>JAKWJA010002498.1:55961780-56450774 GCA_027704765.1 Solanum habrochaites
CTCTACCTGCCAGGATACTTTGTGTACTCATATTGTCAACAATTGTTTGTATGTTGACAGTTGTGTCTTCCACATGTACTTGCGGACCAGGTCCCTATTCAGATTCTTCAGGTCCCACTTCAGATGCTTTTCTCTTTCTTTTCCATTTTTCCTTAGCACCACCAGCTTTAGTTGCTCCTTTGGGTTTCTTGTTGTAACCTTTCCTTTTTAAATTTTGTTTCAAATCACCCACAATTTCCTTATCAGGTCCCTCTTCATAATATGCCCAGATACCTCCACCACATCTGACAACGATATTTGGCATCTAGACACCTTAAATTTTCTCGTCCATTGATTTTTGGCAGTAGATTATGCACTAGCCTTCATAGCATCAACCAACATTTTCTTGGAGTCAGATGTGGTAAAAGGTCTTCGTCTAGACTCAACTTCAACTACCTTTTCTTTTCCCTTTTCTGAGACAGGCACCTCTCTCTTCTTCAACAACCATTGAATGGGAAGATTGTCATCCTCCGTGTTTGTAAATCTGAAGACTGATATCTTCCATAGTTTGGGATTTTGTCGAACACGGGTTGGGTTTCTCTAACTTCTTCATCTAGAAAATTTTCATTCTTGTATAGTAGGGCTTTTTCTCTCATCAAAGTAAGACTTTCAATCACCAAAATTTCACTAGCGACTAAGATATTGGACTCAGACGTCTTACTCTCTATTAGATCTCCCTCAAAAAGATGATCGGACAACATTTCTAAATGGGGACCAGGTTGAGAGGAGAGAACTGGGTTATTTGAATCGATGAAAGGGGATGGATTTTGAGAACTATCTAATGCAAGGTTGACGGGAGAAGTAGACAACACTTATGGATTTAGACCAAGAAGATGAAGGAGTATAAAATGACACGGGGTCAATTTCACATAGAGATGCAAGCATCTTCTTCGATGAAGATGATGGTTCAGACATTTTACCAAAAGAGAAAAAGAGAGCAGCAAACAAGAGAGAGAAAGAAGAAGAGAATTTTAAGATTTTCCAAGAGAAAGTTCAGAAATATGTATGAAGAGTAAGTGAGAAGAGGAAGATGTATAAAAAAAATAAGAGAAACGGTGTGAGGTCCCTTAGATTGACGTGTCACTTGGAGTTAAGCGATGGGACAAATGGTCAGAATGACCGATGACTGACACGTGGCCATTTCAACGGTCCTTTTTAAACCAGTTTAAAAATAATCTAAAGAAAGCTAACCTCTGGAAAGAGCAGGTCCCTTACTGCAAGTGAAACCCCATTCCTAAATAGTTCTGGCCATACTTTGTTTCTGTACTTCTTCATGAATGTATACCTACACTAGGTACAATATTGACCTTGCTTAGACTATTTGTTATTAGTAAAGAGGATACCTGCACTGCAAATTTTAGCCACCAAGGAAATTTCATGCTTTTGAATGAATTTAGATCAATTTGGGTTCATCATTCCCAACTTCAGCCTATTACTCTCAAACTAATCTTTGTTGAGAGCCTTGGTGAAGATGTCTGCAATTTGATCCTCTGTTCTGCAATACGTCAAAACAATATTTCCCTTTTCAACATTAACTTTCAATAAATGATGTCTCACATCAATATGTTTTGTTCTCTTATGTTGAACTATATTCTTCCCCATATTGACAACACTAGTGTTATCACAAATAAGAGGAATTGACTTTATACACACTCCAAAATCTTCTAAGTGTTGCTTAATCCACAAGAGTTAAGAACAACAAGAAGTTGCAACTACAGATTCAGCTTCAACCGTTGAGAGTTCGTTCCCCAGGAGATAAGTGAAGACCCAAGGAAATGTGTCATGCCTGAAGTACTCTTCTTGTATACTTTATAGCTTGCAAAATCAGCATCAGCAAACCCGATTAGATTAAAAGAATCACTAGCTGAATAGAATAAGACGAGGTCCCCTATTTTCTTCAAGTATCTTAGTATCCGTTTGACAGCTTTTAAATGTGAATCTCGGGGACATGCTTGAAATCTAGCACACATTCCAACACTGTACACAATGTCGGGTCTACTAGAAGTTAGGATAACAAGAACCCAATAATCACCCTATACATGGTTTGATTCACAAGAAGATCAACTTCGTCTGCTCCGAGTTTGGAATTTGTTTCTATAAGAGTATCTATAGGTTTGGAATCAATCATGTTGAATTTCTTCATCAACTCCTTCATGTACTTCTCTTCACTGATTGAAGTACCCTCTGATGATTGCTTAATTTGCAGCCTCAAAAAGAAAGTTAGTTCACCCATTATGCTCATCTCGAACTCGTTTCCCATTAAAGCAGCAAATTCTTCACACAAAAGCTCAGATGTAGCTCCAAAAATGATATCATCCATGTATGCCTGTATAATGAGAAGTTCTTGTTCCCTTTTAATCAGAAAAAAAGTATTATCAATTTTCCCCCTTTTGAAACTATTCTTGAACAGGAATTTTGACAATCTCTCATACCAAGCTCTGGGAGCTTGTTTTAACCCATACAAGGCCTTATTCAATTTGAACACATGATTTGGTAGCTCAGCATCTTCAAAACCAGGAGGTTGTTTAACAAACACCTCTTCCTTAAAGTCTTCATTTAAGAAAGCACTTTTGTCATCCATTTAATACAACTTGAATCTCATAAAAGCAACAAAGGCTATAAGAATTTTGATAACCTCCATATGAGTAACTGGCACAAATGTCTCATCATAGTCTATGCTTTTTTCCTGATTATATCCTTGAACAACCAATCTGGATTTATTCCTTGTAATTAAACCGCTCTCGTCAAGCTTATTTCTGAACACCCACCTGGTCCCTATAAATGTTCTGTCAGCAGGTCTTTGGACCAGGTATCATACCTTGCTTCTCTCAAACTGCTGGAATTCTTCTTGCATTGAGTTAACCCAGTTTTATTTTTAGGCTCAATTGTTGAGATGAAAGCTGAAAATACAACTAGATTTCTTGTTTTTGATCTAGTATACACTCCATAATTTAAAGGTGAAATGAGATTATTAAGTGGATGAGATGAACTGTGCTTCCAGGCCGGCCTTGACACCAATGGTTGAAGTTGATCTGTATCATCCTCTTCATCTTCAGAATTATCATTTTCTGGAGAATGAGTTATATCTTGATTTTCATTCTACATAGGACCAGGTCCTTCTTCAGATTTATCATTTTCTTCAGTCTTTTTAGATGAATCTGGATCAGCATTATCAGTTTCCAAATGTTCATCAGATTCAGCCTTACTTCTTTCACTCTTCTGAACTTGGAATAACTCATTCAATTTATCTTCATCATTTGATTCTGTCTTTTTCAGATTACCAGATTCATCAAAAACCACATGAATACTTTCTTCAATGCATTGGGTTATTTTGTTGAATACTCTATAAGTCTTGCTTGATGATGAGTATCCCACAAAAACTCCTTCGTCACTTCGAGGATCTAACATTCCAAGATCATCTTTACCATTATTCAAAACAAAAACACTTGCACCCAAATGCCATTAGATAACTCAACTTAGGTTTATTGATGTTGAATAGTTCATAAGGAGTTTTGTTCAATAACGACTGTATCAAGCACCCGTTTGTAACATGGCATGCTGTGTTAACTGCTTCAACATAGAAATTTTGAGAAAGATTTGACTCAATGAGCATGGTTCTGGAAATATTTACCAAAGTTTTGTTTTTTCTCTCCACCACTCTGTTTTGCTGAGGAGTTCTTGGAGCTGAAAAGTTGTGACTTATACCCTTTTTTCAAACAAAATTCTTCAATCTTTTAGTTTTCAAACTCAGTTCCATGGTCAGACCTAATCTCAGCTATCAAATTATTCAATTTTGGTTGAATCATTTTGAAAAACACAATCAGCACATCAGGTGTTTCAGCTTTTGATCTTAAAAACCTCGTCCATATGAACCTTGAGTAATCATAAACAATCACCAAAATATATTTCTTTCCACTTCTGCTTTGAACTTTCAGAGGTCCACACAGATCCATGTGCAACAGTTCTAATGTTCTTGAAGAGCTCACTTGCTTCTTTGGCTTGAAGGATGATCTGATTTTCTTGCCTTGCACACAAGCTTCACAGACTTTACTTTCACTAAATTTTAATTTTGGCAGACCTAGGACCAGGTTCCTTGAAACCAACTTATTCAGTAAAGACGAGCTCACATGACCTAGTCTTCGATGCCATAAATCAGCATTATCACTTTGAGCACTTAGACATGTCAGATCGTCTCCATGAGATGTTTCTAGGTTTGCCACGTACATGTTTTTACATCTTTGAGCAGTCTGAACCACTTTCTTTGTAATCAGATTGACTATAATGCACTTCTCAAAGGTGAAATCTACTTCATTTCCCTTGTCACAGATCTGAGATACGCTAAGAAGAATGTACTTTAATCCACTCACATGATACACATTTTCAATGGATTCTTGAATTGATTTGACAACTCTGCCAACACCTAAAATGTACCCCTTCTTTCCATCACCAACAGAGACACCTCCACCTTGAAGTGCCTTGAGCGAGAGAAATTTTTTGTGTTTCCAGTCATGTGTTTGGAGCATCCACTATCCATGTACCATCAATGCCTGCTACTCCTCTCGCTTACCTGCAGCAAGAATCACTTGTTAGACTTGGGAACCCATTTCAACTTGAGTTCCCAGAAAGCATATAAAGGAGTGATCAAAGTGTTTCTTGCCCAGTGAGGTAATTTTAGGTTCTTTTTTATGAAGGACTTTCAAGCAGGACCAGGTCTCCTTCCTTGAACTTTTTTCTGTCCTGTATAAATCAAAAACCTTTCTTGTGATTCTTTCCAAATTGTACATTCCCTTTTTAAATGCCCATTTCTACCACAGTGAAGACACAACAAATTATCAGAAACATACACATATTTACTAGGGATTGTAAGGGGGAGTAATATTCAAGCTTCCTAGACCCTTTTTGTTGTAGTTATTTTGATTTGTTACATTGGAAAGTAATTTTGAGGATTTTGTCCATTTAAGGGAATTAGTGAGTTCTTCCTTAAGCTGGACCAGGTCCCTTTCTAAGTTGATATTACTTTTCAATGCTAAAGCAAGTTTTGTCTCAGTAGTTTTCAAATTTTCTTCCAATTCAATTTGTAAACAAGTAGACTCTCCTTTTTTTTTTTCCAGATTTCTCAATTATTAAGTCCAATTGATTTTTGGGTTCTAGTTTTTTAGATTCTAGAACGACCATTAGGTCTTCAATGAAAAACATTTTCACACCCATCCTCTCTCTATACTCACTCAGACTTTCAAATTCAGCATTCATGGTATCTCTCTCAGAAGTTAACTCAATCACAGAATCAATGAAAAGATTTGCTAATCTTCTTAATCTTTTAAGAGAGTAAGTATTCAAATTTTGCTTAAAGTCAAGAAGAGTTAGCTTATCTTCATCATCTTCCTTATCTTACTGAGCCATGAAAGCAAACATTTCATTGAATACATTAGCCTCATCTTGAACCACCACCATTGATGCATCTCTAGGTTCTTTAGAATCTTCTGATTCACTTGAAAAATCTCCCCATGCAACAAGAGCTTTCTTTACTACATAGTCAACTGCAGCCTTTCGGTCATTTTGTCAAGTACCAGGTACCTATGCTTGTCCTTTTCACCTCTTGGCCTTTGATATTCTTTGTTTTCAGCCTTGAGTAATTAACCATCCCTTATAAAATGCCCAACTTTTCCATACTTATGATAGGTATCACTGGCAGTTGCAGCTCTAGGAAAATTTCCTCCCTTTCTGAAGCCTTTGTTTTTCATCACAATCTTCTGAAATCTCCTGATAGGGTAACCATATCATCATCTTCACTAGATTCTTCTTCAGGCTTGAATTTTAGCATTAGAGACTTGTCCTTCTTGGCTTCCTTTTTTGACAAATTATGGTTTCTGTTCATCTTATGTGTCTTGAGATTTCCAATAAGAGCATCCATGGTTAAAACCTTCAGATCCTTGGCTTCAGTGATAGCATCTACCTTACTTTCCCAGGACTTAGGAAGAATTCGAAGAACTTTCCTAACTTGCTTTCTCATGCTGATGGGTTCTCCAAGACTTCGCAACTCATTTGTGATGAACGAGAGTTTGTATACATGTCATGAACGGTTTCTCCTTCTCTCTATTTGAAGTTTTCATATTGAGAGGTAAGCATGTCTATCTTTGACTCGTTTACTTGTTCAGTCCCTTCATGAGCAGTTCTTAAGCAATCCCAGATCTCCTTTGCTGATTCACAAGCGGAGACACGATTAAACTCTTCAGCACCTATACCACAAACAAACAACTTCTTTGCTTTGTAGCCTTTTTTAATTTTTTTCTATCAGCTTCACTGTATTGTTGCCGAGTCTTTTGAATAACTCGAGTAATCTCACCATCTTTTACTTCAGACGTTGGAATAAATGGTCTATCCAAGACAATATCCCATAGCTCACTATCTTCAGCCATACGGAAATCATGTATCCTTGTTTTCCACCAGCTATAGAACTGGTCATCTAATCGAGGAGGTCGAGTTGAAGATTGACCTTCTTCTAGATTAAGTAAAGCAACCATTTTAGAACAGGAATCACTCTCTTGGTGTTAACTAGATAGAGATTATCTGCTCTGATACCACTTGTTAGAATTTGTGCATTCACTACTAGTCAATGGACCAGGTTCCTTGACACACTAAAAAGATAATAACTTTAAATAAATGCAGATTATTGACACAGTCAGTTTACGTGGAATCCTCCTTGGTCAAGAGAGTAAAACCACGACCTGTCATTTTCAAACCGTTTCACTGATCTTCAAACGCAAGAGTAAACCGGTTACAACAAAGTGACAAAAAGTTATTAATCTCACTATCAAGCAATAACTCTATTGCTTGAAGAGCATAAGCAAATATGACTCTGCCCATTAAGCTATCAACTCTAGACAACTTAGGATTTTCTAAGCAATCTTACAGACTGCCCACTAAACCACCAATCTACTGATGATTTAGACTTTTCTAAACAACACACAGGTTGCCCACTAAATCAGTTGAACTTAACTAACTTAGAGTTTACAGATCAGAACACACTGAATCCTTTATAGGTTTTAGGATCAATTTACAATTTCAGATCAGAAGAAATACTTCTAAAACATGGACACTATCTTCTCTTCAGCTTGAATCGTTTGTTGAATTATTTCTTCTCTTTGATTTTCTCAGCCTTTGCAAGAGTTCTTGATATGCTTTTTCAAATTGCAAAAGCTAACTAGTGAATGTGGAGTTGTTGTCCTTTTGTAGAAAGATCACACTCCTTGAAGCCATACCATTGGTTTAGGTTTCTGACGTATCTGCCTCTTCTGCCACTGTTGGAGACTGTGCACCAACTTTTTGTACTTTCTCCAGCTGGCAGCAAAAAGCATATTGAGCTGAAAATCAGCTACCTTCACAAGGTCCTTGTGTTTGTCAAATCATCAAAACTACAAATAACAATTTGTATTCACCAAATTTAAGGTGATAATAAATTTTATGTTTGTGAAAATTATAAATTTTAAAAAATAATGAGGTGATTATTAATTTTATTCACATATGAAATAAAAGGTTAGTAATATTAATATGGGGTTGTTTTAATAAAATATAAAGTTGTGGATCAATTTTTGTTTGTAAAAAAATTCTCAAATCATGATTTTTGGAGAATATGGTACGTATTCCACCTCATGAAATAATGAAAAATCACATTTTCAAACGTAGATTCCATCTCGTGTTCCTTTGAGTTTTAAATAAAAAATAAGGAACTATTTTAGGTTTTTTCTCTAATATTATCAAATCACCTTTGATTTTGCAAATAATTTCAAGAAATTATTTATTTGAGAAAATTCCAGAAATGGAAAACATAATAAGACTCTATAGCTATAGTTTTGATAATTGTGCCTATAGCCATAATTTCATTTGCTATAGAAGCTGTTATTTGTATATTTCACTTGTCCGTTTGTATATTTCGTTTGTAACTATACAAATAGAATAAGTGTATACAAATTCTGTATTTATACATTTATAATCTATTGTGATTTATTCATAAACCATATATAAATTGTTAGAATAAACATATATTTGAACTATATAAAATTTTAATTTATACAATTAGATGAATAATATAATTTATGTGAATTATATAAATTAAACAAATAATAAGACTTGAATAAACTATAACCGCGAGTGATAATTTTTTAAAACAGTGCCTATAAGATTTAATATCGTTTAATTGTTTGCTGCACAATTGTCACTTATTTATTTTGGACCACCTTAGGAGAAAAATCTATTTTAATTACAATTGAAATACACATTTCATCTTTATGGATAAACGAACGAACCCGCTCGTTGCACCTCCATACATGGACTGAAGCAAAGCTCTAGCCTCTGCAAATTTTTACCCTCAAAAACTCCAACATCAATGGAGACTCTCAAGATTTCATCAAGAATCTCACTTGTGCAAAACCAAATTCTTCCCTTAAATATTAAACCTTATTCCCTTATTCACAATTCTCGAATTCTTGGTGTTTACAACAACAAAGGCCGTACTTTTTCTTTTACTCTTACATGTAAGCTCAACACAGTAAAAGGGAACAAACCCAGCAAGGAAAAGAGCCGGATTTCAGTTCCAGGTTCTGATGGTGTGGCACCACCAGTTGTTGAATCGGAAGAAGGGTCTGTAGGAAATGGTGGAAGGAAGGTGGAGGAGACGAAAAATGGTGTTGTTGGCTTTGGGCTTTTGAAGAAATTGCCTAGAAAAGTTTTAGGGATTTTGTCCAATTTGCCTTTGGCTATTTCCGAGATGTTTGCCGTTGCTGCCTTGATGGCCTTAGGTAAATTTCACCTGAAATGTTTCTTTATGTTACTTTGCAAATAACTCTGAGATTTCGTGAAATACTAATTTGCCTTAGAAACAACTTGTTTACCAAAATAAAGCAAAAAGGATGTGGAGGATTCATATAGTCAATCCCAATTAGTTTTGAATGGAAGCTTAATTGATTGAGAATGTTGTGTTATTCGTCTCATATGCGCGATATACATATATTATGCTAGAGACACAAATGATTGTGATGTTACTGGTGTTGATTCTGTAGAAAATTTATCCAACTGCATTCTTATCCTTGATGATATGTATAATCATTTGTGTGGTTCCTATGTATAAACTTTGTCATAGTTAAGTTTTTTCTATATTTCTTGATTTTTGGTTTGCACTTTTTAAACATAATGATTTGAGCAGTAGCTATGCTGTAGACCTGCAGTATAGGTACATTCATGTTACGAATTAACAGATTTCAGTTTGGAGTTCTTATCTTCTCTCAATTCTAACCTTCGCTAATAAACCACAAAAGATATCATGTTTTTGTGAGATTCCAAGTCCATTTTGCTTTCCATATAAAGAAAAAACATTCCAACTCCACCTTTCATCTTTGCATCACTATGAGCTTTTTCCTCGGGAAACTAGCATGACACCAGAGAATTAAGTCTGTGTTAACGTATGGTGAAGTTATTGTTCAATATGTGTTCTTATTCAAATGTTAAATTTGACTATAAACTATTCTTTCCATCCTGATCACTTCTTATTATTTGTTCAGCTCAATATGAGTATTTTGCGGTAACTTGGTTTTATTTCTATTTGTTCCCCTGAAGGAACTTTCATTGACCAAGGCGAGGCTCCAGATTACTACTTCCAAAAGTTTCCTGAAGATCATCCTCCCTTGGGGTTTTTCTCCTGGAGATGGGTTCTCACCCTTGGCTTTGATCATATGTTCTCATCACCAGTTTTCCTGGGGACATTGGCTCTTCTAGGAGCATCCTTGATGGCTTGCACATACACAACACAGATTCCTCTTGTGAAGGTAGCAAGAAGGTCTGCTTTTCAGTCCACCTAGATGTAATTTTCTTTTTCTTCTTGGATTCTCTTAGTTAAAAGAAATCGACCGAATCTGCAGATGGTCTTTCTTACAATCAGCAGAGACAATTCGTAAGCAAGAATATGCAGATACTTTGCCTAGGGCATCAGTTAAAGACTTGGGTGTCATACTGATGGGAGACGGATATGAGGTATAATTTGTTTCCTTTCTTGGTTTAGCTTTGAATTGTCCAGATTTAAGGGGCTGTCGTAGGAATGAGACTCTAGATGTTTATTTCTACCAACTGAAAGATCTCAAAATCTTGCTGGTGTGCATTGCCCCAAAGACAAAGTGCATTTGCTTTTCTATATTTTCCTATTAGTCCTACTATTTTTAATTTTTTCTTTCGTGTTATCCCATAAACAGAATGGAGAATGTACGATTTTGATTTGCTCCCATATGAAGCTGTAGTGATATTCTTAATCATTTATCTGCTCGACTCACTTATCTTGTCCTTGAATGCCTTTTTCTCAAACATCTTTTAGTTTCTTACTTTCTTAAAAAATATGAATTTTTGTATTAACCTTTAACAATCTCTGTATCTTCAGGTATTCTCAAAAGGGCCATCTCTGTATGCATTTAAAGGGTTGGCAGGCAGATTTGCTCCAATTGGTGTCCATATATCTCTGCTGCTTATAATGGCTGGAGGAACTCTTAGTGCAGTTGGAAGTTTTAGAGGGGCTGTGACTGTTCCACAAGGTTTAAACTTTGTTGCCGGAGATGTACTTGCACCATCTGGATTTCTATCCACTCCTTCTGATGCTTTCAGTACGGAGATTCGCGTCAATCGATTCTCCATGGACTACTATGACAGTGGGGAGGTAGGCATAATCAGTTCCTTTCTCATTTGGTAGGGAGGTACGCAAATTAGATTATGAAAGACAAATGTGTTTCCCTTCCTACAAATTGCTGAGGACTCCCTTCTTCTCCCCTTGTTTTTAATATGTGTTGTAGGTCTCGCAGTTCCATACTGATCTTTCACTATTTGACCTTAAAGGAAAGGAAGTAATGAGGAAGACTATAAGTGTCAATGATCCCTTAAGGTATGGGGGAATCACTATATACCAGACAGATTGGAGTATCTCTGCATTGCAAGTACTGAAGGATGATGAAGGCCCGTTTAATTTAGCTATGGCACCACTGCAACTGAATGGTGGGGACAAGAAGCTGTTTGGTACATTCCTACCAGTAGCGGATGATAATTCACCCAATGTTAAGGGAATGTATGTTCTTCAACTACTACATTATCTAGATAATTGCTGGACTCATCGACGTTTCTAGGCTATTGTGTAGTAGGTGCACCTGTTTATCAAACTACAGGAATGTGGTTTTTAGTGTTTTTCAAAATTCAGGAGAACATAGTGAAGAATCTAAGGGCCAGAAAGTTAAAAATATCATAAGTTTGTTTGTTAATCTCTATAGAAGCATAAGCTTTCGATGTCAGATCCAAATCTTGATGGCCTGCTGGAATAACAAAATTTTGAGAGAAGATAGAAATCTTCAACTTGCTGCCTAGCTTATTTCCTTAGTGTTCTCCATTATGTCAAATCCTCTGATTCTTTTTTTTGTCCTTGTATCGGCTCAACATCCAGATCGATGCTGGCCCGTGATTTGCAGTCAGTTATTCTTTATGATAAAGAAGGGAAATTTGCCGGAGTCAGACGGCCTAATTCAAATCTTCCAATTGAGATTGATGGAACAAAAATTGTTATTGCAGATGCAATTGGGAGTAGTGGCCTTGACTTAAAGGTAAGCGCGATGAATCGTCATTCAGCAACAATTATTTCATAGTTTGTTTGCGTTTTCCCTTATTCGTGAATCGTGAACCATAATTTGATGCAGACTGATCCAGGAGTACCTGTTGTATATGCTGGTTTTGGTGCTCTCATGCTTACAACTTGCATCAGTTATTTATCTCATACACAGGTAAAGCTTCTTGCTAAACCATGGTCCATGAACAACTTTGAGCTACCAAATTATGGAAATCTCATTGTTTTATGTGTATTGTAACTTTTCAAAAGCTATGGGCCTTGCAAGATGGAACATCAGTGGTTGTTGGGGGTAAGACTAACCGGGCCAAGGGTGAGTTTCCTGACACAATGAATCGCTTGCTCGATCAAGTTCCTGAATTAGTTGAATCATCTTCTCCCGAAGAACCTAATATTCTCAGTGGCTTGTAAGTTGAAGTTGGTACAAAGGGTACTTGGTGTGTAATTAGCAGATATGGGGTACAATGAGGCATTCGTTCAATGAGATATCAGAAATGCAGATATCAAACCATTGATACAGATTATGACCCATGTAAAGTAGCCCTTTGCTATTGTTTGGGGGTATTTTTACACATGTATAGATAAGTTTGTATTGGAAATATGTTTGTTGGGGTTAGCTCTTTTTTTTTTTCATTCAAAATTTTCGGTTTGGATATAAAAAAGGAGCTGTATATGATAGAATGATTTTTTAAAGAAACTTTCAATACAGAAACGTCAATTGTGTATTTCTTGACATTGGTACTTGATTATATTTTGAGCCCATTTAAAACCGCTTATAAGCCCAACCCAAGTGAGCTCGTTGATCCTTGAGACTTATTCGTTGATTTATTTATTATTGAACCATCTCTATACTAGAAATATTTTTGTTATTACTTCGACTAATATTTCTCCAAAAAAGTGGATCCTGTTCCGTTAATGCAAGTCAAATGGGTTGCAGAAAGCAACTATGTCTATTTTGTTGAGCGCGATGAAATGGGAAAAATTAGCAAATTAGTGGAAAAAATCTAACATAATTAGTAAAAAATTTCATATTTGATAAAAATTAATAAAAATATCAAAATGTCATCATTTTATAAAACATTTTGTATTGTAATTTATTTCGTATTTGTCTCACCTTAATTACACATTTTTCAACTCCCACATCACTCTCCCTCCCGTTATTTTTGTTGTTTTTTTTTCAAATATTTCTAAAGATATTCATAATAATTTCTTTGATTAAGGTATACATCTTTTAGTATTTTATGTGCTCATTTTTTCATTCAAATTGAAACTGAACATCATATTGAGGTGAATATTTTACTGTGATCAATATATTTAATTCTCACATTGTATACAGATGAGTTTGTATTTCTTTTTATTTTTGCATTTATCATAATGATATACTAACAGTCACTTCTGTATCTCAATTGAAATTAGTATTATTGTGCTCATTTTTGTATTTCAACATCAATTTCGATGACAATAAGTTTGTATTTCTATTTTACTATATTTTCATCATAATTGTATATCAACAACTTTTGTATTTTATGTGTTCACTTTACCATACAAATTAAAATTAATATTTTACTTTCATAGTAAAAGCTAAAAATTATATTACGTGTTTGTGAAATATATTTTCTATTATTTTTATTATAAAACTATGATTGATTGTATCTCAATACTATCCAATCATTACATATGAATACGATTTAAGAAAGGATACACAATTCTGCAAAAAAAAAAATAGCATACAAAGTGAAAATAATACAATCAGTTGAGGCAGAATGCAATATTCTAAAAAAAAATACAAATTAACTCTGAAAAGAAATATGATATATTTATATTTAATAAAAATACAAATTCATTTGGCATACCTATTGAGATGACTACAAACTAAAAAAGAAATGCAATATTATTAATAAAAATGCAAATGTTGGCATACCTTCTTTCTTTGACTCTCTCTTTCTTCTTCGTCTACTATGTTTTTTTTTCTCCAAACTCGAATACAAATTTGTATTCACTTGTGCGTTAGTAAAACTCTGCCTCGTCATTCAAGAAAATAAAAAAATAAAAAATAAAAAATAAAATAGGTTCATGTCAAAACTCCCATACAAATTAATAATCAACAATTAACGAATACTTGATCGAATATACTTCACTGATTTTATCGAAGTTTCAGTTGAAAATTTCTTCTCCAAAGTTGTTTATCAACGAAATTATATCCGTTTTCAAAATCTTCTCATCAAACAGAAAAAAACGCAAGTTTAATCAAACTCACTTCAACAAAGAGGATGGTATTGCCGCCAATATAAGATAGTTGATGATTGTGAGGACGAAGTTGAATTCTTCCACCATAGCTACACATTAGTTTAACCTTTGAATTCTTCATTGTTGGTGTGTCCAAAATTCATGTGAGAATGATGAAGAAGACAAAAAATTTGCTTTTGGAATTTATTTTTACATTTTTTTTATGCAAAGATGAGAGATAATTAAGTGATATGTTTCTTTTATAAAATATTAAATTTCTAACTCATGAGTATTTTAAATGATATACTTCTTTTTAAAAATATTCTCTCCCCTGAATTTCTCCTTTCTATTATTAAATAATTGCATTCTTTCAATTAAAACAAATTAAAACAATGTGAATTAGACATGCAATAAACTAAAATATTAAATTTTTAATAAATATTGAAACTGTGACTAAAAAATTATATATTAAAATATTGACATTTTAAAAAATTTCTTAATACTATTTAGCCCTATTTTGATGATTATGGTTCTCAAACAATAAGTCCAGTATGGGAAGAGCCAATAGTTGAAAACAATTTTTTTTTGTTATCTTCATCATACATATTATATTAAAAAGTTGGATTGCAAATCTACCTTTACCCAAAATAAGAAATCTTTTTTTAATTAAATGAATAATTTTGTTATATAAACCAAATTCATCTAACTGTATCTTGATGACCATGCTTCCTTCATTAATTGATGACTAATGCATTAAAAGTAATTAGGATTATATATATATATATATATATATATATCCTGTTTAACTACCTCATCAATTGATAAGCGGAAACAAAATGGCATGCCAACTAATCATGGCAAAGATTAGGGGTGGTAAACAGTCGGATTAGATTAATTTTGCATGGGTTGAGAAAAAATGGATTGGATCATAATCCATCCAAATATAATATGGTTAAATATGGATTTGGTCAAATATGGTTTGATCAAAATGGTTCTAACCCATTTAACCAAACTTGTTTTTCAAAAACATAAATGTACCTCTCTCCACACACACCCCCCCCCCCTCCTCCTCCACCTTTCACCAACCTAGTCCTACAAAAAACTTTTTTTAAAAAAAAAATTATTTTTCAAAAAAAAAAAAAAATTACCCCGCCCCCTGGCAACCCCCTGCCACCCACCTCACCTTCCATCAACATACCCTATTTTTTTTTTAAAAAAAAATTGTTTTTGCAAAAAAAAAGAAAGTTTACTTTCTCCTTCCGGGCATTCTCCGCCCCCCACCCCCACTCCACCCCAACTTTCACCAGCCTACCTCTAATTTTTTTTTATTGAGTGAAAGTGAAAATAAGTGATCTAATCTGAATCAAATGAATACCCATATTGAACCCATTTTGATCATATTTGAAGAGACTTTTAAAAATAACTTGAATCTCATATTTGACCAATTATAATATGAACGATCCAAGTCATTACATATGATCAAAATGAGCTCATTTTATTAATATGGGCTGAAATTACCACCCCTGGCAAAATTACATTCTTGCAATTGAGGGATTTGTAGTCTCTTATATATTTTGTTATATAAAAAGTTATTTTAAACTCTATATAATAAGAAAATATGTGATTGGAAAACTTAGTCTTTTTTCTTCTCTATTATTTTTAAAACTGCCTTCAGGGACTTCAATTGCTTTGACCCTCTCTATTTCATATATTTTCTCTTATATTCCTCTGGAATTCATCTATAATATTCCCTTTTTATTTAAGCTTATGTGCAAGTAATATTTTAGTTGTTTGCATATATTCTTTGTATCAATGATATCTTATATAGTATATATTTTTCTAGTGCTTATATTTTCTTGCAGGGAATAATTGTTTGACTTTTCAGTATTATTTTTGTTATGATTCAAAACGAGTCGTGAGTGACACTCACTTAACCTCTTAAATGGGTGAATCAAAAAATCTAAACCCCGACAATAAAAATACGGAAGCTCAAAATTTGTTAGAGTAATCAATTAAATCAACCTCTAAAGTCTATTACACATTATCCCAACACCTGAAAGTCATCACATCAAGGACATTTGTTCTCAATTATCAAGTCTAAAAGTATTGAAAATATCGAATAAGTAAATAAGATGGTTCATGTCCGAAATTTAAGGACATCATGACATGAATGAGAGAATCTAGCACGAGCTAGAAATAATAGCTTACCCTGAACTCTGATGTGCTGGAGACTGGCTAGATCGAGCTGAGGGCGAGTCGAAGTCGATGGTTTACTTGTTGCTCTCTACAAAAGAACATGAATAAAATACAAGTAGGGGTTAGCACAAGAAACACGTACTGAGTAGGTATCATCGACCAACCCAAAATAGAAACCAATATATACTGAATCATAATATAATATCAACTATAATACTTGGCAGGTGGCAAACAACAAACAACATGAATCAGTGACAAAAACACCATAGTAGGTACACAATCAATCACAATATCAAGCACACCTATGGGGACTCATACCTTCACACCATACTCATTTGGAAAATGGGATTTTTGAGATTGAGTATATTAAGTTAATTCAAGATTCCTTTCCTTTCATGTTATCGTGTCGAAACGTGACACTCCGGAACGTCACACTTTGGTCCATAATACTGTGTCGGAACGTGACACTCCGATCCAATAATACTGTGTTGGAACGTGACACTCCGATCAAATTATCTCATTAATTTATTTCATCAAGCCTTCTTTATTCAAGGCGTCATTTCGATTAAGAGGGTTCATGATTATAAATTCAACAGTCTCATAATTTTAGGTCAACCACAAACCACACAACCAAGATATACAACCAAACAATCAAGTGCATAGAAAACTTTACAATATTATTCAATGCATATCAATCGTTATTGAAAGTTTATCTATCAAATAAAAATAAATCATAACCCACCTTCATCGAAGAATCGAAGTTAAACAAACTACTTCTCCGATGTCTTTCCTTTCCTTAACGCCTCTGAACGTTTCCAATCTATCAAGTGTACATGCATAACTTATAAGTTAACAAGCCTATAAACACTCAATTTATTCTATGTTTAGCCTAGACCCAAAAATTCACCTAATTATATAATCAATTTCATAAAGTTCAAACCTAAGGGTAGGTCTTAATTTTCATAATTAACATAACTTTAATAAAATATAAATAATTCGATAGACCTAATATTTTATTACATATCTTAATATACTAAACTCAATTTATAAGAGGATGATACGCAGTAAAATTCAGGATCAATAACTCATTGATTTGTGAATCATTAGCATTCTACGAAAATAAATCGCAGAATTAACCTTCCCATCTATGTGAATTATCATACCATAATTATTATCCAATGATTACATCATGAGTGCTTGTGAGAATCTCCCAAATTCACAAAGATGACCGATAGCCGTAAGAAATTTTATAGGCTTTCTAACATTACCATTTTTTATTATTTTTCTCTTATTTAATTTTTATAATAATGTCTTTGTCCCTATTTTCTTATACACGATCATAGGGATTAATGTATGCTCTCATTACTTTTTTCATCTCATCTCATTTTCGCCATAAATTAAGCATTTACTTTTATTATATTACTGACAAACAATTGTTCTCAATTGAAATTTAGGCAAAATTCGTAGTAAATCAGTTATTCAATCTAAAACAACAATAATCAATCCAAAATTTTCTTTACAGTTTAACAACCATCCATCTCCGTATTAACACTCTTGCACTACCTATTTTACATCACCACTCAGAAACTAATCACAATTCACGTATCTATGCATAATACATGTTATAAGGAAAAATTGAAGAGGATTCTCACTTGAAATTGTTTCTAGAATTAGTTTTTCCAATCGTGCAGCACCTCCCCTTTTTTTTATTTGTTTATTTTCTTCTTTTCTACGGATCAATTATCACCCTAATTATCATATATCCAATTATAAAAGTGAGATAAAAGTGAACTACTATTAATTTTAAAGTTATCTTCTTTAACCTCTAACTAACTTAATTCTAAAAACTATCCCACTAGTTTCATAATTATAATTATGAATAGTCCAAATACCCAATTAGAATCTATTGAAAATTCTTTTTTTACAAAACACAAGACTTTGACACTCGAAACGACCAAAAGGTTCGTTACAATTTTTTTCTTTATTCATTTGTAATGGAGTAAAGACACCTCTTAATAAGCAATATAGATTATTGTCTTGCATCTTGTTTCTATATTTGATATGATGTTTTGGGTATTCATTATCGCCTACTTTAGTATGACTAATACTCTAAATACATCAAACTTATTGACTAAAAAGGTTATTTGTCATCAAAGAGAAGATATAGAAACTAAAAGGTGTCCATTGCAATGATATCATGATTGTATTTATGATTGATATGGTTTTGATGTTTGGACACTTAGAGCTCAATTATGTATTTTTAATATGCATTAATGAATATCTATTTGTCATAAGAGTGTGCACATTGTTGTTTTGAAATATTATAAGATAAACCTCAATGAGACATTATAGCAAATTATAATAATTTAAATATTTAGTTGATTATGTACTTGGTATGCTAAGTTGCTAACATCAGTGTTTAATTTGACACAAGTGATGGTCGTGGTTGAATAGAGGATGGTGGTTATGGATGGTGGGTCATGGTGATTGATAGGAAATAGTAATGATAGATAGAGTAGCATTGAAATATTATTATTGTAGAGATTATTATATATGTTATAAATCTATTGTTTTATGTGGATGATCCATTAGAGTTATCCAGCAATTAGGATTCATGTATTAGTGTTTTCAATGTGATATGAACCTTGATGATAACTATGTATAATTTCAAGGTGACCTTTGACTATGATATCTCAACACTATAAATAGAGATATCATTCACCATTGTATACACTTGAATATGAAGAAAATTCCTCTTCTTCTATCTACTTCTCTTGTCTTCTTCTCTTTATGATTATATTCTTATGAGCTTAATTTTACAACACGTTATCAGCACGTGTCTCTATCTAATTGAGAGTGAGTTCTTGTTTTTCTTTAGCTCATATTTTGGTTGATCTCGTTATGAAGATCAAAGTATTATATGCATAAAATCAGGTATGTATTTTCTAAAATATTTTATGATTTAGAATAAAATACTGTTCAGTCACTAACAATTATCAGGAACCGAAGACATATACTACTATTGGTTGAATATGACATGCTATACAAAACTTCTTAAACGGAAGAAGGTATAAAATTTTAATAGCATGAGTTTGAATATTATTTTGATTGTTTTGAAAGACTCAAAGAATAAATCATGTTGTACTTCGATTTATTATACCGTTGGTTAAGGGTAAGACGATGGATTCAAGTTTCATCGCACCAAAAGGGTAAGACATCAGGTTAAAGTCCGAATACACCATAATGAAAAATATTTGAGGATAAGATGATATATTCAAGTTCTATCGCACCAAAAGGGTAAGACATCAATTAGAGTTTTGATGCACCGTGAGTGGGTTCAAGTCCCATAGAATTATGGTGTAACACGCAGTCAATGCACCATAGCGATGATAAAATGATGACTAAGAAAAATAATATATTTTTGATGAAATGTCTTGAAATTCATCATATTGAATTTGCTCCATTCCTTGAAAAGAATATGGTAGCAACATGTGATAACTCTGAAATCCGCCTGTTGACTTGCTCCATTCAATCATATGAATGTAGTAACAGTGAATGATTAGTCTGAAAGATGACAAATAATTAATGATATGAATAAGGACGTGGAGGGACAGAATTATAATAGTCATCATTGTGGTAATGATAAAAGGAAGAACACTATAAGTTCTTCAAAATAGTCCTTCAAAATGTGAAGGCAATTTTTATTATCAAAATGGTATGAAAGGTCATTAGACTTGTGAATATTGTCAACCCTATAATTTGACAAGTTTATAAATCCTATATCATGATGAGTATCGTGAATGCTCGACCATTCTATAAGAGAATGGGTCCAGATGTGATAAAAATCATTATGGGTTGGATATATGCCACAACTCACCTATATGGAAGGTTTGAGAAAAAAAATGATACATGTCACTACTCATCTCTACGGGAGATTTGAGAGAAAAGAAATTTTATTTGGCAGAAATGGCTAATTGTATTGTACGTTTTATACATCACTATGGTATGAACTACCGAAAGGGCAAAAGAAAGAAATAGTTCTTGCCTATAAGGGTTGTGGTCATTATTGTGTGGCAATACAAATTTGTCATTGGTTGTGTACCTATGGTACAACAAAAGTAAAGCAAGAAAGACGTCTTGCTCGTAATGATTTTGACCATGACAATAATAATATAATTTCCTCTTTGAAGGAGATGCTCACCATAGGGATGATGTCATGCAATATGTGATAGTACACAAAGTTAATTGCAAACTCTAACGAGTTGTGCTATTATCAGAGGAATAATATTGGGGTTGTAGTAAGTCTCAAAAGAAACTTTTTCAGTTTCGGATGAATTGAAAATAAATATTGAGACTATAAATCACTACAATCGAAGAGAGTTATAAATGTTTATGTAAAAGATTACCCACTTTTCCTCTTATTTGTTCCATACAAACATGTACATGCTAATGAAATCACATGTAAAAGTAAATTATAAGTGTACTAAAATAAAGATCAGTTGGCATGACTGATTGACATTCCGATTGAATGTGATGCAATGTGATTGAGAATTTAGGTGATTTATATGATGAAATAAAGATTCTTCAAGAATTCTCTTGTGTTGCTTGTTCTCTCGATAAAAATGATCATTGTACCAGCCAAGGTTGAGATTGTAATCCCCTAAAATTTTTAGAACATATAAAAGGGTGAATATTGGCCCGTTCACCTGTCATGTGGATCATTTGCAACTACATGATTGATGCATCTATGCCATGGTCACATGTATTTTGTTGTCAACTTACAAATTGGTTTTTGTAAGGTTGTTTGCTCGAATTGTTAAAATTAAGAGCACAGTTTCAAACTATGAAATTATATTGATAATGCTGGTTGATTTAGCAGAAATTGTATGCCTCCAATTATAGCTAAATCATGGTTATGAGAACAAAACTCCCAAATAAGATTTGGTATGAGATAATTTTATTTAACATGTAGCAACACATGTATGCATCAAACCAACAAGGTTTCCCCATTAAAATTGGTTCAGGGTCAAAAACCATATAATTTTCATTTAAAATGTTGAATGTGCGGTTATGATTTTAATTGCTCCACCACGCACAAAGATGAACTTCCAAATAAGGTTGGAATGAAAGTTAGATTTTCTAACATTAGGGGTAGAGATGATTGACAGCTGAAAATTATGTGTGAGGTTAATTATGAATTATCTAGATCCTCGTTAAATAAATATGTGAACTTAAAGTTCAAGGGATAATTCAGTTGCATAATGTTGCAAATCAGTTGCCAGATGAATGCACTGACCCTATGATATAATTCAGCAGCAAATGCTCCAGTGTGAAGTCCTTGAAGGATAGAGTCTATGATACACCGGAAGCGTAATAGACCAATCGATTCCAAATATAAAATTCCTTGAAAAAGGAAGGAGCAAATGATCAATATGGTCATGATAATGAGGCAAGTGTTATAAAAGAGCACATTGACATAACACTTCATAAAATCTTGAAAAAGGTTTAGGTACCTGAAATAATGAAAAATGAAGAGATCTCGATAAGTTATGTCTTGTTGGAATCGATATGAAATAATCGTTGACGGTATCTTTGATATGAGGTAGCGCTCAATGATATAAATTGTGACGAGAATCTTGAATTCAAATATGTCATATAGTGTGGACAGATAAATGGTTGAACAAGTAAAATGCACAATTCAAGTATATTTTGTTTCACTTAGAAAAGTGACATTTTGGACTAGTAGTCCATAAATCAAGGTATAATGTCAGTGGGGTACAAATAAATTATTATGCGATAGTATAACTGTAAGATATCAAATACGGTTTGTGCGTTAGGGCATAAAGGTTTATCGCAAAAATTCTGACATTATTGGAGATGTTTTCTCCTTTGGTGGATGCAATGAGGTTTGTTTTGATCTGGCAACATATGAAAACTTGAATGCATGTAATGAATAATTGTAATGTCTAGCTAGACAATGAAGGTTATATGAAAATCCTTAA
Organism: Solanum habrochaites; assembly: GCA_027704765.1. Classification (NCBI taxonomy): domain Eukaryota; kingdom Viridiplantae; phylum Streptophyta; class Magnoliopsida; order Solanales; family Solanaceae; genus Solanum; species Solanum habrochaites. The sequence continues at coordinate 55,983,885 of JAKWJA010002498.1, forward strand.
AACAATCGAGGTGTCTGAAGCATATAAGAGTTTGAAAGAAACTTTTCCAATAAAGCTTCAAGAATCCTTATATGGATTGAAATAGTCAAGGAGGAAAAAGGGTACAAAAGAATGACCCTAATTGTCCTTGTATTTTTATGAAAAGGTCTTGGTAAAACAAAATTTTGTCTTGACCTATAGATTGATAATTTGACAAATGAAATATTTGTCTAACAGTGCACATACACTGAAAAGTTTTGATGCAATTTTATATGTATAAATCGCATTCATTGAGTACCCCAATAATTATGAGATCACCTGACATAAATGATGATTCAGTTTGATCTCAAAAGAAGGATGAAGAGTTTCTTGGTGATGAAACTCTATCTTGGTGCAATCAAGGCACTAGTGCATCTTACTAACAATATTTGACCAGATATTTGTTTTGCAGTAAATTTACTGGCAAGATTCAGTTTCTCCCCTATAAAAGGACATTGGAATGGTGTTTAGCACATGATTGAATATCCTCGAAGGACCATATTTATGGGTTTATTCTATCCCAAGGAATCCAAGACAAAATTGATTGGTTACGCAGATGCAGAATATTTATCTGATCTGCATAAAGATCTATCTCAAGCACGCTATGTGTTTGCATGTGGAGGCACAATAATATCCTGGCGATCAATGAAGCAAATGTTGCTATGCAGAAATAAAAGTCCTCCATGAAGCAAGTCGAAAGTGCGTCTGGTTGAGATAAATAACACACCATATTCAAGAAATGTGTGGTTTTTCTTTGAAAAAAAATATATCAACCACAATGTACGAAGATTGGAGACATCATCACAAAAAATTAAGTGATGTTTTAATCAGGGGAGTATAATACGCGTTGCACTCTTTTTTCCTTGACTGAGGTTTTTTCCCACTGGGTTTTCCTGGCAAGGTTTTTAATGAGACAACAAATAGTGCGTATCAAAAGATATGTGTACTCTTTTTCCTTCACTAGGATTTTTTCTAGTAATGTTTTGACGAGGCACATTATCTATGGACATCCAAGGGGGAGTGTTATAAATCTATTGCTTTATGTGGATGATCCATTAGAGTTATCCAACAATTAATTGGATTCATGTATTAGTGTTTCCAATGCGATAAGATTCCAAGGTGATATGAACCTTGATGATAACTATGTATAATTTTAAGGTGACCTTTGACTATGATATCCCAACACTATAAATAGAGATATCATTCACCATTGTATACACTTGAATATGAAGAAAATTCCTCTTCTTCTATCTACTTCTCTTGTCTTCTTCTCTTTATGATTATATTTTTATGAGCTTGATTTTATAACAATATAGTCATTTTTAATGATATTACAATTTTGTTATAGATCTTAATCATTCAGACGTACTCGGACATAATTATAAAATAAGAAAAACAAAGCACATTTAATAATTAAAATCTAAATAACTAATATTTAAACCTTAAAATAAACAAACTTAATGACTAAAAATGTAAAATTAATTAGTCGTTCACTTTTACTTGTCGAAACATTTATTATTACCCTTCTGACCTGCTTCATTTAAGAGGGGACGACGACACAGATAAACATAGAGATCCTTGTTTGGAATAAAATCAGGGACGAGAGTGGAAATAAATTGATAATCGAAGGGCAGAAATCTTTTCCAAACGGAATGGGACTCAACAACAAATTGAAGTGGTACTCTTCAATCCGCAGTTGATTCCAAATTTCGTTTGGGAAGAATTTCTGCCCTCGGATTATCAGTCCATCATTGCGGGCTTCGGTTCTCTATGTTTATTTGTGTCGTCAGCCCCTCATAATTGGCGGTAACGAATGAAGGGAAAATGACTACTTTATTTTGGAATATTACAGTTAAAAGCGAAAAGGTAATTGATTGTGGATTTTGTTATTTTATTTATGCTATTTATTGAACAGAATTTCACAAAATGTTTACTTTCTAGGTGCAAGGGATCTTTATATTCCAATGGTTGATATACCACAATATTGCGAATGGACTTCACTAACAGAATTTAAGTTTGCCTTTTTTTAATTTACTTGTTACTGAGTACATGTTGTCCCAATTTGTATAGATTTTTTTTCAAATAACAATATTAAACATGTTATAAATGAATTTATAAATCAGAAGAAAAAAAGTACAAGTTGAATTTGACAAATAATTAGTCTACACAAATGGCTTGATTGTTCAATATATACAAAATATTAGGGTATGTACTTGCCTATTATTGTTTAATGATTTCGCCGTTTGATACGAGATATCAAATGGTGTATATAGGGGTATTTTAGAAATCAATTATGCAACTGTGAAGTGTAAACCGCTTCAAAGAGAATTCGGTAAGGTCAATTCTCTATACATTTATGAATCAGGAAGTGTCTGAAATAAATAAAATAAACTATGAGAATATATAATATACTATGAGTGTATTATATATTAATATGTAAAAAATTATAATTTATAGTACTTTTTATATAATTTTAGAATATTTAATTTTTTGATTTTAAAAAATCGAATTAATATATTCTAATTTACCTTTAAAAATTAATTAAATTAACTTTTGATAAGTATAATATGATAAACAATTCCAAACGGAGGAAATAGTATCCAGATGGTACTCTAAAAGGCCATGCTATACTCCTTTGCACATTTTCACAAGTAACTCAGAGTGAAAGGAATTCGGGAAGGGTTTGTGAGAGATTTGTGATCTCTTATTTATGTTGTCATTTATAATAAGCCAAGTTATATAGAAAGCTCTATATTAGGACTGTACATCACTGGATTGGTTCGTGTTTTTTAAATATTAAATGAAATTATTTATATAAAATTTTTAAATTTATAAATTAAATCAAATTAATAAAATTTAAAATTTTCAACCTCGGAGTGGTTTGAGTATTTTAAATACCAAATCAAATTATTGTGTCAATTTTTTTAATTTATAAATCAAATCAAATAATAAACCTTGATTATTTTTAGATTTTTCAATAAAATTTGTATTCAAACATATAATTAACTTGTGCTTCAAATATAATTATGCAAATGATCATAATTTAAAAGTACTAAAACAAATAAGTTTAATATGTTAGGACCGAAAATAAGCAGGTGTAAATGCGGAAGCTAGAAGCAAACCTCGAAAGATCACGAGTAAAAAGATAACGATAAATATACCAAAAGACACAAAGATTTAACTTGGTTCGGTCAATCGACCTACGTCCACAAAGGAGATGAGCAATCCACTATAAATATGGGAGTACAAAATACAGAGGGAAACAACCTCAACCAATTCACTCGGAATACATGGGAGGTTCACACAAGTGATAACGTATCAAGCTTGTGACCCATAAATTCTTCCTCTAACCAAAACTCTCAAAGCCATTAAGACTACATTGTGAATGCTGATTAAGTTAGAAGGAACATTCCTCTATTTATAGAGTCCTAAACCTTTTCCTACAAGAAAAGGATTAGTCAATTCAAAACCTTTTCCTAAAAGGAAAACCTATTTATGGTAAGAAATTTAGGACAAATAAAACCTAACATAATAAGTATTAGTTACATTACTAAATATTTAAGGAAAATTAAAATTAGATAATGTATTTTAATTATCTAAAACAATGTAAAATTAAAGAACAAATATTCAATATTATTGTCATTCTTAGTGTTGAATCGATTTTCTTTTTGCATTAGTATTAATTTGATTTAGATTTAAATTATATTATAATTATCAACATCTATGAACTATAATCTTAACTGGACCAATCCGAATTCTAAATTTTAAACTTAAAATCATATATTATAAGATAAAACTATAAAATAGTATAAGAAATATTTTAAAATTATATCAAAGTAAATATTTTATGTATAAAACAAATTTTAAAATAACATATATAATATTGGTTTGATTTGGTCTCGGATTGATTTTTTTTAGTTAAAACCAAATCAACCCAACTATAGTCAAATTTTTTTTTTTTTCAAATACCAAACCAAGTCATACCAAATCACTAGTTAAATTTTTCTTTTTCAGATTAACTCAATTTAAGATTTGATTCGATTTTGTACACCCCTACTCTATATAATTGAAAAAATTGTAATTGCTTTGGCCCTCTCTATTTCATATATATTTCCTTTTACCCAAATCAATATCTTTTCTTTTATACCGCAGTTGATTTCTCGAATTTACACTTGCCTAAATTAAAGCAATGTAGACTATTGTCTTGCATCTTATTTCTATACTTTGAAATGAAGTTTTGGGTACTCTTTATCGGTACAAGAATCTAAATATGTTTTTGATTATTACCCTCCATCTTTATGACTTTGTGTGTAAGAACGTTATTATATATGTTGTTATTATAGGATGTAGAGTTTGTTTCCTTATGCAACGCGAGCCCCGTTTAGCCTCAAGAGTACTTCAAGAAAAACTTTGAGAAGTGGTGTTTGGTTATATAATATGGCAAATATATTTGCCAAGCGTTCCAAGTTCCCCAATACTAGAAAAAATTGATATTTGGGCTAGGTTCTAATATTTGGGAATTTTAAAATTTTAATAATTATCACAAACTTTTATATTTTATATTAAAAAATATCCATTATTTATTAATTTCAACTAATATTTGCTACTATCTTCTCCTAAAAAGTTTGAGTTTTAATTTAATTGATAAAATTGAGAGAAAAAAAACAACTTGTGTTTAATGAGTTATAATTATAACTGAATCCGTGACACGTTTAAATATATATGCTACTAATGTTTTATCTTGTCTATATTGTTATGTTGTTATTGTTCATTATTATCAATTGTATTATAAAGTTATTTTTAACGGAACATATTCATTATTTAATAATAATATAAATATATGATTACTTTTAATAATTTTTAAAACGTATGAGTATAATATATATATATTTTTGAAATAGGCAAATATTTTGAAAAAATTAGGGCCAAACACATGGATAATTTGCTAAGAATATTTGAAACTTGGGGCCAAATGTTATGGCTAGATGATGTGCCAAAAGACAATGGATAACTATAGATGATAAGAATTTTCATTTTATTTTGAATGAGACTATAATTAATTTACTAATTTATTAATATATATAATTTACAAAGGCTCATATGTAACAATTTTATTCACGCTAAATAAATAAGATTAAAAATTCAATATAATATTATTATATCTTAGTTGATTTATATGTTGTTATACTGAACGAACTCTACCGATAGAGTCAAATTGTAACTTCAATAATTACTTTTTAAATATAATTGTCACACGGTCTATTTATTTCAAGTTCAACTATGATATTGTTTAGTTATATATAAATATCAATTATCAGTTTAAATATTTTTTGCCTTCTAATCTAATTTTGAATCTCACACTCATATTTTAATAACATTGATATTTTAAAAGTATGTATCAAATATCATAATAATGTGCAATACATGTGTCCAAACACTAGTAAAAAGAAAAAAATTGTGGTATTATGTTTGTAATCAGTATTCACACGTTATTACTGTAGAATATTATCTCAAAATTTGAAATTGTTGACGTCATTACAAAGTCAATAAAACTTATGATGATTACTCTGTAGTATATGAAAATATAGTGAAATTATATTTAACGACTATAACATTGATGTTTTGTCATATCATGGTATATATGACGATCATTATAGAAGAATTGTATTTTATTTACAATTAATGGATATATTACTAATAAATATCGGTGTTATGTGGTCTTTGAGACAAGTGAAAGATGTTAGACTTTTTAATATCTTATGTATGACTGAATTAATATAATGTCCATAACTAATATTTAATGAAAAACAGATCTCGTTTATTAGATCGGATATTTGATGGACACAAATGATTAAGACCAACATTTGTTTTTCTCTTCATTCATTAGGGTTATTACACAATATATACACAATTTCATCGCCAGCGGCACTGCTAGTAGCGTAAGGTTAAGACATGGAAGTAGAAATCGATTTTTAATTAAACGCTTCCTCTTATTAATGTATGATAATGATTATACCATTACAATAAAAAAATCTTATTTAAGACCAATATTTACGAATAAGTGAATTATCACGTCTTTAAAATTAATATACTATTGAGATAAGATTATATTTCGATCCTTCTTTGAACATTTCATTGAGAAGATATTGAATCTAATCCTTAAAAATATGATTTACCCGTGCCTTGAGCGGCAGAAACTTTCCGCCATTTTTTATACTACTAAAATATTAAAAAACCAAAATTTTCATTTTTATCAAAACTTTGAACGCTAAAAAATAAAGTACACAGAAGGTAAACAAAAAGACCGTCGTTCTTTAATATATATCAACACACAAACAGTTGGTCGCCCTAGTTTGAGCTCTAAGATCACCATTGCAATTGATCTCACTATGCCCTAATCTCAACTTGAGGTTCCTCTGCCCTAATCGCGTCTTTTTCTTGTATTGTTGTTGCTCTGCTCAAAACAGAATTCAATCCAAGCTTTGCTTGAAATAAAAATCTAGTTGTTGTGTTTTTGTTATATATTTTATTGATTTCATTATTGTATTCAAGCTACTTTTTTGTTGTTGCTTCTTAATCTTGACTTTAGTCTTCCGTAATCACATTTATTTTTTTCCTGTATTACTGCTATGCACAAAACGGAATTTCACCCCAGCTTTGTTCGAAATAGAATTTCAGGTTTGTTCCTCTTCTGATCGAATTGTTGTGTTTCTTTTATATGTAATGCTGTATTCAAGCCGCTCCTTTTGTTCTTCTAGCTTAATCTTGACGTTCCTCTGCCCTAATCGTGTTTTTATTCTTGTATCATTGCTGCTCTGCTCAAAACAGGTTCCACCCTGCATTGCACGAAACAGAAATACAGGTTGGTTCCTCTTCTAATCGAGTTTTTCTATTTCTTCTATATGTTTTTTCATTGTTTTATTCAAGCTGTTGTTTTTGTTAACAATAAATAGGCTAATGGTTTTTAAATTTGATCTCTTTTCTTAGTCATATAACCTTAGTTGCAGTAATTTGAGTTCCTCATTTGTATATGAAGCTTGTGTTTGGCCTCCGACATTCTTCACTAATGTGCATGTTTATGCCTAGTTGAGAAAAACATTCTATTCATCTCAGTTATAGTGCAAACCGATTACCTTAATCCACAAACCGGCAACCTCGTTATATGCAATATTTGTCTATCGTTTACAACCTTAATTCCATGGATTGAGGAATAGTTGGCCCTGAGTATCTTCTGAAACATGTATTCTGTGACATTAGCTGCCATGTTACCTGTAAATATATAGTATATTTATCTAAATGTTTTTCACCCAAATCAAGTCATGCCCAGTTGAACCTAAATTTTTTCTTAATGTTATGCATCAAGGTACCACTTGTACTTGCGCAATTCTTGAGAATTGTATATAGGAAGTAGAGGAGCTGGTTGATCTCCTAGGTACTTTGTAAAGTTCAGATTTGGATCTAACTCCCCTGCAACATGATTTTTGTGGTACCATTGTATACTTGTACTTGCGCAATTTTGTATTTTTATTTCATGAAAAAATATTTCTCGTATATCCCTCAACATGGAAAACTTATTTATTTGTTAAAACTCACAAGTACTTCTTACTAACTAAAACAGGGGAGTTGTACAATAAGCCTCCCTATCTGATAATTAGATACTCCATCTATCTTATCTTAAGATGAGTTAAATGGAACACCATGAATAATACCTTTAAACAATAGTATACGTTTTAACCAGTGGTGTTAAATGTAACACCATGAATAACATTTGTGTTTTGTGCTTCTATAACAAGTTTTGATGGATCTTAGCATTTTTTTTAACCTTCATCTATTTTAATATAACTTTTATGTACTTTTCAAGGTTATGGCTCCTAGTAACCAATGGATGCAACTAGTTGATCATCGGCTTGATGAAACCTATTTAGTAGGCGTGCAAAAGTTTTTGCATTATGCTTTTCAAAAAATAGGAGAGAATATGAAATACGATGCCCATGTGTTAAATGTTACAATACAACTTTAGGATCTCATAAAACAATTGAGACACATTTGCAAGTGAATGGAATAATTAAGAATATATACTATTTGGTATCACCATGGAGAACGTTTGGGCAATCCATTGTCAGAATCTGAATTTGAATTTGAATCTGAAGATGGTGATGAAGTAGATGAATGTGATAGTGGGGATGAAGTAGAAGAATTGTTGAGGGATTTCTATCCTAATCCTGAAGGAGGAACTACACACATGATGGTGATAATTTTCTTGAGGAGGAACCAAATGTTGAAGCAAAAAGTTTTTACAACTTATTAAAGAATTTCGAGTAGCCTCTATATCAAAATTCCAAAGTTTCAAAGTTCTCTTCGATTAAATTGCTTCACATCAAAAGTATGGGTCATTGGAGTAACGCGTCATTTACAATGTTATTGAAAATGTTGAAAGAAGAGTTGTTGCCAGATGGCGCCAATTTGCCAAACTCATTATGAGGCAAAGAAGATAATTAAAGAACTCGGCCTTTCTTATAACAAAATTGATGCTTGTAATGATTATTGCATGTTATATTGGAAGGATGACAACCAACTCGATTCTTGCAAAGTTTGTGGGGCGTGTAGATGGAAGATTGCTACACTCAACAGGGAAACAAAGCATAAAAAAGGAAAAAAGACAGCATTAAAGTTCTTACGCTATTTTCCTTTAAAGCCTCGACTTTGGAGGTTGTTTATGTCTACAAAGACATCTATTCTTATGACATGACATAAGGATAAAAGAATTGATGATGGAATAATGAGGCACCCAGCTGATTCAATTGCATGGAAGTCATTTGATGAACTTCATCCTTCATTTGCGGCTGAGCCTCGTAATCTTCAACTTGGACTTGCTAGTGATGGATTTCAACAATTTCGAAATTCAAAAACCTCACGTAGCATTTGGCTATTGGTGCTTATTCCTTATAATTTACCACCTTGATTGTGCATGAAACAAGAAAAATTTTGTTGAGATAAGGAAGAAGATATCGCATGAAAATCGAAAGGATAATTGGAATAAAAAAAGTATCTTTTTTGAACTTCCATATTGGAAGAGTCTGTTGTTGCGACATAATTTGGATGTTATGCATATTGAAAAAAAATATATGTGATAATATTATTGGGATAATCATGAATGTAAAAGGAAAGATCAAGGACACAATTAATACTCGGTTAGATTTGCAAGAAATGAACATTAGGCCAGAATTGCACCCTATCCAAAAGGGGGAGAAAATTGAAGTTCCAAATGCATGCTACACATTGTCTCCCGAAGATAAGCACAAGTTATGCCTTTTCCTAAAGAATATAAAGGTTCCTGATGGATTTTCATCTAATATTTCTCAAAACGTGTGAACCTGAAAGATCACAACACATCTGGGTTGAAAAGTCATGATTTTCATGTTCTTCTACAACATCTACTCCCTTTTGCACTTCGTGGTATGTTGTCCAAAGAAGTTTGTGAACCTCTTTTTGAGCTATCTTTATTTTTCTTTATATTCTTGGATGAAAGGCGTTGAAAATTGATAACTTGGAACATATTGAAGGTCAAATTCCTATTACACTTTAAAAGTTAGAAAGGATCTTCCCTCCCTCATTTTCTAGTGTCATGGTTCACTGTTCATTCAGCTACTGAAGCTAAGATTGTTGGACCGACTCATTATTGATGGATATATCCTGTGAAACGATGGTTATATTTTCTAAAATCTTTCATTGGTAATAGGGCATGTCCTGAAGGTTGTATTGCAGAAGGCTACATTGCAAGTGAATGTATGACCTTATAGTTCTTACTAAATTATGCAATGTAAGTTCATCTAATCCTACAAAGGTAAGAAGAGTTTGAGGTAGCAACATATCCAAAGAAGTTGCTTTGCTTGAAAATGGAGAAAAGCTGAAAGTAACATTGTACAATAATTGAACTGTTGGAACAAATTATAAAATTATTTTCGAAGCATTTAGGAAAAATTGTTCATAATCGTAATATCTATCCGTTAAGGAGTAGCCTTGTGGAGTGATATTAAGCCAGAAAAGTTATGTCAAATGTGGGCAACTGTTGAGGTAACAAATTTTAACTCCATTCAAATCTTTCATTATTATAAGTTGACAAGGATCTACCTATAATATTTGTCCAACAAATTTGTTTTGCAATTTCCCCTGTATTGTGTTTTTCTACTGTGTAGTATAATCTTCTCTAGCTTTTTCTTTCAGTTTTGCAATTTGTTTCTCTACTTTGTATTGCTTTCTCAATTATGCTATTTTATTGCTTAACAGTAAAATAAGAAGTGTTCCTAAAAGCGAGAAAAATTATCCTAAATCTTTATACAATTAACATCCTAAATGAATAAAGATAGTAAAAGATAAAAAATTACCACTAGATAGTGTCTAGCGATCTATTATTAAACAAAAAAAATATCAATAGGGACAAGTACAAGCAAGGAGGGCTAAGACTTACCTTACTAATCCTAATGAAGTACCTAACTTCTGCTACCTAACAAGCATGAAAAAAATAAGAGCTAAAGAGAACTAAAATTTTCTGATCATCACAGAGTTTTTAATACACTCCATCATGATATTACAAATGAAGATGCTTAAATAATCTAAAAATATGTCAATCAAGAAGAAAGTCGAGTTACCAACCTCAAACATTCTATTACTAAATCATGAATTAAAAAAGATTGATTGTCTATCAAAAGTAACTTGAAATATTTTTCTTTTGTCTTTCTTCTTCAAACCTCTCCAACAACACTTGATCATTCATACCTTCTTTATGGATTTATTGGATCTAGTTGAACCTATTGATACTGTCAAATGGTTTTGCTTTGCTTGTCGCATCAGTAGGTGTCTTGGAATAAGCTCCTCAGTCATTGGACTGTCCCAACTATATGTTGCCTTCCATATGTCTGTTTTTTGCTTTTGTTGCTTCCTTTTCTTTGTTGCCTAGGTGATATATCCCCTTCCCTAGACACTCTATCAAAGAAAATGTCCAACATATTGTTTTCCTCATTTTCATCAAGAGAATCTCCACCCAAATCCACTTCATCTTCATCAAGATAATTCTCACCCAAATAATTTGTATTTGACACTAACACACTTGACCCATTCTTCCTTGCAAGCACACATTTAGGAACAAATACAGGAGCTTCTAAACTTAATTTGCTATTTAAAGCAGGTGGTGAACTTGTTTTTCTTGGATCAAAACGTGGTCATTCTCTGTTAACCTTACTTGCTTTCCAGTAGTCTTTTAATAAAGCATCAAAGTTATTCGAACATAATAGGTCTCTTGAGGCATTAACTAGTATCTTGGATTTTCTCACTGTCATGAAAATTCTCAGTCGGATTTTTTTCACTACATGGGAAATTATTTTGACAGTAGGGGAAAGGCTCTGACTACTAGTTGATTTTTTGTGTGCAACCAATGTCCAGATTTTAGTTGGATTCTCGTTTTCAACTTGCAAAACATGCTGCCCAGGATTTTCAGCATCTTCAACATCGGATATATTCATTAGTTTTTTCCCTGAATAAACTTGTGGAACATCAACCCCAACTCTTGGTGTCCCCTTGCATTTTTAGTTTCATTAGACATCAAATTCAACCCAACTTCTTTTGATTGCACCTCACAAGTAGCAGCCCTTTGTTTTCGGTAGTTGTTTGAACACCATTATTACTTGTATCAACATCTATTGAGTTTAGACTATTTTTATCAAAAGTGAAAGCAACCAATTGTCGATCTAAAAAAGTAGCTTTACTTTGATCGACATCTACAATCTTTATTTTTTCATTTAATATCTCTCTAGCATCGCCTTGGTACTTTTCACGATCGGTAGTACCTTTTCAAGCACCTTCAATGGTATCATCAATTTGTTTGTTATTTTGATTTCTTTTCAAAATCAGACGACAACTATCTTTATCATGACCTTGATACTTACAATAATTGTAATACAAAGGTCGATTATCATGTACAATCTCCTGAAAAACCTCGATCAACTTACCAGAATTTCCATCCACAAACTGCAACCTTATACGATATGTAAGCTTTTCCATTAGATCAAGTATAACCTTGACCCTATCCGTGCTAATTCTTGACTTGATTTGAATAGCTTTATCTATAGCTATTGGTTTCCCAACTGTTGATGCTATAAACAACAAAGAGTCTTTGCAAACAAATCTGGAGATAAGTTCGGTAAAGAAATCCAAACCATAGCTAACATTGTTTCCTCCTTAGGGTTATATATCTAATGGACCATGGAAAAGCCCTATATTCGTGCTCCTCTCCATTGTAAAAGAGATAATTAACTGAGCGAGATAAAAGCTAGTACATAATCTTTATATAGATCAAACCTCAACAAAATTTGTCTTGGAGCAACAATTAAACAATAGCCCTTGGTACCAAGATGTTTCGGTAAAGTTGACCTTAATACATTCAAGTATGGTGCACCATGGGATAATTTAAAAACCACTGCTTGATGTAATCCCTCTTCGATCATAAAGTCTTCCCTTTCCTCCATTGAAAACGTGATAGTAGGTTCTCCATGAATCACTTCGATTGATTTCATAATTGTTTTTGAGTTAATTAGGGCAGATTGTTTAGGATTTGTAGTTTTGAAATTGAAAAAGGAGGCGCATGTGGTGGTTTGGGGTGGTGGGGCGGGCTGGACAGCCTCGAAAGGAGGCCGTCCAGTGGCCGTAGCAGTCATGACTGCTGCCTGCCGACCTGGGGTTTGATATATCCTTGTATTCTGTCTCACGCTCTTTTCTGAAAGTTGGAGGACATAATTGTTAGCGATGGACAAGTCCATTTTATCTTTCATGTGATAAATTTTAATAGTATGATAAGTACTCTAGTACTGTATTTGCATGGCATGAGAGTTAATACACCTTGTTCTGCATCCAACAAATTGTAACCTAAAAGGGAAATGCATACTGCCAAGCAAAGTGTGTATATTATAATGATCGAGAACACATGAGTATGATGTCTATATCTTTCTATACTACCTTAAAACTGAGAAGCTTGTTAAATTACTAGAGTAATTTAATTGATACATTAGAATTATGGCAAGTTAAGCTCGGTGGCCCCCGCACGACCCCAAGACAGAAAAAAAGATTAAACACAAAAACATGTATGACAAGACCTTGCTTCCAGAATTGACTCTTATGGTTTGTTCCCTACAACAAACCAAAAGAAGGGAGAAATTAAAATGTCAACAACTCGATTCATAAATTTGAAAACCTCAATATAGGAAATCCAGACTAGCTTCCATTGCACAATTACTTTGTGAAAGCCTGAATTATTGGCCTCCATCCAATTCACAATCCATTTCAAAGTAACCTGATAACCAAATCGAGTTGGCGTTTGAGGGTCAAAGTATGATTGTGCAACTTATGGACAAAGAGCTTGAAATTAGAATTTTGCATTTCTTCAAGTTATATTTCCCGGATATCCTTGGCTGATTCAACAAGTAATTCTTTGCATGCCATCACCTCAATATATTTTAGAGTCATCATGTCCTCAAAGCATGAAGGGATCTGCTCAAGATGTCGTAATCTTGTTAACACCAAGTTCTCAAGGCATGGACAAGCATCAGTTGAAACATTCCATTAAAAAAAAAAGAAAAATCTTGCAGTTTCAAGAATTTGAGGTGAGGGAAATGCTCATCGGTCACTTTCCATTCTTTGGAATTAATAGAAACGTGTAGTAGTTTGAGTACCACAAGTTTGGGGAGGGTTGAGACCTCATCAAGATATGCAACCAATGGATAGTCTTAATTTCTTGAGACTTGATGGCAAGTTAAGCTCGGTGGCCCCCGCACGACCCCAAGAAAACTTGATCATTTCAAGCTCAGTAAGATTGTTAAATGCAGGGGAATAGGAATTACATGACAACTTCACATCTCAATTTTTGAAGCTTTGAAATCTTTGCGATGACCATGTTCGTTTCCTCCACACAAGAAAACCATGCTGAGGAAAGAGTTCTCAAGCCATCCATTTCTCGGAGTGCATTCTTTATATTGAAAACAGTGCGGTTGTATATGTGTAACTGGCGCAACTTGACCATCTTCCAAAGGGTATCTGGTAAAGTTACTCGCCCTCCAAGTCCTTTAACTATTAAAGTTTCAAGATTCCAAAGATTGTTTGAGAATGATAATGAAGAATCTTCAGCAACCTTAACAACAACATATCTGCTATGTTGATGTTTTGATAAGTTGACAAACTTCGGAGATGATTCACTCCAATTACCCCAAGAACTCTTGTTGGTAGGGGAAAGTGGTGAATAAGTATGTTATCATCAAAATGGGGGGAAATGTTAGTTCGAAGCTGAGTTTAGATATTAGCTCGAACTTGATATGAAGTTTTGATGATTTAACAAACTTATCGATCTAACAAGGAATCAGATCCTTGTTATTGGAACTGCTAACAGTGAGATAAATGATAAACTCAATGTGAGGTATATTTGTGTGCTATCATCAAAAAAAGGAAAATGTTATATTCTAGGTGTTTTAATGATCCTCACAAATGCAGGGACCTGGTCTCTGCAGAGTGCTCTCGTCTATATACAAATAGGGTACAACCGTAAAAGCTGTCATGTCAAGTGGTAGGTAAAAATATAGTGTCCTACACCAATAAGTAGAGTGGACGAGATTGTATGGTTCTGTATCTCACAAATGCAGGGACCTGGTCCTAGGCAGAGTTTCCTCCATCAGAACATAATTGGTTACAGTTGTAAAGTTGTCACGTCAGAGGTTGGTGAAGCGTCAGTGTACTACACCAATCAGAATGGAGGAGGGTGTTTGTCCAACGGATAATAACTCTTTATGTTTGATATTTTTAGCATGACAAACACCATATTATATTCATTCATCCAAAGAAGGAAGTCAACCAGCAAGCCTTTTTAAGAACTCACAAAGAAGTTTGCAAGGGACCTGGTCCCCGCAAGACTGCGACGTGAAAAGGTGAAAAACCAGTTGTCAGAAAAGCTGGCACATCTGATGCGGTAGGTGCACAACTTTTTCAATATCGGGCTTTCATCCAATGGGGTGGTCTCAACGAACTTGTGGCAATTTATATTATCTCTTTTCATCAAACACAAATTTAAGATTTGTCAAACTAAATTTGGATTTTCTTCTCTCTGAAAATTCATGAGCTTACAAAGCGAAAGCCATCTTCAAGGAAGAACTCTGCTTAACTCAACAAAGGGACTTGATAGAGTGAAAGAGAGTTCATTGACCATATGAATAATGCTTATTGTTTATGGTCATATGAATGAATGATTGTGCACTCACGTGAGGAGTTATGCAAGTTGTATGTCATCATCAAAACGGTGGAAATTGATAAGTGTTTATGCTCTTAGATGTTTTGATGATCTTCTCACAAGTGCAGGGACCTGGTCCTCTGCAGAGTATGAAACTCGTTCATGCTTCATAGTGCTGGACAATTGTAAAAGCTGTCTACGTTAGGAAAATTGTTGAACACGCAGAGTACTTCACCAATCAGGGACGACTAGTTTTTTTGTTTGATGGGTAATGACTCTCCATGATATATATCAAACAAAAAACAACAACCTTCATTCATTCATAGAGAGAAATTTCAAGCTTCAAGGAACAACAAAGGAACTGATCGAAGTGCAGTGTATTTGGTGTATTGTACTTGCTTGTAATCGTTCTTAAATTGTAGGATTCGTTTTGACTGTGATAGAAACGTTTCATCCTTGGGTGAATCATTGTAAGGGCTTGGGTTACGGGTAACTTAGGCTTTTACGTTTGGGAGCAGTGTTGTATCTGTTAAGGCTCAGCTAAGTGATAGGGAGTATTACTTAGTGTGGAGATTAGCAGGCTCATCTCTTGTTGCAACCAACTTTTACTTTTGCTTGTTGAATATTAGTGAAAGTGGTTTGAAAAGTCTTGTTGAGAACAGGTCGTGGTTTTCCTCCTTGCAAAGAGATTTCCACGTAAAGTTGCTTGTCAATCTTTACAAATCTGCATTTGTTCTTTACTGTCAGACTTTACTGTATTGAGGACCTGGTCCCATCTCTATAAGTGGATGCATACATTCCATCAATATCTCAAGCTGGTTAACGCTTTTGGGAAGGAGTCAATTACAGTGAATTCTAAATCTAGCACACAGAAAAACTTGAAACTGTTAAAAATGTCTGATGCATAGCCTATTGAAGATCATCCAATTTGTCTTCCCTTCATCAAGTGGAAAGATTGTACATCTGAACAAATCGAACTCCATTCTGTAAGACTATCACCTTGAAAGTGAAGACAAAATCGTCGTGGAATGTTATGCTTCTGATAAGAAATAGAAGAAGGATTTTTATCATTGTCCCTGATGATAGAAAACTTTGTATGATCAGAATATGTTCAAAAGAATAAACATTGATTCAACGAATTAAAATATATATTAGGTTGTATTTATTCTTTTATGCATTGTAGAAAGTTCTCCACCTTGGCTTTCTTTTAAAAAAACTCAAGCAACAAGTAATGAATGCGACACGTCTTGGTCTTACCATCACAACTCTTCTTGGAAACCATCACAAGGTTTCTTCTTAAATAATATTCTGCTATATCCTCGGAAAGCTTCTCTTTATGAGATTTACCAAACCTTCTGCTGTCCATAACCATGTTAACTTTAAAACTTGTATCTCTTCATCCTCCAAAAATATTCCAAAGTACAAAAAGCAAGGTTTCAAATGGAACGGTAAATTTTGTTAACTAAGATTTATTATTTCCTCTGACTTAGCCTGGATGTGTGGACCTAAATTTATTGCAACTTGTTCCCAACAATGTTTTTCCTTCTCCATTGTTTTGAGAATACCTGCTACCAGGACAACTGAAAGAGGTAGCCCTCCACACTTTTGTGCTATCTTTTGGCCAACATCTTGTAAGCCAATGGGGCAACTTTTTGTTTTGAACACCTTATTCTTCATTAGCATCCAACTTTCTTCTGGAGTAAACATTCCAAGAAAATGAGCATCACTCACGGTTTTAACATCGTAGGCAACATCACCAATCTGAGTTGTCAGGATAATTCTACTTCCATTATTGGCATCACAGAAACAAGGATATAAATTATCCCATGCAGCAGTTCCCCAGACATCATCAATGAGGATAAGGTACCTCTGAACCATTAGAAGTCTGCGTAACTTATCTGCTAATTCATTCTCTGGTAGTTTCACTTATAATTGTATCCTTCTTAACAACACCACGAAGAATAGTTAGTAACAAGTCCTTCCGTAAATAAACTTGAGATACACAACATTGTGCACGGACATCAAAATGAGAAATGACTAACTGATCAAAAAATAGTTTGTTAGCTAGAGTTGTCTTACCCAAACCGGGCATGCCCACGATTGAGATGACATCCAACTTTGATGATCCACTGCTTAGCTGCTGCCTTAGTTTTTGCACCACCTCATCAAAACCCACCATTTCTTCGTTCATGCTTGTAATCCTAGCAAATTCTGAAGTATGAGCACTGGCGAAATCAGTGGTATTATGCAATACCAAGTCAGAAACTTTCTTGTCATGAATTTCCGGTACCTCCCCCATGAGTAGTGTAATTTCCTCTATAATGTCCCCGAACCAGAGAAAAAGGCACCACTCAGGAATGTCTTTGTTTATACAAGCAACAACCAAATGATCCACCACATATGCTTTAGCAATCACCTGCATTGCCAAAGATCCGAATCCATCACGCTGCTCCAATTGCTGCTTAATTTTCTGAAGTTGGCTCCTTATGCGTAGCGGCTTAGAAACTCCTTCAGGTGGTCTATGATGATATCAATAAATCCCAGTCCATCAATCTTAGGTAAATTGTAGTGAAATGACTTCCAAGTGAGGAAGTATATCAGTGCTTGTATACTCTGAATATCACCTAAGAAATCAACAACTGTCACTTGGTTTGACTCCGCAACTGATGCATCCACACTGTTATACATCGAGTAAACTAGAAGCCCTACATTAATGATTGCGGTATCAAAATCTTCAAGGGCCTCTCTTGGTAGATTGATGAGATTTTCTCTCAAGAAGTTGAGCATTGTAATTTGATCCTTGAAAGCAACTTTCTCTTTGTGGTTATCCATAATAGGACATAGCATTTCCATGTGGTGTACAAGAGTCTCCAGAAATCCAGCTTTATAATCAGTAACATGCTCATTTGGATGAGATCCTGATTTTAGAGCTTGCAGGACATCAATATAGATCTTGCGGATACATGGTTGAATGGGCTGAATCCTCTCTTGAAGATCAGAAAATGAATGATTCATTTCAGGTGAAATGAATTGGCCCTTCACAATTTTTCGTACACATTGCTGCATGACCTGCCACAACCAAAACATGAATGAAGAAAGTATGTTGACTTTGAGGATCTGTCTGAAATAAAATAGACAAAATTTCTCAATAACTTCAACTCTTTACAACCTCTTCTGTAATACAAATTCTGCAGTAGCAAAGTTGGAAGCAAACGAGTATTTAGCTTTGATTTCCATTTTGGTCTTCCATATCTCTTCTTTCAACTTATTGAACACGAGTACAACATCGTTGGGACAGTTGATTCTTTCGAATTCAGCTGATGTTGAACTTTCTGTGTATCATCCGAGCATTCAGTTGTGAAGCTCTGCAACCTGAGAAACATATCAAGAAATTGAAAATCCATATAAAGGTCAGCCATTGTATGCTTCATCTCGACGCCTAATCTCCATTCATGGACTATCTTTTCCAAACCATGGTTCTAGATTAGTCAGGTTCTAACGTAGATATAGAATATCAAATGCAAAAATAAATAAATATAAATTATTATTATTATTATTATTTTTTGCTCCAGACTGTAGTGATTCTTTTCATATTCTCAAATTAAATTGAATAATTAATAGGTAACACTAAACCCTAAAATATTTTTTTAAGACTTGCGAATAGTATCCATTTTTAATCGCTTTAAAATGTTCAATTGCTTTTTGACACCTCAGAAGAAAGTCATCTAGTTTATTATATGTGCAAGTTATCAATACCTTAATACAAGTAGGCTTTTCTCAGCTCATCTATGTTAAATGTTCATTTGGCTCTTCAAAGGTTCAGTAGACAGGCACATTTATATTGTATATAGTACAGGTAAATGCTTTGCCTTGGAGTTTAATTATTTATCGGCTACTACTAATTGAAATTTTGTAGGACGTTCAATTTCAGTTAAAGTTGTTCACATCTCAAATGTCATAAGAGAAAATTGAAACAAAAGAATCAAGAGAGAAACAAATTTATATTCATATTATGAAACTTATCCTCGCTTGGTGTGATAAAATCTTTCTATGAACTTATGATTTACTTTTTCTGTTTAAAAAAGAATGACCTAGTTTAACTTGGAACGAAGTTTAAGAAAAGAAAGAAGACTTTTTAATCTGGTGGTTCTAAATTAAAGTTATGTCAAATTTACCAAAATGTTATTTAATCTTGTAGTCTTAAACATGTCATGTGGAAAGTTAAAGTTAAAATGTTGTCAAAAAAGAAAGGGGTCTTTCTTTTTTAGATAGACGAAAAAAGAAATAAGATCATATTTTTTTAAACGAAAGGAGTAATTTTATCTAAAAGCTTAATATTATAAACAATCTAACATTATAATTTTGATTACTTTTCTGTTCCAAAAGATTATTCAAGTATAAATTTATAATTTCATCTCATATGTTATTTCAAAACTTAATTTGAAAACTAAACCTAACCTACAATTATATTTCAAAAGAAAGTAATTTCAACAACACAGATGTTACAAAAGTTCTAAATAACTCATATGGAGAAGGGCCTAATATGCTCCTCAACTATTAAATTGGTACAAAATTGTCCTTCATCCACCTTTGGCCCTTGAAATATACCTGACGTCAATATTTTGGCTAAAAAAATAACCTTATCTAACAGATCGTATTCATAAAGTGAATGGAGGAAAATGTTGTACCAAATTCCATAGTTTAAGCGCATTTTAGGCCCTTTTCCTTTAAAATATTTTGAAATTACTTAACATATAAGCTCATGTGATTGACTTGATTTTGAATTTCACAATGAATTAAAAATAAAAGAAAAAGTTAGGTGTGTACTCTCTACAATTCCCCCTTCCCACCGACACCCCTTCACTTCCTATCTCTTTTTTTTTTTTTTTTTTTTTGTATTTTGGATTGTGTCCGCCACTTTAAATTTTATTGTTTTTCAATTAATGACAAACAAGGGAGAGAAAAGAGAAGGAAAATAACGATGCATTCATATATAAATAATTAGTTCAATTTTAAAAATGACTTAATTAAGCAAGTATGTACGAATATTACATTTTTCTTTTGTGTGTACCCAAAATTCAAAATAAAAGAATTAAAATAAGGTAATATTACTAACTTACATAACTTTACTTTACCTATTTCAATATTCCCTGCACTTTTATTAAAATTCATAAATCCCCTTTTTTACACCGAATGATACTTAACTAACTTTTTACGTTGGAACTCAAAAATAAACCTTATCCCCCAAATTTTCGCTCAAATTCCCCTCCCCCCTAAAATTTTCAGTTAAAATTTAAAGTAAATTGAAATTCAAAAAATCGTATCCCTATTCATCCGGATTAGAGTCATAATAGATATATCATCTTCTCCATTGTGATTTCTTCCTCTCTGTTTTTTTCCTTTTTTGTGTTTTCACTGTATTTCCTTTTCTAAAAAATCTATAGTTTTTTTTCAGAATCGAAACCCTCGAAGATTTAAGTTATAAATCGTCGCATGACCTTATAGTCATGACAAATCCAAGTTCTAGCAAGAGAACTTCTACAAAAACAAACATGCATCAACTTCAAAAGACCCAACCCCAAGAAAAGGGGTAGAAAGGCGGTACTCCAATTATTCGACCAACACTATTCACGGTATGTACATTTGTATCCATATCCATCCGGATTTTCGTATAATTTTTTTTTTGGTAAATAGTGAAACAGTAGGGATAGAAAGTAATTTGGCCCTTAGACTATGTGATTTGCCTAATTTTTACTTAAAATACTCATTTCTCTTATCCCCACCCTCATCCCACCATAACAATAATAAAAATTAAAATTATATAAACAACTAAGTTCATTTCAAGTTTGAGTCCCAGATATCATGATTAAGAAGCAAGAGATTAAAAAAGAAATAAAAAGGGAAAATGAAAAAGACATTTGGATAATTGATAGAAAATTTTATATTATAAAAAATAATAATATTTTTAGATGAAAAATCAGTCGGTGTGAATATGAGTTTTAATTGGATCTCCATTTATGAGTTGAGTTACGTTATAATAAATTGGGGGGGGGGGGGGGGTTGATTGAAATAGGCCATAAAGAGATATCATGAAATTAATTATTTTTCAATATTATTTTCAAGTGTATCAGGTCAAAATACAAATCATATGTGATTTTTTTATTAAAAAAATAATTAAAAATACGAATTCTATTATTTATTTGAGAAGGTTCTAGATTTGGACCAATTACATTTGGAAACATAATAAATATATGTTTAATAATTTTACTTAAAGGAAACTATGACAAATATGAGCCAAATGATTAACATCGATGATTTTTTGACCCAAAAGATGGATGTCAAGTGTATTTTAGGGTCGAAAGGTGGATGGAGGATAATCTTGTACCAATTTAAATATTTGAGAGGCATTTTAGGCCCTTTCCCCCCCTTTTTTTTTTGTATATTTAGTTTAATAGAAGAAAAATGAGCAATTTGAAAAAAACAATTATGTAAAATTTGTGATAAACTAGAATAAATGAATTACTCACTTTGTCCCATAATTATTTGTCCAATTTTTTATTCACCTCAATTAAGTGAATCCACTAAATAATAGGCATTCCCCATTCATGTGCAGGATCATTGAGTTAAGTATGGTGTGAATTGGGAAATGAGAATTAGAAAATGTGTAGGAACTAAGTAAATGAAAAAAGAAGAAGACATTTCTCCCTCATCGGTAGAAGAGAGGAAAATTTTTGTCCTAATAGAAAACACTTTCTTTAACTCTTATACAGTTAAAAACTACTTATTATTTATTAATTCCAACTAATATTTGTTACTATCTCTGGCGGAAAAATTTGAGTTCTAATTTGAGTGAATTTTTTAGAAAAAAGAACAATTTGTGTTTAATGGGTTACCAATTATAATTGAATCAGTGACAAATTTGAATATGCAACTAATGTATTATCTTTCCTATATTGTTATTTTGTTATTGCAGATTGTTATCAATTTTATTATAAGGTTATTTTTAACGGAATATATTCATTATAAAATGATAATATAAATATGAGTATTTTTTATAATTTTTAGAGCTTATGGATATAAATTATATTGTTTTAAATAGTCAAATATTTTTGAAAAAAATTGAGACCAAACACATGATGAATCTTCACCAAAAACTTCATTCAAATATGATTTGTCAAGAATATTTGAAAAATTGGGATAAAAACTAGCTAGATGTACCAAAGAGCACATGGATAACTATAGATAATAAGAATTCATTTTATTTTGAATTTAAAAATTCAATATAATATTATTATATATACCTTAGTTGATTTATTTGTTGTTATACTGAACAAACTCTATTGATAGAGTCAAATTGTAACTTCAATAATTACTTTTTAAAATATAATTATCGTATTACCTACTCATTTCAAGTTCAACTACGATATTGTTTAGTCATATATGAATAACCATTTTCAATTTGAGTGTTTTTCCCTTCCAATCTAATTTTGAATCTCATAGTCATATTTTGATAACATTTATATTTTAAAAGTATGTATCAAGTGTAAAGATACATGAGCAAAACATGCGTCCAAAAACTAATAAAAAAATTGAACAAAGTAAGATGGAGAAAGTTTTGAACTCCATTCAATTTCCTTTTCACTTATTGTCTTACTTTGCTCATTTTTATACTGTTTGCCTAAGATATCGTTCGATTTGTGCATCGTTATAGGCCTCTATAATTATTTATTCATAATTCAGTTTCACCACATAATCTAATCCATATTTTAATTTTTTTTTTAACTTTCTTAAAAAATAATCATCGGTTTTGCCACATTAACTAAAAGATACTATTTTATTTGTTTCCGTTTATGTGTCTTAATTTCTTTTTATATTCTATTTAAAAAGTAATATCATTGTTATATTTAATAACTTATCTCGATAATTGAAGGAACAATGATGTGGAAAAAAGTAAAGTAAACTTGCTACTTATCAATTATCAAAGTAAAAATTTGTAATGTTATGCTTATAATCAGTATTCACACGTTATTACTATAGAACATCTATCTCAAAATGAAACTTATGATGATTACTCTGTAATACTTAACTAATACTCTAAAGAAAACAAACTTCTGACACACACAAACACACACACACACACACACACAGATATATATATATATATATATATATATATATATATATATATATATATATATATATATATGCGCGTGTTCCCACTGCAATGATATCATGATTGTATTTATGATTGATGTGCTTATGATGTTTTGACACTTAGAACTCAATTATATTTTTCTAATATGCATTAATGAATTTCTATTTCTCATAAAAATGTGCACATTGTTGTTTTGAAATATTATAAAATAAGCTTCAATCATGAGACATTCAAACAGACTATAATTTTAAATGTTTTGTAGATTATAAACCTGATATGATAAGTTGCTAATGTTATAGTATTTGAAAAGAAATAGATAGCAAAATAATATGTATAATCGTCATAATTCACACTAGTGTTTTGTCATATCATAGTATAGATGCATTATAGAAGAACTTTTTTTATCCATAATTAATGCATATATCAATAAATATTAATGTTATGTGGTCGTTGAGACAAGTAGGAGAATGTATTACTTTTTATTATTTTATTTGTGATTGAATTAATATAAAGCTCATACTAATATTTAATGAAGAACAAATCTCGTCCTTAGATTATTTACTTGATTGACGTACATGATTAAGTCTCAGCATCTATAAATTGTTCCTCCCTTCATTCATTAGGGTTGTCACATAATATATACACAATTTCATCGCTAGCGGTACCACTAGTAGCGTAAGGTTAGCGCATGGAAGTAGAAATCTATTTTTAATTAAACACTTCCATTCATCTATGTGATAATGCTTACGCTTTAGGTATGTTCTCTGCAACTTATTCTAGTAGGATTTTCATGTTTAAGATATTGATATGTATTAAATTTATATGATAGCATGAACGTGTTGCTTAAAGTGGGCACTAGAGCCGTCAATATGGGCTAAGCCTGTTGGACCGGTCTGTCCTGACCCGAGATTTAATAGGGCTGGGCTAAAATTTTTGGAGCCCATTTAAGAAAAGGGCTTTTAACCCGGCCTGAATAAGCCTGATGATTTGTGGGGTTTGAGAAATATAGGTAGGGCCGGCCCGTGGGCCAATAAAAATTAATTAAAAAATATAATATAATGTTATAATTTATAATTAAAAAAAGTCCAAACTCAAAATCTATTTAAAATTTAATTCCCTAAATATTTAGGGAATACCGTAGTTTGTTTATTCACCATCAGCAACCGTCTTCTCTAGTTCTCTTACTAGTTTGTTTTTTAAGGAATCACTATTCAAGCTTATTCTCTGGTAAAAACAAGTTACTTTTCCTTCTTTATTTTACAATTCTTTAATTTTGTTCTAATTTAAATTTTTTGTTTTGTATTCGATGTTCATTCTATGTGCTCGATCCACCCTAAACACATAAACAAATTAAAAATTTAACATTATAAGCTCTTGCAATAATCTATGTTAATATTGCAATAGCAATTACATTTATAGTCGAACATAATTTGTTACGTAAAAATTATTTGATATATATAGACTAGATCTATCACTATCTAAATGATGTGAATTATTTTTTTTGAATTTTATTTTATTGTTTCTTTGAAGAATTATCTGTCACACTTTACATGTCAACGTACTGTAAATTTATTATATTACTTGTTTCCAGTATCATTGTAGGGCTGTAAATACAACAATTTGCTCTCCTTTCTTCTTTAATTCCTATTGTCATACATTAAAATAATCATTATTTTTATCTTAATTAAATAGGTTAATCTAAAACGGAATTATAAATAGATACCTACCGGCTACCTGAATGCATACATATGCTATATTATAAAATGTAAAACTTGGTCATCTACTCATCTATAAATATACTACCATTCAGTTGATCTAATTTTTGAGTTAAGAGTTTTGAAAAATTGTTAAGATACAAATAGAACATGTTATTTAGTTGTTCATTTGGCTAATATTTTTTATTATCTTTTTATTTTATGTTATCACAGGAAAATAGAAAAATTAATGGATGACACAAATATTATACGTGAAGATACCATGGAGGAAATTGAGCCGGTAGAAGGAGAACCAAAGCAAAAAAAAACCCAAACCAACAACATCAGATGTGTGGAAATATTTCACAAACATTGGCAAAGGGGAAGATGGAATTGAAAGAGCAAAATGTATTGGCTGCAAAATTTCAATTATTAAAGTTGGTACAACTCTCAAAGGTACAAATTATGGGACATCACATTTACGTCGTCATACTGGGGTATTCCCAATGCTTAAATTTCATGATCTGGGTCAGTTGTTCATCAATCAAGAAGGCAAATTACAGTCTAGAAAAGTTGATCAACAAATACAGCGTGAAATGCTTTCAGAAGCTATTATTAAGCATAATTTGTCATATTCTTTTGTTGAATATGATGAAATTAGGAATTGGATAAATTATATAAGTCCAGATGTTGTGATGCCGTGTAGAAACACAGAAGTTGCAGATATAAGAAAAGTGCATATTAGAGAGAAGGAGAAATTGAAACAAGAATTGGCTAAAATTTCAAACAGAGTATGTTTGACTTCTGATTGTTGGACATCATCTACTTCTGAGGGATACATTTGTTTAACGGCTCAATTTGTTGATGAAAATTGGAGGTTGAATTGTAAAATTCTAAACTTTTGTCGTATGTATCCTCCTCACACTGGAGTTGAAATGGCTGCTGTTATATACGACTGCTTGAAAGAATGGAATATAGATAAGAAAATATTTTCTATTACTTTGGATAATGCCACTGCCAATGATAGTCTGCAAACTATTTTAAAAAGGCATCTAAATTTGCAAAATAGTTTGGTATGTGATGGTGAGTTCTTTCATGTGCGTTGTTCTGCTCATATTTTGAATTTGATTGTTTAAGAAGGGTTAAAAGCAGCTACTGATTCCTTGATTGCAATTAGGGAAAGTGTTCAGCATGTTAGAGGATCAGATGGGAGAATGCAAAAGTTTGAACAATGTGTTAAGCAAGTTGGAATTGAAACTAATCTTGGTTTACGTTTAGATGTAGTTACTAGATGGAACTCCACATATTTGATGCTTGAAAGTGCTCTCCCATATGAAAAGGTTTTTTCGAGTCTACATTTACATGATAGAAATTATATTCACTGTCCTACATTTGATCAATGGAGAAGGGCTGAAAAAATATGTGAAGTCTTGAAATCCATTTCATGAGATAACAAATTTGATTTCTGGTTCAAGTTATCCAACCTCTAACTTGTATTTTATGAAAATTTGGAGAATTGAATGCATGCTCAAAGAGAAGTTGAATAATGAAGATAAAGTTATTGAGAATATGGCTTCAAAGATGCATGTGAAGTTTGAAAAATACTGGAAGCAATATAGTGTAGTACTTGCATTTGGAGCAGTTCTTGACCCCCGCATGAAATTACAGTTTTTAAGTTTTTGTTATTCTAAGTTGGATTCTATTTCCGCACAAAAAAAGATCTAACTTGTGAAGAATAAATTGTATGAGCTTTTCGATCATTATACAAAAAAACAAAATGTTGTTAGAGCTTCTACAACTATTCGGACTACACCAAGTGTTGCTAGGAGGAAATCCAAAGTATTTAATGTAAGTAATTTCCATCTTGTTAAAAATTGAATATATTTCTATCCATATCAAATATTTTTTCTTTGTATATTACTGTCTTTACTAGTCTTGCATGTATTGACTATTGTCATATTTTTAACTTCATAGGAATTTAAAGTATTTGAGAATCTAGCGATGGAAAGTCAGAATTAGATCTTTATTTAGAAGAACCAAAGCTTGAGTATGAAAAATTTCAAGATATGGATGTGTTATTTGCAGTTTTGATGATTTGACAAACTTAGGGACCTCGTCAAGGTACCAGGTTTATTACTTGAATGTTGAAGATGAAACAAACACAGGGACCTTGTAGAGGTACCAGACTCTCATTGTGACGAGCCAATTTGACTGCCAGCTGAAGACGGTACAGAAATTAGGTGCACACTTTCCGATGGTGTCAGAAAGTGAGACTTCTCAAACCAATGGCAAAGATTTTAAGGAAAGTGACTTGTCCATATAAAAGGCACTTTCCTAAACATCTTTCACAGTTTTTGCAACTTGAGATAGAACTTTTCAAGAACATTTGCAAAGGCTGCTAGTAAACAAAAAGACAGAATTATTCCAAGAACAACAGTAATCTCTAGAGCTTTTAGTATAGCTTTTTAGGAATATATTCTGTTGTTCTTATATTGTAAACTATTCCTGAAATTATAAAGGAATCAGTGGGTAGTGTTAAAAGTCTAGGTTGTCCAAGTGGGATAGCTTAGTGGGTAGATTGTTTTCTACTTAGGCTTGTTAAGCAATAGAGACTATTGCTTAAACGTGAGATTAAAAACTTCTTCTCACATTTGTTGTAATCGTGTTTTACTTTTGCTTTTGAAGATTAGTGAAAACGATTGAAAATCCTGTGAGACAGGTCGTGGTTTTACTCCCTTAAGCAAGGAGGTTTCCACGTAAAATCATTGTGTTGATTTTACTGCATTTAACTTTCTGGTTATATTCATTAGTGTAGTAAGGGACCTGGTCTATTATTCTGTTAAGTGAAGACATATATTCTATCAAGTGGTATCAGAGCAGACACTCTCTATTTGGTTAACACCAAGGAAGTGATATTTGTTCTAGATTGGCTGCTCCACTTAATCTCGAACAAGGTCAGTCGTCAACAAGACCTCCTCGTTTCAATGGACATTTCTACAGTTGGTGGAAAGTTAGAATGCATGATTACCTCATGGCTGAAGACAGCGAGTTATGATATATTGTACTTGATGGACCATTTATTCCGATGATGAAAGAAAAGGATGGAGATAAAACTAGTCTTGTTCCGAAGCCTAGACAGAAATACGACGAAGCTGATAGAAAAAAATTTGAAAAGGGCTACAAAGGAAAAACTTTTCTTGTCTGTGGGATAGGACCTGATGAGTTCAACAGGGTGTCAGCTTGTGAGTCTGCTAAGGAAATTTGGAATTGTTTGAAGACTGCTCATGAAGGAACTGAACAAGTCAAAGAATCAAAGATTGACATGCTTACCTCAGGGTATGAGAACTTCAAAATGAAGGAAGGAGAAACAATTCATGACATGTTCACAAAATTGTCTTCCATTACAAATGAGCTGCGAATCAAATTATCCACCGGGGGCACACACACCCTTCCCTTGATTCTCAAAACGCCTTCCTCATCAATTATTGCCTCTTTAGCCTTTCCTCGTAATACCATATCTCGAATTCGGCTCAGCTTCTCATCAGTAAACTGTTTTCCCTTAATCTTGTCAAGGAAAGAAGATCTTGCCTCCACACAGGCCAAAAATCCTCCCTTATCCAGTACTTCCAACCTCATAAAGTCATTAGCAAGAGTCTGAACCTCTCTAGCCAATGGGCGTCTAAAAACCTGCAAGTGAGCTAGACTTCCCATTCTCCCTGCCTTTCTACTTAAAGCATCTGCCACAACATTAGCTTTTCCTGGGTGATACAAGATAGTAATATCATAGTCCTTCAGTAGTTCCATCCACCTCCTCTGTCTCAAATTCAAATCTTTCTGAGTAAAGACATACTGTAAACTACGATGATCTGTATAGAATTCACACTTAACCCCATATAGATAATGTCTCCATTGCTTTAATGCGAACACTACTGCAGCCAACTCCAAATCATGGGTCAGATAGTTGCGTTCATGCACCTTTAGTTGCCTCGAAGCATAAGCAATTACATTCTTCTCCTTCATTAGAACTGCACCCAAACCAAAATAAGATGCATCACAATAAATGAAATTCTTACCTTCCACTGGCAAGGTAAGAATTGGCGCAGTAGTCAACAAGGTCTTGAGGTTCTGGAACCTTTCTTCACATTCGTCCGACCATACAAATGGAACATTCTGCTTTGTCAAATGTTTCAGTTGGGAAGCAATAGAAGAAAATCCCTTGACAAATCGACGGTAGTAGCTAGCTAAGCCAACAAAGCTCCTTACCTCTGTAACATTGGTAGGTCTTACCCAACTCTTCACTGCTTCAATCATGGAAGGATCCACCATCACTCCATCCTTAGAAACTACGTGCCCCAAGAAGGACACTGAATATAGCCAAAACTCAC
This sequence comes from Solanum habrochaites, assembly GCA_027704765.1. Classification (NCBI taxonomy): domain Eukaryota; kingdom Viridiplantae; phylum Streptophyta; class Magnoliopsida; order Solanales; family Solanaceae; genus Solanum; species Solanum habrochaites. Next base: position 56,013,399 of record JAKWJA010002498.1, read on the forward strand.
ACTTGGAGAATTTGGCATAAAGCTTTTTCTCTCTCAACACTTCCAATACCATTATCAAATGCTCCTCATGTTCTTTCCTGCTCTTTGAGTATATCAGTATATCATCAATAAATACGATAACAAAGAGATCCAAATATGGCTTAAAAACCCCGTTCATCAGGCTCATGAAGGCAGTAGGGGCATTCGTAAGCCCAAAAGACATTACTAAAAATTCATAATGCCCATACCTGGTTCAATAAACAGTCTTTGGCACATCTGATGCCCGTATTTTCAATTGATGATAACCAGATCTCAAATCGATCTTTGAGAAGGTACAAGCACCTTGTAACTGATCGAACAAATCATCAATGCGAGGAAGAGGATACTTGTTCATAATAGTCACCTTATTCAGTTGTCTATAGTCTATGCACATCCGAAAACTCCCATCCTTCTTCTTCACAAATAAGACATGAGCACCCCAAGGGGATGCACTTGGTCTAATAAAGCCTTTACCTAACAACTCCTGAAGTTGGGCCTTTAACTCCCTTAACTCAGCTGGAGCCATTCTATAAGGGGGTATAGAAATAGGGAGAGTACCCGGCTCCAGACCAATGCAAAAATCAATATCCCTATCCGGTGGCATACCAGGAAGGTCTGCAGGAAACACATCCAGAAACTCGCGGACTATCAAAACAGACTCAATCTAAGGTACTTTGGAAGTATCATCCCTGAGATGTGCCTAGAAGGCTAAACAACCTTTACTAACCATCCTCTTAGCACGAAGAAAAGAGATAATACGAACTGGGGTGGAAATGTAGTCACCCTCCCACACTAGCGGATCTGTCCCAGGCTTGGCCAATGTCACAGTTTTAGCATTACAATCTAAGATTGCAAAATTTGGAGAAAGCCAAGTCATACCCAGAATTACATCGAAATCAACCATTTCTAGGATAATCAAATCTACATGAGTATTGCTCCCCACAAAAGTCACAAGACAAGACCTATACACCCTCTCAACTATCACAGACTCACCCACAGGAGTAGAGACACGAATAGGCATGTCAAGAAAATCACAATGTAAATCAAGACCAGTAGAAAATAAGGAAGATACATATGAAAATGTGGATTCAGGATCAAATAATACAGAATCCATGCAATCACAAATCAAAAGATTACCTGTGATAACAACATCAGATGTCTCTGCTTCAGACCTCCCGGGGAAAGCATAACAATGGGCCCTATCACCTGTATGCCCGTTGCCCCAACCATGTTGTGCTGCAGTAGTTCCAACTTGCCCGCCACCCCGGCTGATTTGGTGACCACCATTACCTTGGCCACCACGTCCTCCAGAATGGCGACCTCTCCCATGACCACCTCTACCTCTAATTATTGGGGGTCTTTAACTCTGTTTTGGACAATACCTCCTAATATGCCCAGTCTCTCCACATCCATAACAATCTCTGGAGTCAAGCATAGGTCTCTGTGAGAATGACGAAGTCTGGGGATAACCTCCAAACTCAGGGAAATGTTGACTGGTCTGCGATGGACCCCCATCTACAGCCTGTAGTGAAGACTGAACAGGTCGGGCTGGGTAACCTCCTGAACTCTGCCCTCTGGAGTAAGAACCACTAAATTCACCTCCCGTACGGAACTTCTTAGATGTCGACGCCATGGTGAAGTTGTCTGGCCTCACCCCCTCTACCTCTATCACAAAGTCAACCACTTCCTGAAAGGATTTTGCTGCAGCAGCTACCTGTAAGGCGGGGATCTTCAAATCTGACCTCAATCCTTTCACAAAGCGGCGAATCCGCTCTTATGGACTGAAGCAAAGTTGGGTGGCATACCTGGATAGTGCACGAAATTTAGCCTCATAAGCAGTAACAGACATCCTGCCTTGCTCTAGACTCAGGAACTCATCTCTCCTCTTGTCCCTCAAAGTCCGGGGTATATACTTCTCCATAAATAAGCTATAGAATGATGCCCAAGTCATAGGTGGTGCCTGTGCTGGTTGACACTCAACGTACGACCGCCACCACATTTTGGCATTTCCCTGAAACTGATAGGTCACAAACTCAACCCCGAATCATTCTACTATGTCCATCTTATGTAGAAGCTCATGACAATCAACCAGAAAATCATAGGCATCCTCAGATTCAGCACCCTTGAAGACTGGAGGTTTCAACTTTAAGAATTTAGTGAAAAGTTCATGTTGATCACTCGTCATTATAGGCCCTGTAGTTAACCGAGGAAACGTGCCTACTTCCAATGAGGCATCCATGCGGGGAGCCACAACAGCTGCATGTTGTACTCCCGGAACCTGAGGTGCTGGTGCAGAAAACACTGGAGGTGTCTGGCCTTGATCAGATAACCCGCTAAGATAAGCAAGAACCTGGTTAATCATCTCTGGGGTAGGTTGGGGTGGTAATTCCTCATCTTGCACTTGCTCATTTTCCCCTTCCTCACCCTCTCTTACTACCTCATCAGTCGGTGGAGGAGTCACCGCCCTAGTACTAGCTGGACCAGGTGTTTGTCCTCTACCTCTAGAGGACGTCCTCCCGCGACCTCTACCACGGCCTCTTGCCACTGCTCCTCTTCGAGCTACAGCCCCAGTGGCTGGTTCATACGCACCCTGTCTTGCCGGTGCTGGTGTGGGCACAGTTGTTGCTCTAGTTCTAACCATCTGCGAAATAGAGTGAGGAGGTCAGATACCAATTTGTATCACCTAGATACCAATTGGATCCAAGTAATAGCACGAAAGAAAGAAAGAATGGAATTTTCCTAAAGTCCTATAGCCTCTCAAAGAAAAGTAAGGGCGTCCCCGTACCATTCCTCAAGACTCTACAAGACTCGTTCTTGTGTGATGAGACCAACGAACCTAATTCTTTGATACCAAGTTTGTCACGACCCAAAACGAGCCGCGAGTGGCACTCACACTTACTCTCCTGGGTGAGCGAACCAACAAATCCAAACCCCAACATTTACTAATATTTTAACCATAGTGAACAAAATAAAATGCGGAAGACTCAAAACTCATTAACGAAAATCAATTAAATAACTTCTAAAACTCAATACTTATTGTTCCCAAAATATGGAAGTCATCACATCAAGAACATCTATCCTCAAATTACTAAGTCTAAGAGTATTTAAGAACTAAAATAAGTAGAAAGATGGTCCATGTCCGAACATCAAAGACATCAAGTCGTGAAGAAGAGAATCCAGCTCGAGCTAGAAATAATAGCTCACCCTGAAGTCTGACGTGCTGAAGACTGGCTAGAGTTGATGACGAGTCGAAGTCAATGGTGCACTTGCTGCACTCCACAAAACAACAAGAAGGAAATAAAAGTAGGGGTCAGTACAAGGAACACGTACTGAGTAGGTATGATCGGCCAACTCAAAATAGAAAGCAATATATATCAAATAATATTATAAAATCAACTACAATACTCAACAGGTAGCAACAACAAGTACAAAGACCATGGGCAACAACATCAAGAGCACCTATGAGGACTCAAGCCTCCACACCACACTCATTTGGGACATAGGTTCTTTGAAATTGAGTATATTAACATGATTCAAGATTACTTCTCTTTATTATTATCGTGTCAGAACGTGACACTCCGATCCCCTAATACTACGTGTTGGAACGTGACACCCGATCCCCTAATACTACGCGTCGGAACGTGACACCCGATCCCCTAATACTACGTGTCGGAACGTGACACCCGATCCCCTAATACTACGTGTCGGAACATGACACCCGATCCCCTAATACTACGTGTCAGAACGTGACACCCGATCCCCTAATACTATGTGTCGAAACGTGACACCCGATCCACTAATCTCATTAATTTTATTTCATCAAGTCTTCGTTATACCAAGGCGTCATCTTAACAGAGAGGATTCAAGATTAAGATTCAATATTATCAACATTCTAATCTACCACAATTACACAATTACAACATAACAACCCACAATCAAGCATATAGAAGACTTTACAATACCACTCAATACATATCAATTGCTATTAAGAGTTTACTATGAAATAGCATAAACCATAACCTACCTCCACCAAAGAATCACGATCAAACAAGTTACTTCTCAATGCCTTTGCTTTCCCCTTCCTTCTCTCTTTTCTCGCTCGTTCTCCCTCTCTTCCTGTTCTTTTTATTTTTCCTCTCCCAATTCTTTTTCTTTTACCCTAATTATCATATAATCAATCATAAAAGATGATAAAAGTAACCCACTATTTATTTCAAGGTTACCTCTTTTAACCCCAAAGTAAATAACTTATTAAACTTACCCCACTAATTTCATGAAGTTTGTCATGAATGGTCCAAAACACCCCTTAAAAACTTTTAGCAGAATTCCGACCGAGTCGAGGTTACGTAACCTGTGACGCCCATCATGTCTATGACGGTCCGTCTTGCAGGTCTGTCACAAAGTTCAGAGAATTTAACTTTCCAAAGGGTTTGTGACGGTCCGTCGTATCTACGACGGTCCGTGCTGCAGTTCCGTCGCAGAGTTCAGAGAGTCGCTCCCAGTACCCAGATTTTTAGAGTTGAAGTGTTTTGGAACCGACTAAACAGGTTGTTACAGAATCTTATGTTTATTTCCTTTTCATATGAGTACTAAACATTGTATGACCTATATGTGGTCTTATTTCATTGATATATGGGCTAGGCCCAAATTATTACGCTCTTGTTAGATGGTTATGAGATGAGACGACTATTTGAGACTATGTTATATTATATATATCTATTTGCAATAAAAGTAGAAGACTAAGTAATCTTCCTATAGGAAGGGTCTATGTATACTCAATATATATACTATATGTATGTAGAGGTCTATATAAACCTCAATGTAGAAGTAATGAAATTTTTTTTAATTTCCGCTAAATTTTGACCTATGAATGTAATGATGTAAGCTAAGAGGCTAGTCTTAGTCCTCAAAGAGGACGACGACGCCGGTTACATCTAGGGGGTGCTCCTCGAATGTGACAGAGGACTCACCAATACTTCATCTTCGACTCTTAGAAACATATCCACTATCCATGAAATGTCATGACCTCCAATCCCTAAACTTTAGTCAAAAAGGGAAAAGAAGGGGTTAGAAGATTTAATGCACTAAGTATGGAAGCCATGAAAAAACCATGCAAAAGGAGACATTTAGTATTGAAACATGCTTATGACATTTTGATAAAGAACCTTTATCATAATAGTTTAAGAAACATAATACAAGTCGACAATCACATATAATACATATTAAGCTAATATCAACATATAACATTTAATTTCATAATCATCAAGTGAGCTTTTTCATCATTTAGACTCTCTACCTAAGGTTACTCTAAGATTTACCTAAGTAAGAATGAAGAGACCGCCCATACACCCTCTTCAAGCACACCTAAGTGATCCTCAAAGTTACCCTAGTTAAGAACCTTTCTATTCAACATACTATTATTAGGAGAACATTCTTTACTTAAGTCATTTAGAAGTCAAACATATGAATATGTGACTTCACATAATGGCCTTAGAAGACCTAGGGAACTCAGTTTAGTATCTTCAAAACCTACTCGTGTCATGTGTAGATAGTGTCCCATTATCCACCCACACATTGTAGAACCTTTCCTATAGCTAGAGCGAACATCCCAAATGATGAGAATAGATATTAACCGACATAGACCATTCTAGCTACGCATGGAATCCGGTGTCATAAGACCCCACACTGTGGAAGATGTTCTACTTGCCAACGGTAGATTTAGGACTCATCCCATGTTGGCACATGGTTAAGGGATATCAAGGGCTTCTTTGTACTCTAGTATCATTCTCAAGTAAAGGTACTACCACAAGCATATCCACTCGGTGCTTTGTCTTATTTATCATAGAGTAAGTTCATTCACATAAGGGTTTTGAGAAGGTACCATTTCTTAGTCTTACCAACTCATAATACCACTACCAAGAAGGGGTCCACAGGGGCTGATGATCAAGGTTCATTAGGATAGCTCTTATGGATTTCTTAAAGATAGTCGACTGCCATTCCGGCCAACCTATATCTAATCTATCATTCCACTCAAGAAGGATGTATCATATAGGTCTATCCCTTCAAGACTTCTTAATTAACTTTCTTGTTATTTCAAGGTTTCACATTCTTAACCTTCTTATCATATTCATGGTTTTACATTCTTGACCTTCTTATCATATTCAAGGTCTCATATTAGTCATTCATGGAAGGAAACCTACTTTAGGTCTACCGATCCTAGACTTTCGTTCATTCTTTTATTCATTCATTCATGAAAAGGGTGCCTAAGCCTATCAAGTCAAGAGATCATATTCATATAATTTTCATGCATCAAGTAGGGACAACTAGGTCTACCTAACAAGACACCATATCAACATGTAGAGACTCTTTATAGTCTATCATCATCACATCCCAATATTTGGAGGAACATGCTTTCATTCACAATATAACATAACTTTATACTAGATCACCTGAAGATCACATGCACACCTTCACATTATGAACATTACACAAGATCACGCTTCTATCACATATAACTTCACTTTATACATTCATATAAGCCATAACACCTTAGACATAGTCACGTTGCTTCACATAACCCACTTCACATTGTACCTTCATATGAACCCTAACATGGTACTACTACAATTCACATAATAATGCCGACAAGACCATGATCTTAATAAGAACAACAAGTAAACACCACCACCATAAGTGGACCATACCAATCAATAGCAATTCAATATGAATTCTACATTAACTAAGGGAATTAGGCCAACTTACCTTCTTCTAATAGCCAAGATCACCAATCCTTAACATCTCAAACAATTCACAATATAATAAAATAAGTAACCATAGAAATCAACATTACAATATAATCTAAACTCAATTCTATAATCATTAGATCATAAGAAATTAACCCGTTCAAAAGCCAAATTTAGAGATTTGAGAAGATAAAGGGTTCATGGATATTTCCATTGGAAAACATCAAATTAACATCAATAATATCATATCTAATTATTTGAAAACGTTTCATGCAAGAACCCATGACTTAGAGTAGGAATTGGACTTTTTCATAAACTTTGAAATCTTGGAAATCACTTTGAAATTAGCTCTAAGGTGATAACAAGTCTTAGATAAAGAAATCCTATACCTTATTATATGAAAAACCAATATATTTGAAGAAGAAATCCGTTGAAACCATCTTTCCTAGAAGCTCCAAGACCTTGACCTTCAATGGAGGCTTGAGAGAATTTTGGAAGAGAAGAACTTTTGAGGGTTTTGAAATTTTTAGATTCTAATTGTGGGTTTGGGATTTTTGATGGGGGAATGAGTGTAAAATGACTTAAAATCAGTATATAATACACCCAAAAATACCCAAAACACCCCTATATTAATTGGACCCTTTTAGATAAGTCAAACTAAACTTAAATTTTTGAAATTATTTTCGGGAAATAAGTCCGCGTCACGAAACTGGTCCCTGAAGATTTTTGAAAATAAAATTTTGGATAGTAGATTCAACGACGTATCCGTGATGAGTACCAAATATTTTGGCCTTAGGTGAACCAAGTTCGTGATGCGGACTTGTTCCTTCCAAGAACAAAACTTGATGCCTTGGGCAACTTGTTTGGCCAATGCTTGGGTCTTCCTCAAGGATCCTTAGGTTGGTCCTTGGGGAGTCATGCCCAAATGTTTTGACCCTAATCATGTCCCTCTAGGTTTTACGGTCTTCCCCACTGATTTTAGACTTCAAACAACACATAAAATCATGCACAACATACGGGGACACACTAACACATAAAAAGACTAGTTTTGAACGTCTTGGTCGTCCCTTGATGTTCGACTTCAAAATTCTTTAAAACTGACTTCTAAAACGATTCTTCATTATTTTAACAAGTTATTTAACCTATAAAACACAAGTGAAGCTCTAGTCCATCCTAGTTCATTTTTAGGGTCGTTACAACCACCCAAGAAAGTAGTTTCAAACACAACCCAACTCCAAGGTAGTGACCCCTAGACCTATTCTTCCTCCACCGATCATAACATATCCTAGAAACACCGTTGAGGTAATATCAAACTAACTTCACACGTTTTGCATCTACAACACGCATGATCTTCGACTCTGTGAACTCTGGGTGATTCATCCTCAGAATCTCACAGATTCTGGATGTGTCAGCCACATCCTAACGATATACTCTTTGTTGACCAACCTTATTTGCCACAACTTGAGTCAACATCATAATGGTATTCTTGAACTCAAGATCGATGACATATCCTTGAGGGGGTTACACCTCTAGTGCATTGGTAGCTTATTGACCTTATGGATTAACATTCCTCCTAGAAGGATGTCTTTGAACAGCTCTTCGTGGAGGCATGATCTCAAAAGAAACGCATAAACACAAGTTAGAAGAAATTCACAGAGTTGAACTTTATCACACGAATTGGAGTAAGAAGAAAGTGAAATGTTTCTATGTAGCCTCCTGATTATAGATGTAGCGCACTTCACACCGATAAGAAAGACTCTACAAACACGACTGCATGGACACCCTAGGACTCTTGAACTCTGTGTTCAGATATCAAGTTTTTCATATCCCACACGTACACCCTGGACGTGACCGACACTCGAGAACCATTTATGATCGCCAAGTGAACTCTTGGCCTGGATGACTACTCAGCGGAAGATTTACTCAAGAAATAATAAGATTAGAAATAAAATTTAGACATTCAAACTCAAACAAATATCCAATTCAACTGTCTAAAATTACTTAAGTTCAATAATGATAATACCTTGTAAAAAAACAATCTCAAAACATCTCAACAAAACGGAAATAATGAGAAACTCTTGAACTCTAACTTTCTATGAAGCCTCTATAGTTCAACATAGATGTCGCGACAAGACTCATTACACCGTAAAAGGAGTAAACTGAAAAGGAAAAAGGGGAGATCCTCCTGAATGCAAGGAGGCTCACCAAATCTAACTGGAATGTGAAATAATCTCAACGAAGCATTTGTTTATAATACTGAACAACTGTATCTGCATCATAATAAGATGCAGACAGAATGACACCAATGTTATATGAAATGTACAAGCATGTAAAGAAGACTGGATGCATTGTTAACTGAGTACTTGGAAACTTTTATTTAGTTTCTTTCGATAAAGTAAGTTTCTCGAAAGGTAGGGGAAGGCTCGTTGATGATTTCTCTATTATAAAATGTCTAAGTCATAAACATCAAGCTAACTGGCCAATATTAAAAGTGTTATGGTTGTCTATAACTATTCTCCTCTCTAATATACCATTTCATGTTTATTTCAACCATCTAGTTGCTTATGGAGAATATTTTCTGTTATAGCTCATTTATTGTTCCCTACAATAACTTGATGCAGGTCTTCGTTATTCAAGGATTTATCCTACCAATGTTTGCCTACTTCAGATTAAGGTTCATTCTCCTTTATCTTTTTTCTACTATAAAACATAATTGGAGATCTTCTATTGCTAGACATTAAGTTTCTTTGTAATGAATAAATGAATGTTCTTTTAGTTCATGTTCAGTTTAATTTTTTAAAATGTTAAATATTTAGTTGTCCTTGCATATGAATTGAGGTTGTCAGTTGTGCTTGTGCTGGTAGAAGGAGAAAACCTTTATGCCTTCTTGCAATTCTATATTTCCTCAATCTGTCAATCTGTTGAATTATTGCCAAAGCTACGCAAATTCTTCACTTTCAATTCCATATTCGTGTTGGATTCTCTACAAGTATATCAGATTCTCTAAAAAACTACACTACATTTTGATAATCCTACACGTACCCGTTGATAGTTTTGACTTTTGAAGAATCCAAGCAAGATAGAAATATGTTGTTCTCTTGCATCCTACTTATTCACTTTTAATTTAGATGGATTTCTGGTTCTTTTGGCTCTTGGCTTTCCACTCTTACTTTTTTTGTTCCTGCATTGAGTAAATAATTGTCTCCATTAGAATTGCTCATCTTGAACCCATTATTCTAGCGCAGATATAATCAAATTTAGATATTAAACTTTTTTAACTCACATCTCTTAACACTGTTAATTTCTTCTAGGGATCTTCTGAATCTTTAATGTTCTGATCATCTGCTTTTGTTCAGAGTATAAGAATTGAAAAGGAAAAAGATCTACCTTAAAAATTATGCTCTTCATGTTCATTTAAACTCAACTCTAATTTAAATATGTTAAACGCTACTCCCTTATTGCAATGGTGTAAAAAATATAATACAATTAGGTTATTTAGGATAGAGAGTTAGTATGTAGATGGGTGCGATCGCCTGTTTGGTGGAAGATACAAGGGCTAGCCTCGTACCCTCTTGTCATTATTTAGTACTAGTATGTAATAATAGCTTAGTTTTTTTTCTTTGATCTTTTTTTGCTTTCTGTAGCGTGGTATTTTTTGGTTATTTTTGCTCCTGCAACTTTTTCCCGAATAGCTTCACTTTTGGAACTGAAGGTTTATTAGAAATGAGCTCTCTACACCCACAAAGGTAGGGGCAAGATTTGCATACATCTTTTAGTATTCCGTTTATTCTATATTGTTATTGATATTTGATGATATATGTTATTAGTTGTCAAATGACAGTAGTTAATAGATTCAGATAGTCAGTCCATTGTTTTGGCTTATATTATTGACATTATGAGATTACAGATTAGTACTTGTTCTTGATTGTTGTGTAAATAACTTTTTAATATCATTTATGAATTCTAATTGACAGAAAGTATATTCGAAGTTAGGCAAAAAACTTATCTTAAGTTTATGTATTACTAATAACATTAAGAAAAGTCACTAAGAAGTCCTCTTTATAGGAAACAAGATGAATATTTACTGGTCGTAACAGTTGCCGTTAAATATGTGGATACAAAGATACCTTTAGTGGCCATTACTTTTGTTGCTATAAGGATACTTTTACCAGCAATTTGGGAGGGTCTTTACTAACAATAACAAAAGCTGTAAACTGTCTAATTTAAAAGTTTTTTTTTCTGCAAGTTTTTTGTGGCCATTTTATTGTCAGTAAATAATGGCTACTAAATCTCGTAGACCATTAGTGGCAATAAACAATGTCTTTACCAGCATTCACAAATATGGCTGTTGAAGCATTTTCCCATGCTGGATACGCTGGCCAATACGTAATTGCTACTAAAGATTTTTGTGGCAATTTTTATTGTCACAACAGAAAAAAAGAAAGCCTCTAAAAGTCTTTTTTGTATTAGTAATGAATACATTGAATGTACGACCATGTAAAAAAGACTTGATGCATAGGTAACTGAACTGACAAGACCGAAAGAGTACTTACTTCAAGTCAACTCATTACAAAAACAATAGCAAAATATCAAATGTTTAAAGCTTCATCATGAGCAGATATTAAATCAAGGATGTATATAGAAATACAATAATTTACTCTTTACTCTTATTTGAGAGATTCTCTAGGAGAGAACCATCACTATGAGCTATGTGTTGATACAACGTCTCACCCATGCTATCAAAACTGTCTTATACCTTCTTCGGGAATAGAAAACCTCAAAGCAATAAGGAATCATATGAAAAGTACGATCTTTTACCCATGTTACCTACATGATTTATGAGGAATGTGAGTTGTCTGAATTCATCCCCATATTGGTGTTCAATACAACTCTCAATAAATAAATATACCCATGCTCAAATGTGAAAACATATTATTTCTCTATTTGAGGTAATTACTCAAAATGTCCTCTTAAAAGAGGCAAGTGCTGTGAATTAATCTCTAAACTCACTAGTCTTTTTAGAAATCAAATTTTATGTTTTTTCAATATAAAAGTGTTACATTTGAAAATACTTAGTTCCCTTATATTCTTTCTCAATCACAAATAAAACTCTTCTCAACACTCATCTTTGTTTACTCAAAGACTTTAGTTTAAAAATCATTTTTAGGAATTATCAAAGGTAAATGGAGCCTATAGCAGCTAATACAAAGAAAGAAAATGTAGTCACGACTTTAAAGGAAACACGTCCGAAATGAAACATAGAAGAAATAAGTCAGGCCCCAAACTTTTGGGCCTCAGTCGTGGCGCCTTCGTGGCGCACCTCCTCACACCACGAAATTCGATGAATTTTCAAGCTCGAATTAAGGTTCCAACTAGTTAAGAATTGAGATATTTCTCCGAAACTCTTCTTGATTCTCAAATCCAACACGAATTCACGGGGAACTTCATACAATACCTTTGGAAATATAACTTTTACCAAAGATTCAAATACAAAAGAATCAAAAACCTCCATTTTTAATGAATTGATCTCAAAATCAAGAACTACGCAAGAATGCTTTAGATATAACGATTTCTTGTATAAATTGAGATGTATAACATGAGGACTAACAAGTCCAACACTGTGAGAAGCCTGACATACCTGGAAAGAACAATGTTCTTGGCGAAAATCAATGGAATTTTGACGAACGCTTGAAACTTAGCTCTTTCTACTCTTGGAACCATGCTCTAATTTCTCAATGTTAAAGAACGTGAAAAAGTGGTTCAACTCTGACTAGACCCTAATTGGGTGGGGAAATACGTGGCTAGGCTTAGAAGGAAAAATGATAGAATATATGCCTTCACTTAACAGAATAATGGACCAGGTCCCTTACCACACTAATGAGTATAAACAGAAAGTTAATGCAGTTAAAATCAACACAATGATTTTACGTGGAAACCTCCTTGCTTAAGAGAGTAAAACCACGACCTGTCTCATAGGATTTTCAATCGTTTTCACTAATCTTCAAAAGCAAAAGTAAAACACGATTACAACAAATGTGAGAAGAAGTTTTTAATTTCACGTTTAAGCAGTAGTTTCTATTGCTTAACAAGCCTAAGTAGAAACCAATCTACCCATTAAGCTATCCCACTTGGACAACCTAGTATTTTAACACTACCCAGTGATTCCTTTATAGTTTCAGGAATAGTTTAGAATATGAGAACAAGAGAATATATTCTTAAACAGCTACACTAAAAGCTCCAGAGATTACTGCTGTTCTTGGAATAATTCTACCTTTCATTTGCTCGCAGCCTTTGCAAATGTTCTTGAAAATTTGTATGTCAAGTTGCAAAAAAAAAAAACTAAAGATGTTTAGGAAAGTGCCTTTTATATGGACAAATCACTTTCCTTAAACTCGTTGCCATTGGTTGGAGAAGTCTCACTTTCTGACGCCATTGGGAAGCGTGCACCTACTTTCTGTACCATCTCCAGCTGGCAATCAACTGGCTCGTCACATTGAGAGCCTGGTACCTTTACAAGGTCCCAGGGTTTGTTTCATCTTCAACACTCAAGTAATAAACCTGGTACCTTTATAAGGTCCCTAAGTTTGTCAAATCATCAAAACTGCAAATAACATTTTCCCCCTTTTTGATGATGACAAACAATAGTATCAGATCCACTCCAACTTTGTTCCCCCTTACTATATTCCCCCTCACTTTGTTCCCCCTCACTGTATTCCCCCACATGTATAATCATTTAGCTACTTACCAGTTTACTTCCCCCTTTTGGCATCATAAAAAAGATATGCAGTAAACCAAAGATGTCAACAGCAACACTGAATAAGACCAAAGCTAAATAGCAATCAATTAGGAAGAGAAAGGCATTCACAAAAGATTATAATCAGAATAACATAGGAATAAGTTAACCAGCAATCCATAATAACATTTAATACATTAAAGTTAAACTGATAATCCAACAACACAAAGATAAGCCACAAAAAGAAAGACACAGGGGAGGTTTTTTAACAGGCTAGGAAGGAGGAGGTTGATGAGACAGGGACTGGATGATGAGAGTGAGTCGTGCATTGGCAGCATCATTGTCTTTAATTACCTTCTCCTGTAAGGCAGTGATCTTAGCCTTCAACTCTGCATTCTCTCTCTCCAGAGCTTGTACCACGGAAGAACCAGGTCCCTCATTTTGTGCAATAAGTAGTTCTGCTTTGAGCATGGAAATTTCTTCCTCTTTACCACTCAAACGCACAGTGAGCTCCTCAACCTCATGCTTGAGTTGATCCTGATATTCGAGAAGTTGAGCGATCTTGCTCTTGGGATTGCCTCTCCCTTCAATACACTCACACTCGATCAGGGTACTCTCTGAAATAGTTTGTTTCACCGTCCCAACCTTTCCAACAGTGAGAGGAATTTGAAAGTGCTTGAATACTTCCGTGAGAAAGTATCCGTATCCCATTCCATGAACACCTTTCCTCTCGATGACAGTTTTGTAGATATGCTCAAGCATAAGACCTGGGAGATTCAGGGCTTCAAAGCTACACAACATCTGCATCAAAAAAAAGTCAGCAGCACTTGCTGAGGTCCTCTTTTCAGTACGAGGAAGGAGAACTTTGTTGATAAACTCAAAAACCAACTGGTACTCGCTCTTCATGATCTTCTTATAAATCGCAACAACCTTGGTTGTGGGTATCTTAGAAATCAATGACACAGACTCAGTAGAGCAAGTTTTTCCCCTCTCTAGGTACCCTGAGAATTTTGCTCAACAGACCCTCATCTAGATGTACAACAATGTCATTGACCCTTGTGAGGATACTCCCATCTTCTTTGAATTGAAAATTATAATAGAATTCGCGCACTTCTTCTTCATAGAGGATGGGGGATTTTCTGTTGAACAAATGCAACCATGATTGAATTTTTACCATATCATGAAGAGAATCCATGCCGGGAAGATTTATGATTCCCATATCAAAGACTCTCCCAGCCAAGAGGGCTTGCTTTCTCAGGCTGTCAACAACTTCCTGCATGTTGACACTCTCATCACTTCTAATTGCAGCAGTAGAACGTGCACTAGCCTTCAAGGCATTGGCCATCAATTTTTGAGTAGCAGACCTAGTGGTAGGTCTTCTCCTAGGGGACTCTTCAACAACCTTCTCTTTTCCCTTCCTAGACATTTCACTCCCTCTGCAAAGCTTCAGTTTGCTCAGCCCTTGACTCTTCCCGCATCATAGACAAACTCTCAATAACTAATTCTTCACTTGCTACCAGGATATTAGACTCATATGCTTTATGCTTAGGCAGATCTCCTTCAAAAAGAGTATCAGACAGCATTTCTTGCAAAGAATCAGGTCCAGTAGGCAAGCATGTGCTGTTTAGATCTATGGAGTAGAACGGATTGTCAGGTGTATCTTTCTGAGAACTTGAAGGGGCATTGGATCTGGACTCCACAACAGAAGGAGAGTAGAAAGCAATGGGCTCTATTTCACTAAGAGCATTAAGCATTTGTTTGGAGGTAGAAGAAGGAGAAGACATGTTTGACTAGAAAGAGAACAAAAAATGACTTTTCGAACAGAAAAAGGAAGAAGAAGAAACAAAGTTTGTCTTTTAACTTTTACTTGATCCCTTCTTGAAGCAAAAAGAATGTTAAAGGACGGATGAGGATTTCGAAAAGAAGTAATGAGGGTTTTAAAAAGACGTGAAAAGGTGCCAGGTCCGTGATTGGATGTGTCGCTTGAGAGATAAGCGATGGGACTAACGGTCAGAATGACCGATGACTGACACGTGGCATTATCAATAGTCATAATTTTCAGTTTCTAATTAATGTATAAATGCTAACCTGGATAGGCCCCAGGTACCATAGCACAGTTACATCCTCATTCCCCAGTTGTTCTAGTCATCTTCTTTGCTAGGCCAGTCCTTCCTGAAAGTATACCTACAAAAGGTACAAGAAAAATCTTAACCCAAATATTTTCTTATTTACACAAAGGATACCTGCATTGCAGTTTTAGCCATCAAGGGAATTCAACTGTTGGAAGCGAAGGACATCACTTGGAGATCATCATTCCCAACTTCAACCGATTTCTCTCAAATAGATCTTTATTGAGAGCTTTGGTCAAGATGTCTGCAATTTGCTCCTCAGTTGGACAATATGTAAGCACAATATTTCCCTTCTCAACATTGTCTCTCAGAAAGTTATATCTAACATCAATATGCTTTGTTCTCTTATGGTGGAATGGATTCTTTCCCATACTAACAGCACTAGTATTGTCACACATAAGAGGAATTGCTTTGATGTGTATCCCAAAATCTTCCAAGTGTTGCATGATCCACAGCAACTGCGAACATCAGGCTGCAGTAGCTACATACTCAGCTTCAGTAGTTGAAAGAGCCAAAGAATTTTACTTCTTGGTTCCCCAAGAGATGAGTGATGATCCAAGAAAATGAGCCATTCCAGAAGTACTTTTCCTGTCAACTTGATACCCTGCAAAGTCAGCATCTACAAAACCAACTAGATCAAAAGTATCACCTGCTGGATAGAAGAGAACCAGGTCCCCTGTTTTCTTCAGGTATATAAGAATACGTTTTGCAGCCTTCAAGTGTGAATCACGAGGACATGCTTGAAACATGTCACACATTCCAACACTATAAACAATATCAGGTCTGCTAGCAGTCAGATGCAACAAGGATCCAATGATTCCCCTGTACATTGTTTGATTCACAAGAGGATCAGATTCCTCTACTAAAATCTTGGAATTTGTTCCCATAGGAGTATCAATAGGTTTAGAGTCAAACATATTGAATTTCTTCAGTAGCTCCTTAATGTACTTCTCCTGACAGATTGAAATCCCATTTGATGCTTGCTTGATTTGTAGACCAAGGAAAAATGTCAGTTCGCCCATCATTCTCATTTCAAATTCCTTTCCCATTAATGATGAGAATTCTTCACACAACTGTTCTGAAGTATCTCCAAAAATTATGTCATCCACATAAACTTGAATAATAAGCAATTCTTGTTCTCTTTTTAATAAGAACAAAGTATTGTCTATCTTGCCTCTTTTGAAACCATTCATCAGCAGAAACTTTGACAACCTTTCATACCATGCTCTTGGAGCATGCTTCAGACCATAATGAGCCTTATTCAATCTGAACACATGATCTGGTAACTCAGCATCTTCAAACCAGGAGGTCATTTTACAAATATGTCCTCTTTGAGATCTCCATTCAAAAATGCACTTTTGACATCCATTTCATACAGCTTGAACCCCATGAATGCAGCAAAAGCTATTAAAATTCTAATAGCCTCCATCCTGGCAACAGGTGCAAAAGTCTCATCATAATCTATTCCTTCTTCTTGATTGTATCCTTGAACCACCAACCTGGATTTGTTTCTAGTAATCACTCCATTTTCATCAAGCTTGTTTCTGAAAACCCATCTGGTTCCTATTATTGTTCTGCCTGCTGGTCGAGAAACCAGGTACCACACCTTGCTTCTTTCAAATTGATGAAGTTCTTCTTGCATAAAGTTGATCCAATCTGCATCAGTTAATTATTCTTTCACATTCTTAGGCTCAATAGATGAGATGAATGCTGAAAATGCAACTAGATTTCTTGTTTTTGATCTAGTATGAATTCCAGAATTCAAGGGAGAGATAATATTATCAAGAGGATGTGATAAACTATGCTTCCATCCTGATCTTGGAGCAGACTGGTTGAGCTGATCAGCATGTTCTTCTTCATCAAGAGTGACATCATTTTATGGAGAGTTTGATGTACTCTGATTGGAATTTAGAGTAGTACCAGGTAACTCATCACACTTTTCCATTCCATCAGCCACTTCAGGTAGACTATATGCCACTTGATAGAATATATGCCTTCACTTAACAGAATAATGGACCAGGACCCTTACTACACTAATGAGTATAAACAGAAAGTTAAATGCAGTTAAAATCAACACAATGATTTTACGTGGAAACCTCCTTGCTTAAGGGAGTAAAACCATGACCTGTCTCACAGGATTTTCAATCGTTTTCACTAATCTTCAAAAGCAAAAGTAAAACACGATTACAACAAATGTGAGAAGAAGTTTTTAATCTCACGTTTAAGCAATAGTCTCTATTGCTTAACAAGCCTAAGTAGAAACCAATCTACCCACTAAGCTATCCCACTTGGACAACCTAGGATTTTAACACTACCCACTGATTCCTTTATAGTTTCAGGAATAGTTTACAATATGAGAACAAGAGAATATATTCTTAAACAGCTACACTAAAAGCTCCAGAGATTACTGTTGTTCTTGGAATAATTCTACCTTTCGTTTGCTAGCAGCCTTTGCAAATGTTCTTGAAAAGTTGTATGTCAAGTTGCAAAAAAAACTAAAGATGTTTAGGAAAGTGCCTTTTATATGGACAAGTCACTTTCCTTAAAGTCTTTGCCATTGGTTGGAGAAGTCTCACTTTCTGACGCCATTGGGAAGCGTGCACCTACTTTCTGTACCGTCTCCAGCTGGCAGTCAACTGGCTCGTCACATTGAGAGCCTGGTACCTTTACAAGGTCCTTGGGTTTGTTTCATCTTCAACACTCAAGTAAGAAACCTGGTACCTTTACAAGGTCCCTAAGTTTGTGAAATCATCAAAACTGCAAATAACAAAAAAAGAAAAGACCAAACTATCTTTATACAAATGATTAAGGTGCTTTTAAAAAGAGAGGCTTCAATCAAAATGATCACCACTTTTTATTTTGAGCTCGAAACTAAGAAAACTTGGCAACTTTGGAAAGAATACTCAAAGACTTCAATTTGATAGGTGATGGGCCAAAATTGATTTTCTATGTGCTAAGAGATATGATTGTTTGAAGTTGATCTAAAATTTAAAACTGACGGTGACTTGTATGAACCTATTTTTAGATTTTTTCGAAATATGAGGTGTTACAATACAATAATAATATGGATAAATTTCATACCCCAGGAAAAAAAATCCTTCAAAGATAGTACTCCTTTTAAGCTAGACTACCTAGTGACTCAAAAATAATCATCGGTCTTGAAATAAAAGGTTAAGTAAGCAGTTTTATCTTATCAATTATAAAGTAAAAAATTGTGATAACATGTTTGTCGTCACTTTTCATGCGTTATTACTTCAAAACATTATCTCAAAACTGGATAACAAATATGTCATCTAATTCACTAATAATTGACAGTTTCATGAAATGGAATAAATATTTTCTTAAAAAAAAAATATTGTGATAATCAACCCATTCTGGGCATTATCTCAAATTCCTTCAACAATAAGGCCTGCCTTTAGAGATGCACACTCTTTCACTCACCTCTTTTAAATTCATTTCTATGCAATCATGTTCGTTTTCAGTATAAAGTTCACCCAATTCTATCTCAAACCAGCCATCATCTCTAAGTTTAGGACGTCGCATAATAAGTTGCAAACACTTAGAAACATTCTCCGGCAAAAGCGCAATGGCAAACGTTGCAACGCCAAACAAATATCTTCATCCTCTGCAGCAGACGGCAGATTAGAACGTACTGCCTCTTCATACACTTTCTTGAGCCTATCCTCTAGATCAGGGGGCAGGTTATACATTGACTCCTCATCTTCTGGCACGAGTATTGCAAATCGTTTGTCATATTAAACACTAGAAACTCCAACTGAAACCTCTGAGGGTCGATAACTAAATCCAAATTCATCCCCAATCATGTAAACAAGGTATGCTACATAGGATGTCCGTGGTTATAGAACCCCAGCTCTTATTGTGCCCCTAATATCAAGCGACCAAACACGTTTGAGCGCAGCCACCTCAGGAAACCTGATTTCACCAGATATAGTTATCTAAATTATTTCACATATATTGGGCCTGAGGTAATAAAATATTTGAACTACGAATTAGTCGATACATATAATCATTCAGAAGATCTCAATAAAAAAAAAGTTGCCCAAAATCAGGGACAGAAGTCGATGATGCGGAAATAATAGTCTGATAATCAGAGGGCAGAAATCTTTCCCAAACAGAGTCAGAGTCAGCGGCAAATTTAACTGATTTAGATACTAAAGAAATGTGGCAAACATCGGGAGGGCTTGTTAAGGCCATGATCTACTCAATACAATCGTCCGATAGCATCGACAGAGGAGATGCACTTCTCTTGTATTTACCATTCCGATTCAAATTCTCCATTGAATTGTATCACTTGACTGTAATAATGATTTAAATGGGTAAAATCTGTATTACAAAAATACTTACCACTTTAAAAGCAGTAAGTATACTACAATTTACTTGTCTAGGAAAAAAACCTCAGAAATTTGGAAAACTCGTTGTTGAAAAATGAGAGAAAATCCTCATGTTTATAAATACCACAGAGTAGTGTGAGTAAGTGTTTATTGTGTCTCATCGGAAGTGTCATAAACTTTTGTAGAAGTCATAATCTTGCAGAAAAATTGCAACTCTTCAGAAAAGTTACGACTTCTCCGGAAAGTCATAATCTTGCAGAAAAATCAAAACTTTTCAGAAAAATGACAACTTTTGATTTGTAGGAAGAAATAAGAGAACCTTAGTGACCAACTATTGTTTTAAGTGTAACTAAGTATGCATTCTAATTAACTGAAGTTAAATGTTTGAACTTACATGTCTTATTTATTTGACTGATGAATTTTAAAGTATTATGAAAATTTTAATTCTTTGATCTTAAATTTATTCCATTATATTATTAAGTCGACGCCTGATTCAACCCAATTTAGAAACACTAGTACTATAACATATCAAAAGCAATACAGTAAAGTAGTAAAATTCAATGGAGAATTTGAATTGGAATGGTAAATGTAAGAGAGTTTGTGATATTATATCTATAGTCGCTATTCGAATGTGATCTCAAAACCTGAAATTGTCGACTCCATTACAAAGCCATTGAAACTTATGATAGTTACTCTGTAATATTTGACTAATAATCTGAGTATAGCAACCTTATGAACTAAATGTTTATTCTTCATCTAAGTGAAAATATAGAAACAATGGGTGTAAACTGTAATGACCTCAGGATTGTATTTATGATTGATGTGATTATGGCGTTATGATGCTTGAGCTCAATTATATATTTTTATATGCATTATAAATTTATATTTCTCATAACAATTCGCATATTGTTGTTTTGAAATATATAAGATAAGCTTCAATGAGACATTATTTACGAGCTATGATTTTAGATGTTTAATAGATTATAATCCTGACATGATAAGTTGATAACGTTGTAGTATATGAAAGGAAATATGTAGCATAAAATTATGAATAATCATCATAACTCATGTTACTGTTTTGTCATATCATGGTACACACATATATTTATGATAGACATATAGCAGAGTTGTGTTATATTTGCAATTGATGAATGCCATTAAATATTAATGTTAAGTGGGAGAATGTTTAACTTTTTATTATTTTATGTGTGACTGAATGAATGAAAAGTCCATAACTAATATTTAATGAAGAACAAATCTCATTCGTTAGTTCGGTTAATTGATGGCAGAGGCGTATCTAGAATTTTGAGATAATGGGTGCACTATTACGAAAAGATGGACCTAAGATATATATTTGATTGGTTTAAAATTTAGGTTCTATTACTAAAAATAATTAAAATTATAGGTCCAAAGCTATTTTTACCTATCCAAACAACTTACCTATAGTGGTTATGGTTGGATAGAGGATGGTAGGTGGTGGAGATTGACAGCGATGATAGTTGTAGTTGAAATTAATTATAGGGGTGGTGAGAGTAGATAAAGTAGCAGTGAAATGTTATCATCGTAGAAATTCTTAAATAGACATTTTAATGCTATTTGGATTTTGCTATAGACCTTAGTCGTTCAGACTTATTTACACACATTAAGTGGTAGTTAAATAAGAAAAATAAACACTTTTAATAATTATAATGTGAATAATTAGGACTGAGACCTTAAAATCAAATATATTTAATGACTAATATCTCAAATATTAAAATTTGCAAACAAATGAGATTATGTAAGGGGAGACACAGGATATTGAATAAGGATGTTTCTTGAAAAACAATGTCTTCTGCATCTCATAGAGCAAACATGTCATATAATAATTCACTAATAACTGACAGTTTTATCAAAATGGAAGAAATATTTTCTAAAAAAAAGGTGATAATCAACCAATCAGGGCCTTATCTCAATTCCTTCAACAATGAAACCTGTCTTTAGAGATGCACACTCTTTAGCTCTTTTAATATCATTTCTATGTACTCATCTTCGTTTTCAGTATAATTTTCGCCCTATCTATTTCATGTTGGAAAAATATTATTATATATATCTCAAAAAATATATATTTTATATCCTATTATATTTGGACGATAATATTAGTTTATAAATATTTCCTCTCCATAAATAACTCTTTATTATTGGCAATTATGTGGATATTTTAACAAAATTTAGTCAAATATATGGCAGTTGCAACGTCAAAATTAATTGTCTTCAATGTATTGATAACATTCATTCTCATATTAGTAACGGTTATTATTGAAACATTAGCAGTTTTCTTATTCTTGGCTATATATTTCTCATGAATTCTTGTAGAGAAAAGTATGAGAGAATGGGTAGAGTGATTCTTCTTCTTTCTAATATTCTATTGGTGTGTTGGGTTTATTTTTTGAATCTTTGTTAGTTTTTGACTCCTATCTTTATACTAAAGAGCTTGCTGAATCCTAGGGGATACACCCTGTAGACAGTGATATTTTATTGATAAATCCATATTAAATTTGGATTAAATCTTAAATCACCATATTTTGACCAAGTCAAATTACTGGTTGATAAAGTCGGATTACTATCTAAGTAAAAACTATATGACTTAAATCAAGTCCAAATCACTTGGGTCAGTCCATTAAGTTGACAAGATGAGCTCAACTCATGTTTTTCAGGCCCAGTGGTCAAAATTGCTGGGACCAAAATACCCCTAAAACCCTAACTCAAGCCTATATAAAGAGGTCTTCTTCTGACCAAAACCAACACAAATACATAAGCACATGAATACATAATTGCTCTTCAGTGGTGATCTGCAAGTCTTCCGCATATAAAGAAGTCTTCGCTCCAAGTGTTGAGCCACAAGTATTCCGCAAAATCAAGAACATCTGTGAAGAGAATAATCAGGGGATTACATATCCTTTTGAGATATTTTATAAAGAATTTAACCTTCGCATTAATTCAAATACAAATATTATTATTTGCTTGCTATTTTTCCTTTCCTGTTTATTGTATTTCAGGATTGAACCTTTAAACGCATACAAATTGCCACGCCCAATGGGACAACTTTTACCTCTCATCTCCAAAATACAAGTTCAAGAACATTGAGATGATTTCTAAGAATATCAATTCGAAATCTGCATTTGCATCAAAATCTGGATCTACATCCTTATCTGCATTTGCATCCAAATATGCGTCTGCATCCATATCCACATCTGCATTAAAATCTGCATCCATATTCACATCTTCATCAAAATCTACATCTGCATTGAAATCTGCATATGTATCAAAATATGCATCTGCGTCTGGATTCACATCTGCTTCCACAAAAACTGATGGATCAAAATTTTACATCGATATGGAAAACATCCTTGATTTTACTGCGGGAAACATGAGACCTATCACAAGGAACCCAGCCAAACTTGTTGGGACAACAAGCCTCACGAGTGCCATACGAATATGATACTGCTTTTTGTTTGTCCACAAAATGTGTGAAGCCTCATGCAAAAGCCGCAAAAGAAGACATCGCTGAAATGTTCGAGAACGTTCTTGCTTAATTGAGCTTATTTACATACGAAAAGCCCCTCTGCTTTAGTCGACGATGATCTCTTGAGCACTGGATCAACCCCACATAACATGTTTGTCACATGTTTGGAAAAATCAACACCATTCTCCATCACCTACTATGGTAATGCACGCGATGGTGACTAACACTTCATCCGTAGAAGAATAACTTGTGAGCTTGACAAGAGATATTGAAGACTTGACCAAGTATGTTCAAGATCAAGATGCTTGAATTTTTAAGCTAACTGATAGGGGGAAAGGCATGATGGATGAAGAATCAAGCCATGCTCCCGGAAAACGTCCACAAGTACAAGAGATGGTCGATCGCCCTTCAAAGCAAGTGAAACATTCTAAAGAGATCCAAGTTTCCTGTGATGGAATGATCCCGATCAACCAAATCAAGGAGTTCATCATGGGGACCATTAAATACAAGTATGAGTTTGTTACAAAATCCTCGTTGACATATGCAAGGCCATACACTGCAAGGATTGAAAGCTTGAAAATGCCTGTCGATTATCAACCTCAAAAAATTCAGAAGTTTGAAGGTAAAGGAAGCCCAAAGAAATATGTGGCACACTTCATTGAAACGTGCAACAATGTTGGGACATACGATGACTACCTCATCAAACAATATGTCCGCTTCCTTAAGGGCAATGCTTTTGATTGGTAAACAGACCTTGAGTCTGGTTCTATTTATAGTTGGGAACAAATGGAGCAAGACTTTCTCAACCGCTTCTATAGCACAAGACGTACTATAAGCATGGTGAAATTTACAAACATACGTCACTGAAATGAAAAGTTGGTCTTTGAATTCATCAACCGATGGAGGCATGCAAGTCTAACTGCAAAGATAGACTTAGTGAAGCTTCGGGCATAGAGATGTGCATTCAAGGTATGCATTGGGGTCTTCACTATATTTTGCAAGGAATAAAGCCTGAAACTTTTGAAGAATTGCATACTCGCGCTCATGATATGGATTTTAGCATGTCTTCAGTTGGAACTGAAGCGCCACCTGTCCACGAACTCCATAAAGTCAAAGAAAGGAAAGAATTCAAGAAAATGGGAAAATATTTGCCTAAGACTGAAAACAAGGAAACCTTGAACGTCAATACCTCTCATGTGAAATTCACAACAAGGCTGGGAATACACAGAGCACAAAAATGACTTCTTTTGAAGGAAGGACAAACCGAAAGCTCACCTTGAAGGAAATGCAGTGGAAGGCTACCTATTTCTTGACTCATATGTTTCCGCAATCTTTGATGAACTCCATGAGATGAAAATTTTTGAGTTACCAGAGATGAAACAACCAAATGAAGCAGGGAGGAGTGATGATCCAAAATACGCAAACATCACCGGTTGGTTGGCCACCCTATTGAGAAATGCTTCTTCTTCAAGGTCAAAATCATGGACTTAGCTCGCAAAGGGAAGATTGAACTTGAAGATGAGAAATTGAATTCAAACCAAGTCAGTATCGCTTCTGACATACCCAATCTGGTCATGACCTGCAATTTTGTTGAAGGAAATATGGAGCAAGACATCCCTAATATCAATCAGACAAGAATGATTAAGTTTGAAGACTTTGAGCCCATTGATGTAAATAATTTGTTATCTCTTCCTATACTAAGTGATGTAGCTTCTGTAGTAGAAGGATTGACAAGAGAAGATAAAGACCCAGTCGATAATCTAGATGATTGGGTTTGGACTCTTCTGACTCGCCGTAGACGTCAAAAAATGAGTTTGCATAAAGAGTCAACAAAGTAATACGTCAGGGAAAATATGGTACGGAGACCCAAAACCAAAACTTTGAGTCTTCATTCAAAGAAGAAGGAAATAAAGGTGCACCACTACTTAGAGCCCCATCAACCAATTACATTTGGAGGATATTTTCCAAATTGGTTTTACACCAAGTTCACATGCGATGGCACAAAATCTCTATGTTGTAATATCGATGAAAAGGAAGCGAAAGATGCAACTCCATCATATCAATCACTAACAGATGCTCCAAAGTCATCTCTTAAAGTTGAAATTCCATCATTCTTATCACCAAAAGATTCTCCACATCTATCTCCTCAAGTCGAAAAAATCACATTCTCTGACGATGATCTTCTGTTTGCTGACACATTTCATAATCGCCCTTTATTCATGGCCAGTTTTGCGCGTGAGAAAAGAGTGAATAGAATACTAGTCGATGAAGGATATGGAATAAACATCCTTCTGATTCGCACAATGAAAGAACTTGGGATATCAACAACAAATCTTACTGAAATTCGCTTGATTATCCAATGATTCAATTAAGGAGGACAAAGGTCCATAGGGACCGTCAAAATAGACCTCACCATCGAAGAGTTTCAATCAAGCGTGTGGTTACATGTAATTGATGCAAAGACTTCATATAACATTTTGCTTAGTAGGCCGCGGGTACATAAGAACAAAGTAATTCCATCTACCTACAACCAATGTTTGAAATTTTATGAGAATAGAGCTACAAAAAGGATTATTACAGATGATAATCCATTCACTGAAGTTGAAGCTCACTTTGCTGATGCAAAGTTTTACTTAAAGAAATATTTCATAAAAGTTGATGACGTTGTATTTGTAGATGTCAGATTCCTTAACAAGATGCATAAGATAGCGGTCGGTAAGGCAAAAGTTAGATCTAAAACTTGGAAATCTAGACAAGATGACTAACATGATTGGTGCTTTTTCAAGTAAAAAAGTCACATCCATTCTTTGTTATGTCCTAAAGGCAAAGGAGGACAAGGGATACTCTCTCGAGTTGCGAGAAAATGCGCTGGAAGGTTTGACCCTTCTTGTAAGGCAAATTGATATAATGAAGTCATCCATAAAATTAAATGGGAAGTCTATGACTCCTAAGTCATACTTCACGGAAAATTGGTGGCCCCTATGTCACCCCAATATGAAGCACTCTAATGAAGCGTACAGAAGAAAGTTTTGATCATAATGCTTATAGGCTACTAGCAAAGGCTGGATTCGATCCTACAGAACCATCAAAATTGGGGAAGCTTCCATCAGAACCCGTTATGAGGCAACAACGTGAATATGTGGGCTACAAAAAGTCCCCACCTATCCGCATCTCCATAAAAATGGTGAGCAACAACTGCATAATTGTGGAAGATGAGTCTATTAATTTCTAACAAAAGGCTTTATGTCTTCGATCAACTTAGAAGCTAAACGCATAGGATTTCTGTATTTGAGAAGTTAGGTTCATTGACGAAGAAAAACAAGGTTTGGAGAAATAGCAAGGGTATGCAAGCATCTGCTTTACCCAAATCTCAAAATGCTCTTAAAGACTTTCAAACTCTAATTCCTTCTTGAATGAGGTGACAGACGAACATTGTAGTCTCTTATGTATAAGTACTAAAGGCAAAGTCGCATGTTGTGGTCTACACTAAGCAACGTGAGGAAGATGAAGAAAGAGTTTGGCTCTTCATATCATGTCACTACACAAGATGAAAGGCATATTTTTTCTCCAATTAAAATTGATGGAAAGTCGGAGAATGTTTCATGGTGTTGCCATATATTTTCCACGATGGAGAACCTCAAGAAGATAAAGATGCTAAAGATGCGCCACCCGAACTTGAAGAAGGAATAAAGGTGATCGTTGATGCATTTTAAGAAATCAACCTTGAAACTGATGAAGATCCAAAACCCACTTATGTGAATGCTTCACTAGCAACTGATGAGGAAAAGGCCTACGTCAACATACTTGAAGATTATAAAGATGTATTTGCTTGGAATTACTAAGAAATGCCTGTATTAGACCCGAAGGTAGCACTCCATCATCTTGCTGTGAAAAGCAGTGCACGTCCTATCAAGCAAACTCAACGACGTTTTAGGACGGAATTGGTTCTCGTGATAGAAGTTAACAAGCTTACTGAGGATGAATTTATCCGTGAAATAAAGTACCCTACATGGGTTTCAAGTATTGTCCCTGTGAGGAAGAAGAATGGGCAAATTCGAGTTTGCGTTTACTTTAGCGATCTCAATAATGCATGTCCAAAAGATGAATTTCCACTTCATATCCCTGAGCTTATGATTGATGCCATTACTGGATATGAGGTGATATCTTTTATGAATGGTTCATCCGGCTACAACCAGATCCGTATGTCACCAAAGGATGAAGAGTTGACCGCATTCCGCACTCCTAAAGGCATTTATTTCTACAAAGTAATGCCTTTTGGTTTGAAGAATGAAAAAGCAACATACTAAAGATCTATGTAGAACATCTTTGATAGCATTCTTCACAAAAATGTTGAATGTTATGTTGATGATTTAGTAGTGAAATAAATGAAAAAGTGTGACCACTTTCAAGACTTAAGGATGGTGTTTGATCTACTACGAAGGTATCAACTTAGAATGAATCCTTTGAAATATGCATTTGGAGTTACCTATGGAAAATTTCTTGGCTTCATTGTATGACATCGATGTATCAAATTTGATCAAGCAAAAATAAACGGAATTCTAAAGATGGTCGATCCAACAACATTCATGAATTGAAGAGTCTGCAAGGGAAGCTAGCAGATCTTAGAAGATTCATCTCGAATCTAGCAAGAAAGTGTCAACCATTCAGTCGTCTTATGAAAAAGACACTCTTTTTTGAATGGGACTAAGCTTGTAGTAATGTCTTTGAGAGAATCAAGTATTAATTGACCAAACCACCAATTTTAGCAGCTCTTGTTCCTTGAAAGCCATTAATACTTTACATATCAGCTCAAGAGAGATTAGATGGAGCACTCTTAGCCCAAGATAATGGCGAAGGGAAAGAAAATCCCCTTTACTACCTGAGTAGGATGATGACACCAAATGAGTTGAAGTACTCGCCAATTGAAAAGCTATGTTTGGCCTTGCTCTCTCAATTCAGAAGATGAAACACTAATTTCAAGCTCGTGTCGTCCGTGTTATTTTAAAAGCAAATCTCATCAAATTTGTGATGTCAAAACCTTTCCTCAATGATCGACTAGCAAGATGGTATATCCAGTTTCAGCAATTTGAAATTGTGTATATTTCTCAAAAGGCTGTGAAAGGGCAAGCATTGGCAGACTTCTTCCCAGACCACCCGATACTTGATGATTGGGAACTAACTGATGAATTACCTAATGAAGATTCAATGGTTGTTGAAGTTCAACCGCATTGGTATATGTATTTTGATGAGGCGTCACATCGTGAATGAACCAGCGCTGAGTGATATTCATCACTTCTCAAGAGGAGATCTTTCCATATTTCTTCACCTTAACACAATGTTGCTCCAATAATGTTGCATAATATCAAGCCTTAATACTTGGGCTTGAAATGGTGGTCAATATGAAGTAATTGTTGGGTAGCTATGAAGTCAAAAATCCAGAATTGCGTCTCTATCATGACTATGCACAAAAATTGATTAGACGTCTCGGAGATGTAACTCTTCAACATGTTCCAAGAAAGTTGATACCTTAGATGCTTTGGCTCCAACATTGACTCTGCCCGACCAAGCTCAAATCACTATCTGCCAAAAATGGATAGTACCACTAAATGCGGATGAAGAAATCAAGCTTGAACATCTTGTAGATGTTTTACAATTGATATAGTCGACTGAAGACATGCCTTGATTGATTACTTGTTCTACAATATACTTTCACAAGATCCAAAGAGAAAGACTCAAATCCGTCGTCATACTCTTCGGTTTCTTTACTATAAAGATACTTCATATTGAAGATCATTCGAGGGGGTTCTCTGGCATTGTTTGGGAGAAAAAGAAGCAAATAAAGCGATGCAAGAAGCACATTCTGGAGTTTGTGAATCGCATCAATCTGGGCCAAAGTTGCAGTTTTCATATAAAAAGAATGGGGTGTTATTGGACACCAATGGTAAAAGATTGTTGGATTATGCTTGAAGATGTCAAGCATGCTCATTCATGCAAACTTTATGGACCAAATCTTGATGTATTACATCCGACTGTTTTATCTTGGTCATTTGATGCTTGGGGCCTAGACGTAGTTGGAACACTACCGAAATCTTCTGGCGGCAACTTGTACATTATTGTTGCGATAGATTACTTCTCAAAATGGGATGAGGTTGTTGCCCTCAATAAAGTAAAGAAGGAAAATGTTGCAAACTTCATGAAGGTGAATACCATCTATCATTTTGACATTCCTAATTATATACTAACTGATAATGGAAAGTCATTTGCCAATAAATTGATGGATAAGATCTGCGACCTTTTTGGCTTCAAACAACGTAATTCTTCAATGTATTATGCAGCTGTAAATGTATCATTGAGGCTTGTCATCCAAGAGGTACTTACTTTAGAAGATAATGCTCGTATGTGCCTTGAAGAGTTAGAAGCTCTCGATGAGAAAAGGTTGGAAACTCAACAAAGTCTTGAATACTATCAAGCTCGTCTTTCTCGTGCTTTCAATAAAAAGTTTCGCCTAAGGTCCTTCCAAATTGGTGATCAAGTCCTTGCAGTTAAAAGACCAATTATCAATCTCATAAATTGAAAGTAAGTTCACCTCAAAATGGGATGGACCATATGTCATCAGAGAAGTCTATTCAAGCGGATCTTACAAACTTGTGGATGCAGACGGCTTGCGGATTTTTCCCATCAATGAAAAATTCTTGAAGAAGTACTATACTTGAAACGGCGGCGTACTCCCGGAGTGCAAGAGTATAAAAAGTGTACGGATCCAAAAAAAATGTCCGATAGGTTGAAAATCTAGAAAGAGGCGGCCTAGGTAAAAGTTAGGACACAAAAAAAATATATTAAAGAAATAAAAATTAAAGCTCACTTTCGGAACTACATTATGACTTTATCCTTTTCATTGAGTTATGTAGGCAGCTTAGATTATTTTTTACTCTACATTCAGTCATAAGAAGAAGAAAAAATATAACGTTGCCATGTGAACATCATATTGATTCTATCAAACGAAGAGTTAAGCACCAAGATTTTGAGTTGACTTTGAAGACAAATTTGCATTATTCCGTAAAACTTATGAGCGTGATTTTTGTACAGACTAAAAATTGTGAAGTTATCTTTCCAACAAAAAAAATCTCATTATTTCGGTGCTTCTACTCCACGTTATAAATTTTCTTCCACATGGCGCAAAGCTGAAGAAAGCTGAAGATTCAACACACATATTTTGAGCCAACTTCGAACACAAATCTATATTAATCCCTAAGCTCATGGATTTGATTTTTACACAAATTGAAGATATTGTAGTTATATTTCCAACAAAAAAAGATTTTCATTATTGCGATACTCCTACTCCATGTTATGAATTTTCTTCAATATGTGTACAATGCTGAAGAAAGCTGAAGATTCAAGCACACATATTTTGAGCCAACTTCAAACACAAATCTATTCTGATCTATGAATCTCATAGATTTAATTTATTTACAGATTGAAGGTATCAAAGTTATCTTTCCAACAAAAAAAGAATCTCATTATTTCAATGTTCTTACTCCACGTTACGAATTTTCTTCCACATGTGCGCAAACCTGAAGATTTAAGCACACATATTTTGAGCCAACTTCAAACACAAATCTGTACTAATACGTAAATCTCATGGATTTGATTTTTATAATGATTGAAGATATCGAAGTTATCTTTCCAAAAAAACAAGCTCATTATTTCAATACTCCTACTCCGCATTATGAATTTTTCTTCCAAATGTGCACAAAGCTGAAGAAATCTGAAGATTCAAACACGTAGATTTTGACCCAACTTCGAAAACAGATCTGTAATTAACCGTAAATTTCTTTGACATGATTTTTATACATATTGAATATCTCTAAGTTAGCTTTCCCCAAAAAAAAAAGAAGCTCATTATTCCTATAATCCTACTTCATTCTATGAATTTTCTTCCACATGTGCGCAAAGTTAAAGAAAGCTGAAAATCTTCAGCTTTGTTGTAATCCTCATATACGCTAGCATATGTAGTCTTTTTTTTCAATAAAGAAAGGGGGCTCGTGAAAAGAAATAATCAAAATTTTGAAATTCAAGAGGAGAGAGTTCTTATTGAAATATAAGTCACTATTTTATTGCTTAAAAAAAAGAACACTACACCATAATGAATGAATCAGAAAATTCTAAGCAAATAAAAAAAATTCAACTACGGAAAAAAGTTTGAAGCTTATGATTTCTTGGCGGATTTTCTTGATTGTCTCTTATAGCTTGGCTAATCTCTCAACTTCATCGTTAGACATCACATTATTTTCCTCAATGATGTAAATCACTCCATTCGTAATGGTGACGCTCTCTTGACTTTTGGACAACTTCTCTTGATACTAGTTAATAAGCGCCAATGATCTTCTTTTTCTTGGAAGTCAAGACTTTTATGTCTTTCTCCACACATCTTCTAGAGTTGCTTGAAGTTTTTCCATGAATCCATCCAACTTTTCATGTGTCAGCTTTAATCGAGATGGCATTGCGCATCAGAGAGTGCCTTTTGATGTGATTCTTTAGTCATTTTGATGATCTTAAAGTATCATACTCCGCGTACAACTTGAAGAAATTATCTAAATGATCCTACAATAGAAGAGGCACCAAAGGTGATTCTTCATTAAAGGTGAATCTACAAAAAAAAAAGAGGCACAAAGTATGGTTCGTTAACAAAGTTGAAACTACAAAAGAAGAGATATCAAGTGTGTTCTTCGTCGAAGACGCAACTGCATAAAAAAGAGAAAAGAAGAAGATTTTTTATGTGTGGTTCTTCATCAAATCCAGGACTCTAAAAGAAGATGAGTCACGCCGCAATTGTAGAAGAAGATGTACTAAGTGTGGTTCATTGCTAAAGCTGTAATTGCAAAAGAAAAGACACCAAATGTGGTTTGTCATCAAAGTTGAAGCTAGGAAAGAAGAAATATCAAGTATGGTTCATCTTCAAAGCCGCAACTTCAAAAAAAGAAAAAAAAAGATGTTTCATGTTTGGTTTGTCATCAAAGCCAAAACTCTAAAAGAAGATGATCCACATATGATTCGTCATCAAAGCCGCAACTGTAGAAGAAGATGTACGAAAAGTGGTTCATCGCTATAACCGCAACTGTAAAAGAAGAGGCACAAAGTGTGGTTCGTCATCAAAGTTAAAACTACAAACGAAGATGCATGAAGTGGTTCCTAGCCAATTATGAATTACACTTAACTTCTTTTGGTATGATATTGAGACTTTTTGCAGTCCATCGTAAACCTACAAAAAAGGGGGGAAAAGTGATGTATCTCACGATACCAATATCACAAAGTTTCATATTGGCATGGTAAAAATTATTGCATATGCTCTCACACTCGTAATGATGAATGATGTATCTCACGGTGCCATCTGCACGAAGCTTCAAATTGACATCATGAAAATTATGGCATATACTCAACCGCTCGTCATAATGAATATGATCCTATTGGCTTAAGAGTTTTATGTTCTCTCTATATAGGTGATAAAAAGAATCTCAATAAATACGGAAATCAATATGCAGCTCTTCGGTAAAGATGCAGAGAAGTAAACTCATGAACACTTAAGAGTATATTTTCTATAGAATCAAGTCTCTCTCCATTCGAGCTCTCCTACGCCAAGGTACAAACGTTTTGGTGAGATTTCACAAATCTGCATAACAGTAACGACATAATTTAAGACCAACGTCGAAAATTAATTGTCGTCAATCCATGAAAAGTTTTACCTTTATTTTTTTGATATGTTGTAGAAATTGATGTCTAGTTTCTATATAGATAAGTCTCTTGTCGTTCGGAATCTTCTACACCAAGATATAGACGTTTTAGTGGGACTACATAGAGCTATAAAAAAGGAAGATAGATTTGATAGCAAACTTCAAAAATCTATTTCCTCTAATTCAGAAAGATTTTGATTTTGAATTTCAAAATGTCGTAGCCCTCCATGTCAACTTTCTTTAACATCAAACGGATCATGATCTCAATATTTCTACAACAAGTAATGAACTTTCTACCGCAGGCATGCTGTGCTGAAAAAAAGTGACAAAAATGAGTTTTGTATGCCTCAAATTTACAATTTATTCTTGTAAGAGCGTGTGTATTTATAGAACTCAAATTACATATATTGTGTTCCGGCAAATTATGGAAAATTATGAAGATGGAAATTTTATTTCCTACAAATTATGAAAATTATGGTAAATTTTCATAAGAATTAAATTATGGAAATTTTCCATTGGAATCAAATTATGGAAATTCTATAGAAACCAAATCATGGTATCTTTTCATGGGAATTAAATTATGGAAATTTTTCAGGGGAATAATTATGGAAATTTCATAGAAACCAAATTATGAGAAGTTTTCATAAGAATCAAATTATGAAAATTTTTCAAAGAAGTCGAGTTATGGAGATCTCATAGAAATCAAATTATGGTAAAGTTTTATTGGAAACGACATGAAAAAATATGCCTGAATATTTGAATCCTTGCGTCATGAGAATTTGAATCCTTGCGTTCTATTTAAGTGAAAGCCTAAAATTTACGTCGAAATCACAAGGTCTCTATCACCAAGTCAAGATTGTATAGGCAATCCTTGCTCATTGAATTGACGGTCATTTTATAGTTAATGACCCAAATGAAATTATCACACTATAAAGAAATGTCGTTAGATAAGTCTTCATGAGCTTGAAAAACTTCAAGTCGAAAATAAGTTGATAAACAACATAAAGTCAAATGACCTCTTACAAATTAAAGAATATTGCCATAGAGACTCTAGTAAATAGATCAACATATCAGCATGGTTATTTCTCATGAAGATTCAAATGCCTCGTGAAAGATCAACTACGACGAAAAAAAACATTTGCTGCACGAATACTTCAAGGCTTGTCTTTACAAGTTCGACAAATCGATCAACCCAACAAACCTCGAAGCAGGGGGCATTTGTATACTTTGAAATTTTATTAATAAATCCATATTATATTTTGATTAAATCTTAAATAATTAATGTTGACCAAGTGAAATTACTGGTTGATAAAGTCAGATTAATATCAATGTACAAATTGTATGACTTAAATCAAGTTCAAATTACTTGGGTCAGTCCATTAAGTTGACAAGATGAGCCCAACTCATGTTTTTCAGACCCAGGTTAGACCAAAATACCCTACTTAAAAAGGTCTTCTTCTGACCAAAACCCACACAAATACATACACACAGGAATACATAATTGCTCTTCAGTGGTGATAAGCAAGTCTTCCGCATACAAAGAAGTCTTAGCTCCGTGTGTTGAGTCGCAACTATTCCGCCAAATCAAGAACATCTGTGAAGAGAATAATCAGGGAATTATATATCTTTTTGAGATATTTTATAAATATTGTAACTTTCGCATTAATTCAAATACAAATACTATTATTTGCTTGCTATTTTTCCTTTCCCGTTTATTGTATTTCAGGATTAAACTTTAGACGCATACATACCCATACCGGCTGAAATATCCTCAAGGACAGTATCTTTCGACATACCTCAAGCCATGAGAATTTCCTATAGGAGTTATTGATGAAATACAAGCTTTAGTGAATTCGGTACAAGTGTTCGTCAAGAAGGTATTTTCCGTAAGATTTACAACATCTCAAACCAGCCATCATCTTTAAGTTTAGAATGTCGCATAACAAGTTGCAGACGATTGGAAACGTTCTATGGAAAACGATGCAACAACATACGTTGCAATAACAAATAAATATCATCAGTTAGCCCTGGAACATCGTCTTCTCCATCAGAGGGTAGATTGTTGGATTTTATAAGGTGTGAATGGAAAGAGTTGCGACTTTAATGAATAGTTCTGATTTTATGAAGAGTTGTGATTTTTATGAAAAGTTGTGACTTTTATGAAAGGTTGTGACTTTTATGAAAGATTGGAACTTTTTCAAAAGGTTTGTGACCTTTTCGGTAAAGCAAAATAAGAACTTTTTCACAGTACCCTTTGTTTTCTATAAATTGAGGAATTTTCTCTGATTTTAGTTGAATGATTTTTTCTAGACTTCTACTACTATGAAATCTAGTATTCATAGTATACTTTACTGCTATTAAGTAGTTCGCTGACACCGTGGTTTAGGTACCGATACACCGATGAGTAAGATCATTCTATCCTGAGATGATATATTACATTAACATGGGTAATTAAGGGGAATAATTTCCTTAAGTGGACATTGTGCATTCAGTGAGCTCATTTTCTTTCTTGAGAAAAATACTTTAATGTTGTTTCTAATATGTTTCTTTTTCTATTATCTCAACTAGTTTTAAAATTCTAATTTTAAAATACTCTTTAAACTTTGTTGTTTCTTACCAAAGTCTTAAAAGTTTTGTTTAAGTATCTTACGAATACAAAATGAACAACGGATATATATATATATATATATATATATATATATATATAATATATATATATATATATATATATATATATATTATGTGAATTTTGTTTTGCTATTCTTGTTAAGTTATAATAATAATTTTTCTCTAGGAATAAATAATTGAAATAAAATAAACATAGAAAGGAGGAAAGGTGATTTAAGGAAATAATATAAATAATATTAATGATGAGATTAAGGGAAAAGAAGTATAATGAATAAATAGCATATAGTAGGACTTAAATGTGGTCATTTTTTATACTTTATAAAATTTTAAGGAGCTTTTTTCAGTCTTTTGAAATTAGTTAAAAAGACCAAAAGTAAAATAAATATTGAGGCATAATTTTTTTGGAAGAGTAACATCATTTTTAAGTAATTGTTATAATAAAAATATAAGAAAAATTTCAAAATAATTGATAAAAATAAATAAATATCAATTCTAGATTAAAAAGGGTATTACGTTACATTTTTATTTTAGCTATTGCTAAATATAAATAACTTATTTCTTTAAATAAATAAATAAAAATTTATTTAAGAACATGATATAAATAATATTAGTTATGAAATTAAGGGAAGAAAGAAAAAGAAATTAATAGCATTGATGATGAAATGATTCAAATATGATCATCTTTTCTGTTAAAACTTGGGGGGAAATGCCAAAAAAATAATAATAAATAATTAGAATATCAATCATAGTATATGTAATAAACTTTAATTAAAGATGCATAAAAAATAAGACAAAATAAAAGAAGAAAAGAATTACTAATAGAATAATTAAGTTGAAAGAAATAATATCAACATTAATTTTGTTTTTCTTTCAAATCACAAAACATATTTTCTGTTTGTTATTTTCGTAATTTGATATGAATTTCATAAATAGATTGATTTTTTCTCTGAATAGTTATATGACCCTTTGATACACTAATTACATAAAATAAATGTTTTTCTCTCCATATAACATTTCTTCTATCAATATCTTCGAAAGCATTATAATGTACTTTTTTTTTTCTCTTTTGTTAAAGAAATTTGAAGGTCTAGAAAGTTGGAAAGAAGAAATGAAGAAAATAAGAAAAGATCATTGTTATTGGTTAGAAATACTCAAATATGTTTATTTTATAGGCTAAATAATATGCAAAATGAAAAGCTCTTTGTCTTTCCATGTTCCATTTACTTGAATAAATATCAGTGTGAGGGAAGTTTTAAAGAACATGATTAATTGAATAATTCATTTAAATGCTTTCAATTTTTTTAAAATACAAATAAAAAATAAAAAATAAATATAGAACTTAAAAAAAATAGATAAAAAATAAATAAAAACGTTTCTCATAGAAATGTGTCACATCAGATTGTCCATATTCAACTTTATATATAGAGAGATTGGTGAAATGTTCTTTCAATGTTAGGCATTTGTGGCAACAAAATACTTTGATTTTTCTTTTAACATACTTTATTGATATATAATTAATTTTAAGTTATTTATTTCAAAGTTCTATCATCTTTAAACTGAAAACTTAAAATTTTTAAAACTACATCGCTATATTAAATACTTGAAATGACATTTAATTTATATAATAAATAATTGTTTAATAATCATAAATGAAAATTTCTAGCTTTATTCTTTATACTAATAAATTTGATCGCACTACGTACGGTGCGATTACTCATTTTCATTAATTCATTATTAATTTACTATTTTATTTTATAATGTTGATTGTTTTGAAAAATCTTTAAATGCTATACATATTGTTATTTTTTTAATATGTCAGCTTTCATATAAAGCGTGGTTGGCTGCAATATTAAAATTCTATTTAGAAGGAGAAAGAAAAAGATTATTCGGTAAATAGATGAGTCAAACATATTAGAATGTCTAACTTAAATAAATCATATAGTGTAATATTTAAATTACATCTTATTCCTACTCTTTTCTATTTTACAAAAATTCCTTTAAATATCAATCATTCTGATACATAAGTTTCATTCGGATACATTAATTGTGATACATAATAAAACTTACTGTTACGCTTAATATGGAATATTAATGTAAAGTTCACCTTCTTTCCCACAAATCACGTAAACTTATTGATATCAATCCATTCCAATTTGAAACTGTTTCACAAAATTCAAAAAATTAAATTTTCATCTTCTCCATCAATTCAAAATCTTGAATCTCAACTCAACAAATATAGTTGATTGAACAAATGATTCAAGATATTGAATCATAAATTCGAAATCAGTTATGGACGTTGTGATCATTATTGTGTTTTGATGTGAATACGTAGAAGATACTAATCTGCATGTGTTTGTTTGTTTTGCATTGAGTTTCAAAATATTCTTTGTTGGGAATTTCTTGTGGCTGACCGTAAGCAAGGTATTGAAGCAAGACAAGTATGGGTTAGATTAATTGTTCAAACTGACATGCAAATTACTGTAAATGAATGGAATATAAGCGACATCTCTATAGCAGATGAAAGATTCGCAAGCTATGTGTTATCATGTGGAATATTATTTTTTAAATTTTGATATATAAAATCGTGATACAAGCCGTCAATATGGGCTAGGCCTATTAGGCTGGTCTGGCCTAACACGGGATTTAATAGGGCTGGACTATGATTTTTGGAGCCTATTTGGGAAAAGGGATTTTTAGCCTGGCCTGAAAAAGTCTGCCGATTAGTGGGGCTTTATAAATATCAGTAAGGCAGACCCGTACGCTAATAAAAATTAATTAAAAATATAACATAATATTAAAATTTAAAATTAAAGAGAGTCCAAACTCAAAACAATTGGATTAATATTTCTTTTTAGATATTTATATTTTATTTGCAAGAAAACTTAATAAATATTATAAAAATAATTTTAATTGTGGATTTGATTAAAAATTAGTAACTGATACGCTCAAACTTACTTCTCAAATAAGAAGTAAAGCGGTCATATCAAGTAAATAACCCAACTAATGAGGTTGGGATCGGTCCAACGAGAAAAATAGTCTAGACTTAACTTCAACTTGTTATTACTATTGTTTGGTCAATGACTTCCTTGGAAAGTAAAAACAATAAAAGGGGGGTTTCTAGTTCTAAATGAGTGAAAATAAATAATGCAATTGTAAGAGACACTTAACAGCTTTGAATGTTGGATTTTAATCGATTAATCAAATTAACTAGGGTTTACGTGTTCCCACAGGTTCACAACTTGATAATTCTAACTATAACAATTCTTTCCTAGTATCTTGCATGCAAAGTGATAAGTTATGTATTTCTAAATCCTTGGTCCGGCATCTAGAAAATCTCACTCCGCACCTTGGTCCGGCTACGTGTGTTGCTATCCTAACCCTTATCCTTACCTCATATTAAGCATCGTATTCGATATTTGACTAAGTTATTACTTCGTACCAATCAATACTAGCCTATTAGATAGTATACACTAAATCTATGTTAATAATTCTTTTCCTATTATCTACCTCCTTGGTCCGGCAAGTAGCATTAAGGCGAGTTCTAACGTTGGTCATCCGTTAAAAAGACTTATAAGCGAAAGAATTATTAATACATGCAAGACACTATTCTAGAATTATTATTTCAGTTAGGGTTTATGTCATTATTTGCCTATGGTTCCCACAACCCTAGTTATGGAGTTTAGTTACTCATGGTCATAAATACAATATTCAAATATATTAGATAAGTGTTCATGTACTTACTTCAATGAGAAAGAATAAAATCCAAAAGTTTGGTTGATTAATCACCACAAATCACCAACAATCAATGATAATCAAAAGTATAACACTAATACAAAGAGTCTAATAATATGATGTCTAACCTTAAAAACGAGGTTTTTCAAAGTATTTATAAAAAAAAATAAAAACCTAATTAAACAAGGATTCTAATAGCTGGAAATCTGCCAAAACGCGGCTGGATCGATGGACCGCGCGACGGACCGTCGTGGTCACAATAGACCGTCATGGACTCCGTCGTCCCATACTTGTGCAATTTCTTCTACTGCTCTCTTCATTCCCCTCGAGGGAAAGTATGACGGACCGTCATAGGCACAACGGTCCGTCGAGGGTCTTCGTTCCAAAATACTTCAACTCTTGGAATCTGGGTACTGGGATCACTTCTCTGAACTTCACGACGAACCTGCAGGACGGACCGTCATAGCCACAACGGACCGTCATAAGCTTCGTAATCCCACACTTGGTAAGACTTCCCCATCTTCCTTCAGCAGCTGCACTACGCTGCCACCTATGGACCGTCACAAGCACGACGGACCGTCATATGCTCCGTAGGTGGTCTCTTCTGCATTTCTTCGCTCAAAATCTCCGCATTCAGCTTTGGACAGATTTCCTGCAAAACACAGAGAAACTTATATAAAAATTAGCACAAAAAGGCTTTTCGGACACACTAAACTTAAGGAAAAAGTATTAATTACACCGTGAAACCACGGTATATCAACACCCTCAACTTAAATTCGTTGTTTGTCCTTAAGCGACACACTATGACTCACTACACAATTTTTGTACAATAGTATCCATGTTTTATCCTTTGCAATCATTTGGCTATCAATCCCGATTAATCTCATCAAATCTATGCACGCTATCACTATTAGGCTTGAATTTTGTGGGATCAGAATATGACACAGACTCACCATGCATTAACACCTATCCTCTTCACTCTCTCACCGAGGTGCTAACAATTCCGGTATTGCAACTAGTGTCCTCACTTTAAAACAAAATCCTCATTTTTCACACAATGATTTCAGTTTGAGTATAAGGATTACTTTTCAACACTCGCTCTCAGAACAAAGTCACACTCATTCATACCTATTGCCATAAGCTTGCCCTTATTTTCACTGCCTTTAGTTCGCTATACGACCCTTAGGATCACGATAGGACTTTCTTAGCTTGTAACATAGGCTCAGTGTCAGGTAGGGTATATTTAGGTATGCTTTAGTGACTTTTTGCCCTCCTTGACATATCGGCTAAACCTTCCACTTTCTATCATTTTATCACGCGCAGTTTCTCATATTCTTTCACCTTGCTATTTTCTCTTCTTTCTTCATTTGTGTAATGACTCTCTTCTTTTGTTGCTTGTATTTCTTGTATATTTTGCTTTTTCTTTACTTTTCATTTAACTAATTCTTGAGTCACTTTACTGTTATTCTTTCTCTCTCTTTGTTCTTTCAACCCCACTTTCCAGAGCACTCCTCCTAATAGCCACCCTCAACTCATGGCTTTGCCATGAGTCAAGGTACACAATACCAAAAATTGGGTCAGGGCCATAATGAAGGTTGCTCATGCATTAGCCACCCTCAACTTATGCT
Source organism: Solanum habrochaites (assembly GCA_027704765.1). Lineage (NCBI taxonomy): Eukaryota > Viridiplantae > Streptophyta > Magnoliopsida > Solanales > Solanaceae > Solanum > Solanum habrochaites. The sequence continues at coordinate 56,054,592 of JAKWJA010002498.1, forward strand.
TTTGGCATAAGCTGAGGTGCACATGTCCAAGGAGGGACCAGGGCCAACACTTTGTTCCCAAAAAAGATCAATTGGGGTGAAAAAGAAAGGTCTAATTTTAAGCTTAGATTATTTGGATCAAAGAAGGATAAATTTCATTTGGTTTCTTTTATTTAGGCTAGAAATGGGCTATATTGAATAAGGGCCTATGATCCTTTCCTAATTGTCTATTACAACTTACTTTTAGCAGGACTAACCAGGCAAGTTCTAGCTCAGTACTAACAGTGGACTATTCAAATTTTCCTCACACTCACTTGACATCTCATCACTATACCAGATTGTCAGACACCTAGTTCGAATTTAAGACTTAGGGTAATGCAATGGTGTAACTCTATTTCATGCTTAGAGCCACACAATTATCAGTTACTATGCCTAGTCATGCGTTATTTTTTCCAGTTTATCAGGATATCATTTTAGCTATCTTGCTCCAGAATTAAACTATGTACAAAAGATATAAACATGCTGGTTCAACAGAAAAAGTAATCAGTCTTTTGGGGAAAAAGAACACAGGCAAGAAAACCCCAAAAAGAGGATAGTGAATTGGGCAACTCAAACTTCACCCTAACACTCACTATCCATTTACCCCACCCCAACAAAAAAGCATGCAATTGTCCCCAATGCATAAAAATCTAAATACTAGAGTGGTAGGTGAAGCAAACCTGTGGCGCAAAGCGCCGTCAATCAGCAAGATGGTGGGTCCGGTTCCCCAAAACCCACGTTCTCTGCAATCTGGACACCCTCAGTGGTGTCCTCAGCAACAACTGCACCATCAGTAGTGCCTCCAGCGATATCTACAGTGCAGGAGATAGACGCCCCAACCGCTAACTCTGACGCTCTCATCTGGTGCGCCGCCTTGTCAGCAAGTGAGGCTCTCCGTGCAGCCTCCATCTCTCGGCGCTTCTTCTTCCTTGCTCGCGCCTCGTCCTCTGCTCGACCCCTACGCCTCTTGGCACTCTCTCGAGGGGGAGGTGGTGGAATGTCAGAAGTATCAAAAAGGGCTGCCAACACCGTGTCCTCAGCAGGCTCGAAAGGAGGGGCCTCAAACTCCAGCACCCTAGCCTCTAAGATTGTGTCGACGTCTGTACGAAGACTGTCGACTACAGCCTGAAGAGTCGCCACATCCACTGGAGGGGCTGGTCGGGCTAGCACTCTCAACTCGAAGGAGTCCAGGCGCTGGTTAACCTCAGCGATCTTCTGCTCTGTAAACTGCACCATTTTCCTCTCTAGGCGCTCTTCGGACTCAGCAATCGACTTCTGCATCCACGGCTGGATATGATGCAGAAGAGTGTCCATTTGTGCCTCTAGTTTTTGGATCCTTGCAAACGGGACCAGTGTCGGTAGAGGGGCTGTGCGAGAGGAGGTCGGGGCTGCGCTACTACCCGGGATAGACTCGACCGGAGTAGTGTCAGTGGATGCTTGTGTAGCTGTGCGGGCATGGGTTACCGTATCAGCAAGATCATCAGCAAGTTGTGGCAGCTCTGAACGGGGCCCTCTACGTGGGGCCAACTCATTGGCCTCGTCTCTGATGAGGCCGACGTCAACGGTGCCCTGCGGGGTCTTCAGCTGATCTACGTGCCATAAGGTCACACCTGCAGACCTGCAAAGGGCAAAGATCATGCACGGGAAGGGGTAGGTAGTAGTGACCTTGAATGCCCTCTCGTGCATGAATGCCTGGAGAAGCCATGCGAAGTCTACCTCGAATCCGGCTATCATCGCCGCCATCAACACTGCTCGATCCTAGGTAACGATGTTGTCAGCAGCTGTGGGGGAGAGGCAGTGACGGACAAGCAGCCACAGGAACTTTGCTGTGAACGTGAGGTTGGCCTTCTTGATGGCCCCCTTCTGCTCAGTCACCCAATCGGCACCATCTCCATCTACTGACAGGTGCAGGGTCATCCACCTCTTGGTGATCTCTCTCAGTGCGGGCTCGCGCAAGAATTGGCCATCCTTGACTATCTGCCAGCGGTAGTCAAACTCGGCGGTGAGGGGGGTCCGAGAAGCATCAATACTCTCGCCGTATATAATCGGCGGATGGCTGGCAAGGAAATGTCAACCTGTACGCCCCGGACTCGGAACTGCTCCAATGGGGCCTATTTAGCGGGGGCAGCCCACCTATCGATCTGTGATCGGAGAGTCGCTACGTATGATGCGTAGAACTCTCGGACCATTTCTTCGCTGTATCGTCCCAACGGACGTGCTGTCCACTCCAAGCGATGCTTGGTGAAGAGATTGTGGATCTCAGGCATCGATGGGAGGCTCCCTATAAGTACCCGCCGCTCCAAAGTTAGTGTTCGAGTCATTACTCCTTTATCAGTGAGGAACTTGGCGTCGGAGTAGACTTGAAACTGCCCGTCGACACACCACCGGTTGGGCTGGTCAGTGGCTGGGATGGGGACCTAAGTTGGTGAGCCAGATGTAGATTCTGAACTGTCAGCCTCATCAGACGAGGCCGACGCTGCAGCGGTGGCGGATGCGGGCACCTCAGCAGATCCAGAGGCTTCCTCGGACCAGGATACTCCTAAGGAGACAGACGCTCCTTCCTCAATTGTGGCTGACCCAGAGGGTGTGCCAGTCAGTGTGCGCTCCTCATCAGACTGGGAGGCAGTGACTACGCCGAACGCCACCTTTTTGGGTGTGGATCTTGGAGCATGTGCAGCACGGGAAGGGGCGGAAGTGGCTGGGGGCACGTACTCAGGGTCACGCTCATCATCATAGCCGATGACCATGCGGGCAGATGGGGCGACAGACTTCGATCGCCCGCGTGCGTAGGTGCGGTCTTGCTTGGGTGCCATAGTAGATAGTACCTGTAAAGGATCAATATTAGTACGAGTAGTGGCACACAAGACAGGCAAAACCATACGAAAGAAAACATTGAAAATAGTATGTCATGGTTATTGAAACTGTATCACACGACGGGCCTGGTGACGGCTCGTCGTGGCTATGACGGACCGTCATGAGGTCCGTCGTGTTTTACTTAGTCTATGTATATATAAAGAACCCTAAAGGAGAGTCTCTAACTAGCATGACGGTAGATGCAGGACGGACCGTCACAGGTACGATGGTCCGTCGTAGGTGTCCGTCGTAGGACACTTGAAAAAAAATATGGAGACCCTTAGCAGAGGGGTCTCTGACCATCATGACGGTCATGCAGGACGGACCGTTGTGAGTAAGACGGTCCGTCACATGTGTCCGTTGAAGGACACTTAGAAAAAGTGAGAGACCCTTAGAAACAGGGTCTCTGACAACCAGAACGGTTGTGCAGGACGGACCGTCACATGTGTCCGTTGGGACAGGGTGCTAGGGCTTTTGCAACGGACCCTACGACGGTCCGTCGTGGGTATGACGGGCCGTCATCGGGGTCTCGTTCTGAAAGACAGTGACAGAACTAAGGGTACCCTAAGCATCCCCGATGAACCCACATGGTCTTGTAGTGTTTTGGACCTATATTTCTCTATCCCAACTACCTCGGAAACTAGCAATGCAGAAGCACCTATGTCTAGGGTTGTCAACATGGCAAATTTGAACATTTTGAGCCTAGTTTAGACATAAGCATATAAAGGAAACAATATACGACAAAGAACTAAACTAATACTAACTAATAAACAAAAATACAAGATAAATGAGTATAAATTTAGAGACACATACCTTAGAAATAGAGAAAACAACTGGACAAGTACTCGGTGGCTAGGCAAACACCCACAGCAGCAACTCCGACTAGTAGATTAACACTTTTAGGGCTTTGGAGAATTATGAGGGAACAATGATCGAGGGGGAGAATATGGAAGTTGAAAAGAGAGGGAAGTGGGAGGAACAATGAAGTAATGGGGTGAAAGGAGGGGTTGGGGGGGGGTTTAAATGGTCTGATTTCGAAAAAGGGTCCAGCCGGGTCGGGTCGGGTATAACTCATTAATCACACGACGGTTCCACGATGACGGTCCATCACAGTTGTGACGACCCGTCGTTGATTCCGTCGTGTGTGCCCAAGTTTCAAAATAACAGAAAAATGTACTTGGTTCGACGGATGCATACGACGGTCCGTCGCAGGCGCAACGGTCGGTCGCTGTGTCCGTCAGTGACTACTGCAGAGTGATTTTCTGCAGAATTTCCTGGTAATGTGCCTTCAAATTTTAAAACCCAGTAGTAAAAAAAATGCTACCATTACCAAAAAGACTATAAGTATTGGGTTGCCTCCCAACAAGCGCCTAATTTAATGTCGCGGCACGACTGGAGACCCTTGATTACTCAGACTTCATCAAGATAGTATGCCTCTATCACTTCATTCCCCGATACTTTATGCTTAAAATAGAGTTTTATTCTATCTCTATTCCTCTTAAACCACACTCCCTCCTTGGCTTTTAACTCAACTGCTCCATGGGGGAATACTTGGTAACTAGGTAAGGTCCAGTCCATTTGGACTTGAGCTTGCCCGAAAGACAAGGCACCCAGAACTGTCTACAAGCACCAAATCCCCAACCATAAACTCTTGTTTTGCATTTTTCTGTTCAAACTCCTTCTTCATATTTTCTTTGTGGGATATGGCAGATACCGATTGGAGCTCACTACTCTGCCTCATGGTCCTACAAATGTTGAAGGTCGCTTCTTCATTATTCAACCGAAATGTCATCTGTCCCTTCTCCATATCAACTAATGCTCTACCTGTAGCAAGGAATGGCCTCCCAAGAATAATAGGCACTTCAAAATCGACCTCGCAATCAAGAATAACAAAATCAGCCGGAAAGATGAACAACTCCACTTTTACTAGCACGTCATGGAGTATCCCTATGGGCCGTTTCACTCTCCGATCAGCCATTAGTAGCCACATCGCAGTGGGTTTTCGATCCCCCAAACTCAACTTCTTGTAAATTGAGAGGGGCATGAGATTTATGCTTGCCCCCAGATCACATAATGCTTTCGCAAAATGTAACGACCCAACTGTACAAGGAATATTGAACTCACCCGGATCTTCTTTCTTTTGTACGAGGGATCTTGTAGCAATATCTCTACAATGCTGCAGTCTATCATTATCCTCGAAAGTGACTGATCTTTTCTTGGTGACCAGATCTTTCATAAATTTGGCATAACCGGGCATTTTTTCTAGAGCTTCTACCAAAGGGACATTGATAGAAAGCTGCTTTAACATTGTTATGAAACGTCGGTATTTACCATCCTCGGTCTTTTTCACTTATCTCTGAGGGAAGGGTGGTGGTGGACTAGGCATGGGAATCACTTTGATAGATACTTCAGCATCTTTTCTATTACTTTCCTCTGCTTCACCACTACCCTTTACCACATTATCATTATCTTTTCTCACATTTTCCTCAGTAGATGGCATAGGTGGGTCGATGGTTTGCCTACCACCCCGAGTAGTGATTGCCATACAGTGCGCATCATTCTTTGGATTTTGGACAGTGTTGCTAGGAAGAGTGCCCGATTGCCGTGTGTTCACTGTCGCAGATAATTGGGCCATTTGCAACTCGATCTGCTTCATCGATATTGCATGTGTATCGACTTTTTTCCCAATACCTTCTAAATTACACCTTAACTCTTTAATGTGCTCATCACTAGCATCGAACCTCCTCATCATTTTGTGCAACATATCCTCAACTAGCGCCATACTACCTCCACCATCCCTTGGAGTAACTTCACAATTTTGAGGAGGAACATAGGATCCATTCCTGTCGTTTCTATTACCATAGTTACCCCTGTTGAAGTTGTTGTCGCGATTGTAGTTTCCATCTCGTACATAATGACCCTCACGATTGTAGTTACCATAGTTCCGACCTTGGTTCCCTTGACCTTGGCGCTAATTCTCCTGATTAGAGCCTTGGGAACTTGGTCGGAAACCCCCCCCCCCCCCCATCTGTTCATTTAGTGCATAGGAATCCTCCTCATAATAACACTCATCATTTTGTGGCGGTGGTTTCGACAAGTAGTTGACTGCATTTATCTTTTCTGTACCCCCAGTGACATGTTTTAGTACCAACCCAAGCTCAGTTCTCATTTGAACCATTTCTTCACGAATCTCATCTGTGGCTCGGTTGTGAGTGGACTGTACTGCGAAGGTGTTTCTCCCTATATCAGACTTCCTAGTACTCCAAGCTTTGTTATTCCGGGAGATTTTTTCTAATTTTTCAGCGATCTCAGCATAAGGACATTCTCCATAAGATCCACCTGCTATAGTGTCCAACACCGCTTTGTTGTTATCATCCTGTCCCCGATAGAAGTATTCTTTCAGTGACTCATCATCTATACGGTGATTTGGAACACTTCTCAATAATGAGGTGAATCTATCCCAAGAACTACTAACTGACTCTCCTGGTAGTGCCACAAAGTTATTCACTCTGTCTTTGTGGTTTAGTTTCTTGGAGACCAGATAGTAACGTGCTAAGAAGACATCCCTTAGTTGATTCCAAGTAAATATGGAGTTGTATGGGAGCTCAGTGAACCAAATAGCAGCCTCTCCCGTCAGTGAGAGAGGAAACACTCTGAGACTTTCATCTAAATCCAAATCAGGCCTCCCTACACAACTTTTACACACTGCCCTTACCTTAGCTATATGGGCATGTGGATCCTCAGAAGGTAGCCCTAAAAAGAAACCTCTGGCGGTGAGCATTTGCATCAGACTACTAGTTACCACAAAAGTGTGGCCTGTGGGTAGAGGAGGCAAAACCAGTGGCCCATCCGAATCTGCTATGTTATCATAGCCTTTGTAGTATGCTTGGGGCCGTGGAGCGGGATTTTGTCCCCTTTGTTGATGTTCACCCGGAGCATCGGGTAACATCTGACCATGAACATCAACCAGATCTGGGATGTTCTGGTTCGGATCCTCATCATTTATTCCCAAGTTTTGATTCATATTGCACAGTGTACGCTCTAACTCGTGATCGTAGGGAAACAAGGGTTCTCTTCCTCTCCGTGTATTTGTCATACAAGGAGGATGATTCTGCAAAGAAATCAAAAACAATAAAACAAAGTAAAATCAAGAAAATATCAACTAAACTATAGTAATAAGTTCAAGTTAATCTAAAAGCTATATTCCCCGGCAGCGGCGCCAAAATTTGATACGCTCAAACTTACTTCTCGACTAAGAAGTAAAGAGGTCGTGTCAAGTAAATAACCCAACTAGTGAGGTTGGGATCGTTCCCACGAGGAAAATAGTCTAGACTTAACTTCAATCTATTGTTACTATTGTTCAGTCAATGACTTCCTTGGAAAGTAAAAACAATAAAAGGGGGGTTTCTATTTCTAAATGAATGAAAATAACTAACGCAATTGAAAGAGACACTTAACAGCTTTGTATGTTGGATTTTAATCAATTAATCAAGTAACTAGGGTTTACGTGTTCCCCACAGGTTCATAACTTGATAATTCTAACTATAACAATTCTTTCCTAGTATCTTGCATGCAAAGTGATAAGTTATGTATTCCTAAATCCTTGGTCCGGCATCTAGAAAATCTCACTCCGCGCCTTGGTCCGTCTACGTGTGTTGCTATCCTAACCCTTATCGTTACCTCATATCAAGCATCCTATTCGATATTTGACTAAGTTATTACCTCGTACCAATCAATACAAGCCTATTAGATAGTATACACTAAATCTATGTTGATAATTGTTTTCCTATTATTTACTTCCTTGTTCCGGCAAGTAGCATGAAGGCGAGTTCTAACGTTGGACATCCGTTAAAAAGACTTCCAAACGAAAGAATTATTAATACATGCAAGAAACTATTCTAGAATTGTTATTTTAGTTAGGTTTTATCTCATTATTTGCCTATGGTTCCCACAACCCTAGTTATGGAGTTTAGCTACCCATGGTCATAATCACAATATTCAAATATATTTTATAAGAATTCATGTACTTACTTCAATGAGAAAGAGTAAAATCCGAAAGTTTGCTTGATTAATCACCAAAATCACTTGCAAGAATCTCAAAGTAATCAACAATCTCACAAAAAGTCTAATGATAATCAAAAGGTGTCTAACAATACGGATTCTAATAATGATCCAGAGTCTAACCTCAAAAACGAGGTTTTTCGAACTATTTATAAAAAATAAAAACATAATTAAACAAGGACTCTATTTGCTGGAAATCTGCCAAAACGCGGCTGGGTCGACGAACCTCGCGACGGATCGTCGTAGTCACGACGGACCGTCATGGACTCCGTCATCTCATACTTATGCAATTTCTTCTGCTGCTCTCTTCATTACCCTCGACGGTAAGTATGACAGACCGTCATAGGCACAACGATCCGTCGAGGGTCTTCGTTCCAAAAACACTTCATCTCTTGGAATATGGGTACTGGTATTACTTCAGAACTTCATGACGAACCTGCAGGACAGACCGTCATAGACACGACGGACCGTCACAAGCTTTGTAACCCCACAATTGGCTGGACTTCCCCATCTTCCTTCAGTAGCTGCACTACGCTGCGACCTATGGACCGTCACAAGCACGACGGACCGTCACAAGCTCCGTAGGTGGTCTCTTCTGCATTTCTTCGCTCAAAATCTCCGCATTCATCTTTGAACAAATTTCCTGCAAAATAAAGAGAAACTTATATAAACATTAGCACAAAAGGGCTTTTGGACACACTAAACTTAAGAAAAAAGTATTAATAATACCGTGAAACCACGGTATATCAACACCCTCAACTTAAATTCGTTGTTTGTCCTCAAGCGACGCACTATGACTCAATACAAAATCTTTGTACAATAGTATCCATGTTTTACCCTTTGCAATCATTTGGCTATCAATCCCGATAAATCTCATCAAATCTATGCATACTTGAATTATGTGGGATCAGAACATGACACAAACTCACCGTGCACTAACACCTATCCTCTTCAATTTCTCGTCGAGGTGCTAACAATTCCGGTATTGCAACTAGTGTCCTCACTTTAAAAAAAATCCTCATTTTTCACACAATGATTTCAGTTTGAGTATAAGGATTACTTTTCAACACTCTCTCTCAGAACAAAGTCACACTCATTCATACCTATTGCCATAAGCTTGCCCTTATTTTCACTGCCTTAAGTTTGCTATACAACCCTTAGGATCACGATAGGACTTTCTTAGCTTGTAACATAGGCTCAGGGTCAGGTAGGGTATATTTAGGTATACTTTAGTGACTTTTTGCCCTCCTTGACATATCGGCTAAATCTACCACTTTCTATCATTTTATCTCGCCCAGTTTCTCATATTCTTTCACCTTGCTATTTTCTCTTCTTTCTTCATTTATGTAAGTGACTCTCTTCTTTTCTTACTTGTATTTCTTGTATATTTTTCTTTTTCTTTAATTTTCTTTCAACTAATTCTTGAGTCACTTTACTTTTTCTCTTTCTCTCTCTTTGTTCTTTCAACCCCACTTTCCACAGCATTCCTCAGCATAGCCACCCTCAACTCATGGCTTTGCCATTAGTCAAGGTACACAATACCCAAAGTTGGTTCAGGGCCATAACGAAGGTTGTTTACTGCATTAGCCACCCTCAACTTATGTTTTTGGCATAAGCTGAGGTGCACATGTCTAAGGAGGGACCAGGGCCAACACTTTATTCCCAGAAAAGATCAGTTGGGGTGAAAAAGAAAGGTCTAATTTAAGCTCAAATCATTTGGATCAAAGAAGGATAGATTTCATTTGGTTTTCTTTTATTTAGGCTAAAAATGGGCTATATTGAATAAGGGCCTATGATCCTTTCCAAATTGTCTATTATAGCTTACTTTTAGCAGGACTAACTAGGCAAATTCTAGCTCAGTACATATAGTAGACTATTCAAATCTTCCTCACACTCACTTGACATCTGATCACTCTCCCAGATTATCAGAAACTTAGTTCGAATTTTAGACTTAGGGTAATGCAATGGTGTACCTCTATGTCATGCTTAGAGACACACATTTATAAGTTACTATGCCTAGTCATGCATCATTTTCAAATTTGTTAGAATATCATTTTAGCCATCATGCTCCAGAATTAGACTATGTACAAAATATATAGACATGCCGGTTCAACAGAAAAAGTAATCAGTCTTTTGGGGAAAAAGAACACAGGCAAGAAAACCCCAAAAGAGGATAGTGAATTGGGCTACTCAGACTTCACCCTAACACTCACTTACCATTTACCCCACCCCCAACAAAAAAAAAACATGCAATTGTTCCCAATGCATAAAAAAAATTTAAATACTAGAGTGGTAGGTGAAGCAAACTGTGGCGCAAAGCGTCATCGATCAGCAAGTTGGTGGGTCCGGTTCCCCGAAACCCACATCCTCTGCAATCTGGACACCCTCAGTGGTGTCCTCAGCAACAACCGCACTATCAGTAGTGCCTCCTGCTATCTCCACAGTTTGGGAGCTAGACTCCGCAGCCGCTAACTCTGATGCTCTCATCTGATGCGCCTCCTCCTCAGCAAGTGAGTCTCTCATCGCAGCCTCCATCTCTCGGTGCTCCTTTTTCCGTGCTCGCGCCTCGTCCTCTGCTCGACCCCTACGCCTCTTGGCATGCTCTCGAGGAGGGGTGGTGGAATCTCTAAAGTAGTGAATATGGCCGCCAACACTGTGTCTTCAGCAGGCTTGACAAAAGGGGCCTCAGACTCCGGTACCCTAGCCTCTAAGATCGTGTCAATATCTGCGCGAAGGCTTTCGACCGCAGCCTGAAGAGTCGACACATCCACTGGAGGGGCTGGCCGGGATAGCACCCTCAACTCAAAGGCGTCCAAGCGCTGGTGAATCTCAGCGATCTTCCGCTCTGTATACTGGACCATTTTCCGCTCTAGGCACTCTTCTGACTCGGTAATAGACTTCTGCATCCACGGGTTGATATGATGCAGAAGTTTAGCCATTTGCGCCTCTAATTTTTGGACCCTAGCAAGCGGGACCAGCGCCGGTAGAGGGGCTGTGCGAGAGGAGCTCGGGGCAGTGCTACTACCCGGGATAGACTCGACCGGGGTAGTGTCAGTGGACGCCGCCTGTGTAGCCGTGCGGGCCTGGGCTACCGTATCAGCAAGATCATCATCAAGTGGGGGCATCTCTGGACGGGGCCCTCTGCGTGAATCCAACTCATTGGCCTCATCTCTGATGAGGCCGACGTCAACAGTGCCCTGCGGGGTCTTGAGATGATCTACGTGCCATATAGGCACACCTACGGACCTGCATAGAGAAAAGATCATGCACGGGAAAGGGTAAGTAGTAGTGACCTTCAAATCCCTCTCGTACGTGACTGCCTGTACAAGCCACGCGAAATCCACATCGAACCCAGCAATCATCACTGCCATCAACACTGCTCGATCCCATTTAACGATATTATCAGCGGCTGTGGGGGAAAGGCAGTGGCGGACAATCATCCACAAGAACTTCTCCATGAAAGTTAAGTTGTCCTTCTTGATGACCCCTTTCGCTCCGTCACCCAGTCGGCACCCTCTCCATCAACTGACAGGTGCAGGGCCATCCACCTCTTGGTGGTCTCTCTCAGTGATGGCTCACGCAGGAACTGGTCATCTTTAACAATCTGCCCTCGGTAGTCAAACTCGACAGTGAGAGGGGTCCGAGTAGCATCTACACCCTCTCCGTATAGAAACCGGTGGATGGCAGGTAGGGAAATGTCAACCTGCACGCCCCTGCTCCAGTGGGGCCTGTTTGGCGGGGGCAGCCCGCCTATCTATCTATGATCAGAGAATCGCTACGTAGGATGCGTAGAACTCTTGGACCATTTCTTCACTATAACGTCCCAACGGACGTGCTATCCACTACAGGCGATGCCTGGTAAAGAGATTGTGGATCTCAGGCATCATCGGGAGACTCCTTGTAAGGACCCGCCGCTCCAAGGTGAGTGTTCGAGTCATAACTCCTTTGTCAGTGAGGAACTTGGCGTCAGAGTAGACATGAAATTGCCCATCGACACACCACCGGTTGGGCTGGTAAGTAACTGGGGTGGGGGCCTGAGCTGGTGAACCGGATGTGGATTCCGAACTGTCAGCCTCATCAGACGAGGCCAACGCTGCAACAGTGGGGGGTGCGGGAACCTCAACAGAGCCGGAGGCTTCCTCCAACCAGGATACTCCTAAGGAGCCAGACACTCCTTCTTCATTTGTGTCTGACCCAGAGGGTGTGCTGGTCAGTGTGCGCTCCTCATCAGACTGGGAGGCAGTGACAACATCGGACGCCACCTTTTTGGGTGTGGCTCTGGGAGCACGTGCAGCACGGGAAGGGGTGGATGTGCCTGGGGGCACGTACTCGGGGTCACGCTCATCATCAGAGCCAATGACCATGCGGGCAGACGGGGTGACAGACTTCGATCGCCCGCGTGCATAGATTCGATCTTGCTTGGGTTCCATAGTAGATAGTACCTGTAAAGGATCAATATTAGTACTAGAAGTGGCAAACAAGACAAGCAAAACCACACAAAAAAAATTAAAACAGTATGTCATGTCTATGGTAACAATGACACACGACGGGCCTGGTGACGGCTCGTCGTGACTATGACGGACCGCATGGGGTCTGTCGTATCTTACTTAGACTATGTATATATAGAGAACACTGAAGGAAAGTCTCTGACTAGTATCACGGTATGTGCAGGATGGACCGTCACAGGTACGACGGTCCGTCGTAGGTGTTCGTCAGAGGACACTTAGAAAAAATGAGAGACCCTTAGGAGAGGGGTCTCTAACCATCATAACGATCATGCAGGACGGACTGTCGTAGGTACGATGGTTTATCACATGTGTCCGTTGAAGGACACTTAGAAAAAGTGAGAGACCCTTAGGAGAGGGGTCTCTGACCGTCATAACGGTCATGCAGGACGGACCGTCGTGGGTATGACAATCCGTCACATGTGTACGTTGAAGGACACTTAGAAAAAGTGAGAGACCCTTAGGAGAGGGGTCTCTGACCGTCATAACGGTCATGCAGGACGGACCATCATGGGTACGATGGTCCGTCACATGTGTCCGTTGAAGGACACTTAGAAAAAGTGAGAGACCCTTAGGAGTGGGGTCTCTGACCGTCATAACGGTCATGCAGGACGGACCGTCGTGGGTATGAAGGTCCGTCACATGTGTCCGTTGAAGGACACTTAAAAAAAGTGAGAGACCCTCAGAAAGAGGGTCTCTGAAAACCAGAACGGTTGTGCAGGACGGACCGTCGTGGGTATGACGGTCCGTCACATGTATCCCTTGAAGGACACTTGGAAAAAGATGGACAGTGGTGTGTTAGAGCTTTTGGAACGGACCCTACAACAGTCCGTCGTGGGTATAACAGTCCGTCATCGGGGTCCCGTTCTGTAGATCAGTGACAGAATTGGGGGTACCCCATGCATCCCCGATGAACCTAAATCGAAATTGTGGTGTTTTGGACCTACATTTGTCTAACACAGCTACCTAGGAAACTAGCAATGCAAAAGCACCTATGTCTAGGGTTGTAAACACGGCTATTTCGAACATTTTTAACCTAGGATAGACAGAATCTTAAATAAAAGAAACGAACATATCATGAAGAACTAAGCTAATAATAATTAATAAACAAAAATGTGAGAGAAATGAGTAGAAATTAGAGACACGTACTTTAGAATTGGAGAAAAACAAGATGGACAAGTACTTGGTGACCAGGAAGACACCCATTACAGCAACTCCGACTAGTAGGTTATAACTTGTAGAGCTTTGGAGAATTTTGGGGGAACAATGATCGGTTGATAGAGGGAGAGATTGTGGAAGTTGAAAAGAGAGGGAAATGGGAGGAATAATGAAGGAATGGGGTGAAATGAGGGGTTGGGGAGTTTAAATGGGGAAATTTTATAATAAACACCAACTGGGTCGGGTCGGGTACGCCTCATTAATCACGCGACGGTTCCCCGACGACGGTCTGTCGCAGTTGTGACGACCCATCGTTGGTTCCGTCGTGTTTGCCCTAGTTTGAAAATAACAGAAAGACATACTTGGTACGACGGAGGCATACAACGTTCCGTCGCAGGCTCAACGGTCCGTCGATGTATCCGTCAGTGACTGCTGCAAAATAATTTTCTGCGGAATTTCCTCGTGATGTGTCTGCAAATTTAAAAATCCATTAGTAGAAAAATGCTACCATTACTAAAAAGATTATAAGTATTGGATTGCCTCCCAACAAGCGCCTGATTTAATGTCGCGGCATGACTGGGGACACTTGATTACTTAGACTTCATCAAGATGGTATGCCTCGATCACTTCATTCTCCGATTCAGCATGCCCGAAATAGATTTTTATGCGTTGTCCATTCACCTTGAACTTCACACCCTCCTTAGTTTCCAACTCAACTGCTCCATGAGGGAATAGTTGGGTAATCAAGTAGGGGCCAGTCCATTTGGACTTGAGCTTCCCCGGAAACAGGCGCAACCTGGAATTGAATAAAAGCACCAAATCCCCGATCATAAACTCTCGTTTTTCAATTTTGTTCTCATGGTACTTCTTCATATTTTCTTTATATAGGGCTGAGCTTTCATAGGCTTTCAGGCGAAATTCATTGAGTTCATTCAACCCATTTAACCGCTTTTCTGCAGCTTCGCTCCAATCCATTTTCAACATCTTCATAGCCCACATGGCTTTATGCTCTAACTCAACCGGATGATGAAAAAATTTCCCATATACAAGTTGGTATGGAGACATACCTATGGGAGTCTGATATGTTGTACGGTAGGCCCAAAGAGCAACATCAAGCCTCCTTGACCAATCCGTTCTACTAGCGTTCACTGTTTTTGACAATATCTGTTTGATCTCCCGATTCGACAATTCAACTTGCCCACTAGTTTGAGGGTGGTAAGGAGTGACCACATTATGGAGAACCCCATATTTCTCGAATAACCCCTTTAACAATATTTTGCAGAAGTGGGAGCCCCCATCACTAAAAATAGCCCTTGGGGTGCCAAAACGAGAAAATATATTCTTTTTCAAAAATGCAGTGACATTCTTCCCTTCATTGTTTGCGAGGGCGATGGCTTTGACCCATTTAGATACATAATCAACTGCTACTAGAATGTACTTCATTCCATGAGAACTCACAAAAGGGACCATGAAGTCAATACCCCAAACATCAAATAACTCAATCACAAGAATGGGGTTTAGAGAGAGCTCTTGCTTTCTTAAAAT
The DNA here is from genome assembly GCA_027704765.1 of Solanum habrochaites. Classification (NCBI taxonomy): domain Eukaryota; kingdom Viridiplantae; phylum Streptophyta; class Magnoliopsida; order Solanales; family Solanaceae; genus Solanum; species Solanum habrochaites. The sequence continues at coordinate 56,069,732 of JAKWJA010002498.1, forward strand.
GCTGCCATCTCGTTGGCATCTGTCACATGCTCTAGCAAACTCATGAGCATCTTGATGAAGAGTTGTCCAATAGTAACCACATTGTAATATCTTATGAGCGGTTTGGATACTGCTGTGATGTCCACCAACGGGTGAGGAATGGCATGCCTCCAACACACCCAACATCTCACATTCCGGCACACAATGCCGAATAAGCCTGTCGGCACAACTCCTATATAAGTATGGTTCATCCCAAAAGAACTTCTTCACATCGTACATGAACTTTTTTCTTTGATGAAAGGACAAGTCCGATGGAACAATATCACTAGCCAGATAGTTCGCAAAATCTGCGAACCATGGGGTCAAGTCTTGTGAATCAGCCAAAACATGCTCATCAGGGAAAGTATCGTCAATGTCAGTCTTATCCCCTAACTCTCTCATAGCTTCATCCTCTAGACGAGACAAGTGATCAGCAACTTGATTTTCAGTTCCTTTTTTATCCATCACTTCAAAGTCAAATTCTTGTAGCAGTAATACCCAATGAATCAACCAAGGTTTCGCATCCTTCTTTGTCATCAAATATCTCAGTGTTGAGTGGTCAGTATGCACTATAACTCTAGTACCTATCAAATAGGAGCAAAATTTCTAAAAAGCAAAGACTACTGCAAGGAGTTTTTGCTCGGTTACTGTGTAGTTCTTCTGAGCTTCATTTAGGTCTTTACTAACATAGTAAATGGGGTGAAGGATTTTGTTTTTTCTCTGTCCCAATACTACACCAAGAGCCACCCCACTAGCATCGCACATCACCACAAATGGACAGTTCCAATCCGGAGAAATAATGATAGGCGCAGACACCAATTTTTCTTTTAGCTCACTGAATGCTTTAAGACAGGATTCATCAAAACAAAATTTACAATCTTTCTCCAGCAGTTTGCACAATGGATGAGCAATCTTTGAGAAGTCTTTGATGAATCTCTGGTAAAAACCTGCATGCCCAAGAAAGCTTCTCACACCTTTCACAGAGATCGGTGGGGGAAGTCTCTCTATTACCTTGACTTTAGCTCGATCAACCTCTATGCCCTTTTCTGAAATGCGATGACCCAAAACAATACCCTCTTTCACCCTGAAATGACATTTTTCCCAATATAGTACTAAATTGCAGTATTCACATCTCTTAAGGACCTCAGATAAATTGGTCAAACACCGCTCAAATGAATCACCAACCACAGAAAAGTCATCCATAAAAACTTCTATAGTATCCTCCACCATGTCAAAAAATATCGACATCATACATCTCTGAAATGTGGCGGGTGCATTGCATAACCCAAACGGCATTCTTCTGAAAGCAAAGGTCCCATATGGACAAGTAAAAGTGGTTTTCTCTTGATCTTCTGGTGCAATAGAAATCTGATTATACCCTGAATATCCATCAAGAAAACAGTACCACCCTTTTCCGGCAAGTCTATCCAATATCTGATCCATGAAGGGCATAGGAAAGTGGTTTTTTTCAGTCCATGAATTTAATTTGCGGTAATCCATACACACCCTCCATCCAGTAACCAGTCTCATTGGAACAAGTTCATTTTTTTCGTTGAGGACCACAGTCATTCCCCCTTTCTTAGGTACACACTGAACCGGGCACACCCAACTACTATCGGCGATTGGATAGATTACTCTGGCATCCAACCACTTAATGATTTCCTTCTTCACGACCTCTTGCATAGGAGGATTTAAGCGTCTCTGGTGCTCAATACTTGGCTTATGATCAGGCATGAGTTGGATTTTATGAGAGCAAATACCAGGAGGGATCCCAATAATATCCGCAATAGTCCACCCAATAGCTCTTTGGAACCTTTTTAGCACCTTCACCAAACTCTAAACTTGTTATTCATTCAGGTCTGATGCAATGATTACCAGCAAAGTGTCACCATTTCCTAAGAATTCATACCTTAGATGAGGTGGGAGAGCTTTTAGTTATAATTTTCGAGCCTCCTATATAGATGGTTTCGCGGGTGGGGACTCGCGATTCTTCATATCTAGCTCATATTTCTTCGATTTAAATCGAACATCACCTCGGTCAAGAGCCGCGACTAATGACTCATAATCTTCAATGCAATTTCTATCAAAATTCATTATCACTGCCGCTAATGCTTCTACACCTAGACGTTCTTCTATTTGCGTCTTAGATGACTCACCCATGTTGTAGGATATCACAGATACCGATTGGAGTTCACCACTCTGCCTCATGGACCTACAAATGTTAAAGGTCACTTCCTCATTGTTCAACCGAAATTTCATCTGCCTCTTTTCCATGTCTACTAAAGCTCTTCCCGTAGCAAGGAATGACCTCCCAAGAATAAAGGGTACTTCGAAATCAACTTCACAATCAAGAATAACAAAATCTGTCGTAAATATGAACGACTCCACTTTTACTAGCACATCGTGGAGTATCCCTATAGGCCTTTTTACTGTTCGATCAGCCATCAGTAGCCGCATCGCACTGGGCTTTGGATCACCCAAACCCAACTTCTTGTAAATCGAGAGGGGCATGACATTTATGCTTGCCCCCAAATCACATAATGCTTTCACAAAATGTAATAGCCCGATTGTACAAGGAATAGTGAACGCACCCGGATCTTCTTTCTTTTGTACCAGAGATCTTGTAGCAATAGCACTACAATGCTGCATTCTATCATCATCCTCAAAAGTGACCGATCTTTTCTTTGTGACCAAATCTTTCATAAACTTGGCGTAACCGGGCATTTGTTCTAAAGCTTCTACCAGAGAGACATTGATAGAAAGTTGCTTCAACATTGTCATAAAACGCCGATATTTACCATCCTCGGTCTTTTTCAATAATCTTTGAGGAAATGGGGGTGGTGGCCTAGGCATGGGAGTTACCTTTTTAGGCACTTCATAATCTTGTACAGTGTTTTCTTCTAATTCATCATCAACATTTACCACTTTATCAGTATCTTTTGTCACCTTTTTTTCATTAGACGACATATGTGGGTCAATGGTTTGCTTGCCACCGCGAGTAGTAATTGTCATACAATGTCCATCATTTTTCAGATTTTGGACAGTGTTGCTAGGAAGAGTGCCCGGTTGCCATGTGTTCACAGTCGTAGATAATTGGGCCAATTGTAACTTAAGTTGCTTAATCGATATTGCATGTGTATCGACTTTTTGCCCAATACCGGCTAAATCATTCCTCAACTCTTTATTGTGCTCATCACTAGCATCGAACCTCCTCATCATTTTATTCAACATATCCTCAACTCGCGACATACTACCTCCACCTTCCCTAGGAGTAGCTTCACGATTTTGAGAAGGAACATAGGGTCCATTCCTGTCGTTTCTATTACCATAGTTACCCCTGTTGAAGTTGTTGTCACGGTTGTAGTTTCCATCTCGTACATAATGACCCTCACGATTGTAGTTACCACAGTTCCGACCTTGGTTCCCCTGACCTTGGCGCCAATTATCCTGATTTGAACCTTGGGCGCTCGGTCAAAAAAACCCCGTATGCTCATTTACCGCATAGGAATCCTCCTCATAATAACACTCATCATTTTGTGGCGGTGGTTTCGACAAGTAGTTGACTGCATTTATCTTTTCTGCACCCGCAGTGACATGTTTTAGTACCAACCCAAGCTCAGTTCTCATATGAGCCTTTTCTTCACGAATCTCATCTGTGGCTGGGTTGTGAGTGGACTGCACTGCGAAGGTGTTTCTCCCAGTATCGGACTTCCTAGTACTCCAAGCTTTATTGTTCCTGGAGATTTTCTCTAATTTTTCAGCAATCTCAGCATAAGGACACTCCCCATAAGATCCACCTGCTATAGTGTCCAACACCGCTTTATTATTATCATCCTGTACCCGATAGAAGTATTCCTTCAGTGACTCATCATCTATACGGTGATTTGGAACACTTCTCAAGAATGACGTGAATCTATCCCAAGAACTACTAACTGACTCTTCTTGTAGTGCCACAAAGTAATTCACTCTGTCTTTGTGGTTTAGTTTCTTGGAGACCGGATAGTAGTGTGCTAAGAAAACATCCCTTAGTTGGTCATGGTGAAGATTGAGTTGTATGGGAGCTCAGTGAACCATATAGCAGCCTCTCCCGTCAGTGTGAGAGGGAACACTCTTTGCCATATTACATCAAAATCCAAATCAGGCCTCCCTACACAGCTTTTACACACTGCCCTTACCTTAGCTATATGGGCATGTGGATCCTCAGAGGGTAGCCCTGAAAACAAACCTCTGGCAGTGAGCATTTGCATCAACCTACTAGTTACCCCAAAAGTGTGGCCTGTGGGTAGAGGAGGCAAAACCAGTGGCCCATCGGAGTCTGCTATGTTATCATAGCCTCTGTAGTATGCTTGGGCCGTGGAGCGAGATTTTGTCCCCTCTGTTGGTGTTCACCCGGAGCATCGGGTAACAACAGACCATGAATATCAACCAGAGCTGGGATGTTCTGGTTCGGATCATCATCATTTATTCCCAAGTTTTGATTCATATTGCGCAGTGTACACTCTAATTCGTGACCGTAGGGAAACAAGGGTTCTATTCCTCTCCGTGTTTTTGGCATACAAGGAGGATAGTTCTGAAAAAATATTCAAAAACAATAAAACAAAGTAAAATCAAGAAAATATCAACTAAACTATAGTAATAAGTTCAAGTTAATCTAAAAGCTACTTTCCCCGGCAGCGGCGCCAAAATTTGATACGCTCAAACTTACTTCTAAAATAAGAAGTAAAACAGTCGTGTCAAGTAAATAACCCAACTAGTGAGGTTGGGATCGTTCCCACGAGAGAAATAGTCTAGACTTAACTTCAATCTATTATTACTATTATTCAGTCAATGACTTCCTTGGAAAGTAAAAACAATAAAAAGGGGGTTTCTATTTCTAAATGAATAAAAATAACTAACGCAATTGAAAGAGACACTTAAAAGCTTTGAATGTTGGATTTTAATCAATTAATCAAAGTAACTAGGGTTTATGTGTTCCTCACAGTTTCATAACTTGATAATTCAAACTATAACAATTCTTTCCTAGTATCTTGCATTCAAAGTGATAAGTTATGTATTCCTAAATCCTTGGTCCGACATCTAGAAAATCTCACTTCTCACCTTGGTCCGGCTACGTGTGTTGCTATCCTAACCCTTATCTTTACCTCATATTAAGCATCATATTCGATATTTGACTAAGTTATTACCTCGTACCAATCAATACTAACCTATTAGATAGTATACACTAAATTTATGTTGATAGTTCTTTTCCTATTATCTACCTCCTTGGTCCAGCAAGTAGCATTAAGGCGAGTTCTAACGTTGGCCATCCGTTCAAAAGACTTCTAAACGAAAGAAATATTAATACATGCAAGACACTATTCTAGAATTGTTATTTTAGTTAGGTTTTATCTCATTATTTGCCTATGGTTCCCACAACCCTAGTTATGGAGTTTAGCTACCCATGGTCATAATCACAATATTCAAATATATTATATAAGAATTCATGTACTTACTTCAATGAGAAAGAGTAAAATTCAAAAGTTTGCTTGATTAATCACCAAAAATTACTTGCAAGAATCTCAAAGTAATCAATAATCTCACAAAGAGTCAAATGATAATCCAAAGGTGTCTAACAATACGGAGTCTAATAATGATCCAGAGTCTAACCTCAAAAATGAGGTTTTTCGAACTATTTATAAAAAATAAAAACCTAATTAAACAAGGACTCTATTTGCTGGAATCTGCCAAAACGCGGCTGGGTCGACGGACCTCGCGACGGATTGTCGTGGTCACGACGGATCGTCATGGACTCCGTCGTCCCATACTTATGCAATTTCTTCTGCTGCTCTCTTCATTACCCTCGACAGTAAGTATGACGGACCGTCATTGGCACAACGGTCCGTCGAGGGTCTTCGTTCCAAAACACTTCAACTCTTTGAATATGAGTACTGAGATTACTTCTCTGAAATTCATGACGAACATGCAGGATGGACCGTCATAGACACGACGGACCGTCACGAGCTTCGTAACCCCACACTTAGTCAGACTTCCCCATCTTCCTTCATCACCTGCGCTACGCTGCCACCTACGGACCGTCACAAGCTCTGTAAGTGGTCTCTTTTGCATTTCTTCGCTCAAAATCCCTGCATTCATCTTTGAACAGATTTCCTACAAAATAAAGAGAAGCTTATATAAACATTAGCACAAAAAGGATTTGGTCACACTAAACTTAAGGAAAAAGTATTAATAATACCGTGAAACCACGGTATATCATGCTCACATCGAAATCATCAGTCTCAAAGCACAATAAATTTCCTTCACTATCAACTTTGTGATCACCCTGGTCATCACTCTGCCAAAGTGTATAGATCCCAGTCTCAGAACCACTTTCAAGCTCGTGCATTAATATTGTTTGCCTTATAAGTAGCTAGACCACAATATTTGTCATTTAATAAAATTTATGTATAAATTACCATATTTTATATATTTTTCCCTTGATAGAATGATTAATTAATCTTGTCATTTATTAATAAAGTTGACTTAAAAAAACATTAAATAAGGATAAAAGCATAAATTTATATCATTTCTTAGTGCAAGTGTAAATTAAAAGTGTGACATATAAAATGAAACGGAGTAGTATATCCTTCGATATTATAGGCCTCATCCTCCCCAATCAATATTAGAGAATTCAGTCACTACACATACCAAGTGATTATTAGTTGTTTTTTTTGGTAACACATGTGAAATATTACCATAACAATCACAAAAATTACAAACTAAAGAGAATCTGTGTTTCTTAACCACCTTCTAGGAAGAGTGTCTTAAAACCACTTGATCTCCAAGAAACTAGTAACAAACTAAATGTACAAAACTATGACATTTTTGTGCTTCACTTGACCCATGTAACATACCTATCCTTCCTTTCAATTTCCTTTTGTATCTGTGTATTCACAAATTCACAATTTACATTCTGATGACTAAAAATTCTCTTGTTTCTAGCTATCCAGGTGTGGTAGACCAATGCACCCCAGGCTGCTACAATAACTTCCTTCTAAAATTGCTTCCACCTTGTACTTTTGATCCATTTAATTGTTTCATAAACCCCTCTAGATAGTAATTGCACCCCTAACCATGTACACATCAGGATTTTCACATCTGTAATCCACCTGCATTTAGTAAATAAGTGATGTTGTGTCTCTAGCACCCTCTCATCACACAAACAACAATTTTCATCCTCCACTTGAATGCTCATTTTTAACAATCTTTCATGCGTGGATAGCCTCTTTTACATGCCAGCCAAGTGATAAATCTCTATCGTGGTAGCATGACAGAGTTCCAAATTAATATGCTTCTTTTTTTTGTTAGTGGACCTAATAGAGCTTGATAGTTGCAAGATACTGAGTATGCACCATTATGAGTGAGAGTATACCTATTATCCTGATACCAATTAGCCATTTGTGTTTTGAGGCTTTTAATTTCCTCCAGTACGCTGTAATCTAGTGGGCATCATATTCCCATATATTCACCATGTTTTTCATATAAACACAATTCACCTACTTTACCCAAAACACGTCCTTCTTCATTATCACTTGCCACAAAAGTTTCCCCACTGAAGCAATATTCCATTTGCAACATTCTTGATGTTAAGACCTCCAATTTCTTAGGGACACAGACTTATCCCAAGCTACCAGTGTTGTCTTCTATTAGTTGTTTTGTATTTTTACAAAGTAGTAACTATTTATACAGAAAATTAGTTTATTTTATTTTAATTTATTTTATTTGTTTTGATTTATGTGTTTATTTTCTTTTTAGTCTATTTTAAAAATAATACTCTATATTTTTAAATTCAGTAACTCTTTATTTTTAATATCTTCATTCTTAAACGAGTAGTTACGTGGAAATAAAGCTTAAATAAATTGTCATCTTATCAACTGTGAAAGTAAAAGTTTGTGATACTATTTTTGCAATCACTACTCACACATTAGTGTTAACGTAGAATGTGTTTGGTACGAAGGAAAGCATTTTTGAAAATGTTTTTCATTTATGTTATCTCTCTCAATATTTTTGGTTGTGTTAAATGTTTTGGAAAATGTTTTTCAAATAATCATTTTCCTCAAATTTAAGGAATGATTTCCCTTCAAACTTAAGGAAAACATTTTCCAAAACTCTCTTCCAACCTCCCCCTACCAGCCCCCACCCACCCACACACCCTACCAGGCTCCAACCCACACCCTACCAGTCCCCCCTACCCTAAAAATTAAGTTTATTTTTAAAAAAAATATTTTGAAACTTCAAAGTTTATTTTACCCCAACCCTAGACCCCACCCACCCAATACTGCCCCCCTACCACCACCACCACCCTCAAAAATAAACTGGTATTGTTTTTTAAAGAAAAATTCACTTCAAATTTAATTTTTTCACCCTACCCTCGAAAACCCCGCCCCATCCACCCCCTTCCCCAAAAATAAATTTAAGTTTGTTTTAAAAATATTTAAACTTCAAAATTTTATTTTTCATTTCACCCCTACCCTCGACCCCCCCCCCCCCCCCTCCGAAAAAAAACTTTTTTTCACAAAAAATTCAACTTCAAATTTTAATTTTTTCACCCCTACCCCGCCACCACCAAAAAATTTAAATTTTTTGTTTTAAAAAAAAATCAACTTCAAAATTATTTTCTACTCTAGTAAAGTAAAAATATTTCCAAAACATTTTTCATTCAATAACCCAATAATATTTTCTTTCACCTACCAAACATGTAAATAAGTCAAATATCTACTTGTTTTCCTAATTACCAAAACACACCTGATATGCTCAAACTTACTTCTCAAATAAGAAGTAAACGGTCGTGCAAGTAAATAACCCAACTAATGAGGTTGGGATCGTTCCCACGAGGAAAATATTTTGACTTCACTTCAATCTATTATTACTATTGTCTAGTCAATTACTTCCTTAGAAAGCAAAATAATAAAAGGGGGTTTCTATTTTTAAGTAAATGAAAATAACTAGCGAAATTGAAAGAGACACTTAGAGCTTCAAATGTTGGAGTTTAATCAACTAATGAAAGTAACTAGGGTTTACGTGTTCCTCACAGGTTCATAACTTGATAAGTCTAACTATAACAATTCTTTTCCTAGTATCTTGCATGCAAAGTGATAACTTATGTATTTCTAAATACTTGGTCCGGCATCTAAAAAATTTCACTCCGCACCTTGGTCCGTCTACATGTGTTTTCATACTAACCCTTACCTTACCTCATATTAGCATCATATTCGATATTTGACTAAGTTATTACCTCGTACTAATCAATACTAGACTATTAGATACACTAAATCTATGTTGATGATTCTTTTCCTATTATCTACCTCCTTGGCCGGAAAGTACATTAAGGCGAGTTCTAACGTTGGCCATCCGTTAAAAAGACTTCTAAGCGAAAGAATTATCAATACAAGAAAGTCACTACTCTAGAATTGTTATTTTAGTTAGGTTTTCCCTCATTATTTGTCTGGTTCCCCCAACCCTAGTTATGGAGTTAGTTACCCATAGTCATAATCACAATATTCAAATATATGGTATAAGAATTCGGTGTACTTACTTCAATGAGAAAGAGTAAAATCCGAAATTCGCTTGATTAATCAACAAATACCTCATTACTTGCCTATGGTTCCACAACCCTAGTTATGGAGTTTATTTATCCATAGTAATAATCACAATATTCAAATATATGGTATAGGAATTCATGTACTTACTTCAGAGAAAGAGTAAAATCCGAAAGTTCGCTTGATTAATCAACAAAAATTACCAACATCAATTACAAGAATCTCAAAATAATCAAGGATCTCACAAAAGGTCTAGAAATAATCAAGAGTCTAACAATAATCAAGGGCCTAACCAAATATCCAGAGTCTAACCTCAAAAATGAGGTTTTTCGAACTATTTAATAAAAAATAAAAACCTGATTACATAGGACTCTATTTGCTGGAAATCTGTCAAAACGCGCTGGATCGACGGACATCGCGACAGATCGTCCTGGTCACGACGGACCATCATGGACTCCGTCGTCCCAAACTTAGCAATTTCTTCTGCTGCTCTCTTTCATTACCCTCGACGGCAGGTATGACGGATCGTCACAGGCACAACGGTCCGTCGAAGGTCTCCGTTCCAAAACACTTGAACTCTTGGAATATGGGTACTTGGACTACTTCTCTGAACTTCATGACGAACCTGCAGACGGACCGTCATGAATAGGACGTCCGTCACGCATTCCGTAACCCCACACTTAGTCAGACTCCCCCACTTCCTTCAGCGCTGCACTATGCTGCCACCTACGGACGTCACAGTATGACGGACCGTCACAAGCTCCGTAGTTTGTTTCTTCTCGCAATTCTTCGCTCAAAACCTTCGCATTCATCTTTGGACAGATTTCCTTCAATAAGGAGAAACTTATATAAAAATTAGCACAAAAGGATTTTGGACACACTAAACTTAAGGAAAAACTATTAATATCCGTGAAACCACGGTATATCAACACACTCAACTTAAATTCGTTGTTTGTCCTCAAGCGACGCCTATGATTCAATACAAAATCTTTGTACAATACTATCCATATTTTTATCCTTTGCAATCATTTGGCTATCAATCCCGTTAATCTCATCATATTTATGCATGCTATCACTATTAGGCTTGAATTATGTGGAATCAGACCTGACACAGACTCACCATGCACAACACCATCCTCTTCAATTTCTCACTGAGGTTCTAATATTTCCGGTACTGCACCTAGTGTCTCACATCAAACAAAATCCTCATTTTTCACACAATGATTTCAGTTTGAGTATAAGGATTACTTTTCACAACACTCACTCTCAGAACAAATTCACACTCATTCATACCTATTCATAAGCTTGCCCTTATTTTCACTACTTAAGTTCGCTATACAACCCTTAGGATCATGATAGGACTTTCTTAGCTTGTAACATAGGCTCAGTGCAGGTAGGGTATATTTAGGTATACTTTAGTGACTTTTTGCCCTCCTTGACATTCGGCTAAACATACCATTTTCTATCAGTTATTTTGCCCAGTTTCCCATATTCTTTTCACCTTGCTATTTTCCCTTTTTTTTTCTTCATTTGTGTAAGTGACTCTCTTCTTTCTTGCTTTTATTTCTGTAAAAAAAAATTTTACTTTTCGTTCAACTAATTCTTGAGTAACTTTACTTTTTGCTCTTTCTCTCTCTTTGTTCTTTCAACCCCACTTTCCAAAGCATTCCTCATAATAGCCACCCTCAACTCATGGCTTTGCAATGAGTCAAAGTACACAATACCCAAAGATGGGACAGGGCCATAAAAGGTTGTTTTACTATTTAGCCACCCTCAACTTATGCTTTTGGCATAAGCTGAGGTGCACATTCCAAGGACGGACAAGGGCCAACACTTATTCCCAGAAAAGATCAGTTGGGGTGAAAAGAAAGGTCTACTTTAAGCTCAAATCATTGGATCAAATAAGGAAAAATTTCATTGGTTTCTTTTATTTGGCTAAAAATGGGCTATATTGAATAAGGGCCTATGATCCTTTCCAATTATCTATTACAACTTACTTTTAGCAGGACTATTCAGGCTTTCTAGCTCAGTACAATAGTGGACTATTCAAATCTTCCTCACACTCACTTGACATCTCAACTCTACTCACCAGATTATTAGACACTTACTTCGAATTTAGACTTAGGGTCATGCAATGATGTACCTTTATGTCATGCTTGGAGCCACACATTTATCAATTACTATGTCTAGTCATGCATCATTTTCCATTTAATCAGGATATCATTTTAGCCATCATGATCCAGAATTAAACTATGTACACAGAATATAGACATGTCGGTTCAACAGAAAAAACATAATCAGTCTCTTGGGGAAAAGAACACATGCAGAAAACAACCCTCAAAGAGGATAGTGAATTAGCTACTCAGACTTCACCGTAGCACTCACTTTCCATTTACCCCACCCCCACAAAAAGACATGCAATTGTCCCCAATGCATAAAAATTTGAAATACTACAGTGGTAGGTGAAGCAAACCTGGGGCGCAAAGCATCGACGATCAGCAGTGCCTCCCTCTATCTCCACAGTTCTGGAGCTAGACGCCCCAGCACTAACTCTCCTGCTCTTATCTGATGCGCCTCCTCTTAAGCAAGCGAGGATCTCCTCGCAGCTCCACTCCCACGGCGCTCCTTCTTCCATGCTCAGGCTTAATCCTCCTCTCGACCCTACGCCTCTTGGCATGCTCTCAAGAAGGAGGTGGTGGAATATCTGAAATGGCGAATAGGGCCGCCATCACTATGTCTTCAGCAGCTCTGCTTAAGGGGCCTCAGACTAAGGCACCCTAGCCTCTAAGATCATATCAATATATGTGCGAAGACTGTCGACCACAGCCTGAAGGGTCGACACATCACCGGAGGGCTGGACAAGCTAGCACCCCAACTCAAAAGCGTCCAAGCGCTGATGAACCTCAGCGATCTTCCGCTTTGTGTGCTGGACCATTTCTGCTCCAAGCACTCTTCTGACTCGGCAATAGACCTCTGCATCCAAGGCTGGATATGATGAAGAAGTTTGCATTTGGGCCTCTAATTTCTAGACCCTAGTAAGCGGGACCGTGGGTAAAGGGGCTGAGCGAGAGAGCTCGGGGCAGTGCTACTACCCGGATAGACTCGACCGGGGTACATCAGTGGAAGCCGCCTACGTAGCCGTGCGGGCTTGTGCTACCGTAATCAGCCAGATTGTCAACAAGTGGAGGCAACTCAGGATGGGGCCCTCTGCGTGGAGCCAACTCATTGGCCTCATCCCTGATGAGGCCGATATCAACAGTGCACAGAGGGGTCTTGATCGATCAACGTGCCATATGGCACACCTGCGGACCTGCATAGAGAAAATATCATGCACGGGAAAGGGTAAGTAGTTGTGACCTTAAAAGCCCTCTCGTGCATGACCGCCTATAGAAGCCACCAAAATTTACTCAAACCCGGCTATCATCACCACCATCAGTACTCCGCTCGATCCATGTGACGATATTATCAGCGGCTGTGGGGGAAACACAGTGGCGGACAATCAAACCACAAAAACTTCACCGTGAAATTCAGTTGGCCTTCTTGATGGCCCCCTTCGGCTCGGTCGCCCAGTAGGCACCCTCCTCATCAACGACATGCACGGCCATCCACCCTCTTGGTGGTCTTTCTCAGCGATGGCTCACGCAGGATTTGGCCATCTTTAACAATCTGACATCGGTAGTCAAATTCGGCAGTGAGAGGGTCTGATAAGCATCAAAATCCTCGTCGTATAGAAACCCGTGGATGGCAGGCAGGGAGATATCAACCTGAACGTCACGTACTCGGACCTGCTCCAGTGGGCCTGTTTGGCGGGGGCAGCCCGCCTATCAATCTGTAATCGGAGAGTCGCTACTAGGATGCATAGAACTCTCTGTACCAGCTCTTCACTATAACGTCCCAACAGACATGTTACACTCCAGTCGATGTCTGGTGAAGAGATTGTGTATCTCAGGCATCGTCGGGACACTTTCCGTAAGGACCCCCCGCTCCATGTAATTGTCCGAGTCATAACTCCTGGTCATTCAGGAACTTTGCATCGGAATAGACTTGAAACTGCCCATCAACACACCACCGGTTGGGCTGGTCAATAACCGGGGTGAAGCACGAGCTGGGTGAACCAGTGTGAATTCTGAATTGTCAGCCTCATCAGACGAGGCCGACGGTGAAGCAGTGGGCGGGTGCGGAACCTCAGCAGATCCGAGTCTTTTTTCGACCACAAAACTCCTAAGGATCCAGACGCTCCTTTTTCATTAGTGGCTGACCCAGAAGGTGTCCGGTCAGTGTGCACTCCTCATCAGACTGGGAAGCAGTGACTACACCGGATGCCACCTTTTTGGGTGTGGCTTTGGCAGCACGTGCAGCACGGATGGGGTGGAAGTTCTTGGGGGCACGTATCTCAGGGTCACGCTCATCATCAGATTCAATGACAAGGCGGGCAGAGGGGCGACAGACTTTGATCGCCCGCGTGCATAGACTCGATCTGTTTTGGTGCCATAAGAGATAGTACCTTTAAAGGATCAATATTAGTACTAGAATGAGCAAACAAGACAAGCAAAACCACAAAAATAAATTTAAAAAATTAAAATAAAATGACATTGCTATAGTAACTGAAACACAACGGACCGTGACGACTCGTCGTGAGTACGACGGACCGTCATGGGGTCCGTCTGTCTTACTTAGACTATTTTTATAGGAGANATGTAACTTGTGGAGCCCACGTGGTGACTCATTTGATCTCGACTTGAGCCTGAAATTGGGCATGTTAAATTTTGTTTTTTACGTTTGTGAATATGTAAAAAACGTGATGTTCATATTTGTAAACATTTCTGAATGAATGATAATTCTTGACTGAAAGTTACCTTGAAAATACACCTAAAGATCTCCATAAAAACTACTCGAAATATCTTCACAATTTAACGACAAAGAGGTGAGAAAATGGAATGAAAAAAAGGTGATCAAATTTCCAAAAGTAACCATGAAAACTCACACTAAAGATGTATTAGATGATACACGAAAATTGTCCTAAATATTACATTTAAAAGTTGAGAAAAGGGACTGCAAAAGGGTGAACAAATTGCCCAGCATTATGGAAATTTGTTTCGGACAGCTTACTATTAAAAAAAAAATTTAAAATTTTTTTTTTTAAAATGAATGATTCAGTATAAGTATTGAACCATGACCTTAAAAATAAACAAGTAATAAAAACTTATATAATAAAATGAGGTGAGGGGGATTCGAAATAGGGTAAAGCTCAAGTAAAAAGTTAGGAGAAAAAAAAAATGGAGTGAGGCATGTGGGGTTCGAACCCACATCCTCTTGGATGTGTGAAGGAAAGAGGAGAAAAATTAAATAAAGAAATAATAAATTGAGGTATGTGGGAATCGAACCCACAACCTCTCAGCTTAATAAAGAGTATTAAGGAGAAAAATAAAATGGGGCTGTGGGGGGTTCGATCCCACACCCTCTTAGTCTAAACGAAAGAATCAAGTAAACAAATAAAAAGAAAAGAATGTTGGCGAGGGGATTCGATCTTGGGTCTCCAAGGCCGAAATGTTAAGACAAAAATGAAGAAAAGAAAGGAAAATATATGGGGTTTATGGGGATCGACCGAGGGTCCCCCAAATCTGAAAAATACTATTATCAAAGTTTAATATAAGATTAAGTTTTACTCAAGGGATAATAAATCGGGTTCCCTTGTCTTATTCCGTATTGATGCATAAGTCTTACGTGAATAAATAATTAATGAATGTTGCCCATAAGAATCTGTAACAACATGTTTAGTCGGTTCGAGCAGTAGAATTATTTTAAAAATAACTGACTGGGTCGACGGATCAGGCGACGTACCGTCATGGTCACGACGGACCGTCGAGGGCCTCCGTTCCAAAACACTTCAATTCTAAAAATCTGGGTACTGGGAGCGACTCTCTGAACTCCGCAACGGAACTGCAGCACGGACCGTCGTAGATACGACGGACCGTCACAAACCCCTTTACTGAATTTAACTATCTGAACTTTCTGACGGACCTGCAGGACGGACCTTCATAGACACGATGGGCCGTCACAGGTTGCGTAACCCCAACTGGGTCGGATTTCTGCTAAAGGTTTTAAAGGGGTGTTTTGGACTATTCATGACAAACCTTGTGAAATTAGTGGGGTAAGTTTAATAATTTATTTACTTTGGGGTTAAAGGAGATAACTTTAAAATAAATAATGGGTTACTTTTATCATAATGAATTACATGATAATTAGGGTAAAATAAAAAGAATTTGGAGAGGAAAAATAAAAAGAACAGGAAAAGAGGGAGAACGAGCGAGAAAAGGGAGAAGCGAAGAGGAAAGCGAAGGCATTGAGAAGTAACTTGCTTGATCGCGATTCTTCGGTGGAGGTAGGCTATGGTTTATGCTATTTCATAGTAAACTCTTAATAGCGATTGATATATATTGGGTGATATTGTAAAGTCTTCTATATGCTTGATTGTGGGTTTGTATGTTGTAATTGTGTAATTGTGGTGGATTAGAATGTTGATACTGTTGAATCTTTAATCTTGAATCCTCTCTGTTAGGATGACGCCTCGGTATAACGAAGACTTGATGAAATAAAATTAATGATATTAGTGGATCGGGTGTCACGTTCCGACACGTAGTATTAGTGGATCGGGTGTCACGTTCCGACACGTAGTATTAGGAGATCGGTGTCACGTTCCGACACGTAGTATTAGGGGATCGGGTGTCACGTTCCGACACGTAGTATTAGGGGATCGGGTGTCACGTTCTGACATGTAGTATTAGGGGATCGAAGTGTCACGTTCCGACACGATAAGAATAAAGAGAAGTAATCTTGAATCATGTTAATATACCCAATTTCGAAGAACCTATGTCCCAAATGAGTATGGTGTGGAGGCTTGAGTCCTCATAGGTGCGCTTGATGTTGTTGCCCATGGTTCTTGTACTTGTTGTTGCTACCTGTTGAGTATTGTAGTTGATTTTATAATATTATTCTATATATATTGCTTTCTATTTTGAGTTGGCCGATGATACCTACTCAGTACGTGTTCCTTGTACTGACCCCTACTTTTATTTCCTTCTTATTGTTTTGTGGAGTGCAGCAAGTGCACCATTGACTTTGAATCGTCCTCAACTCCAGCCAGTCTTCAGCACGTCAGATTTCAGGGTGAGTTATTATTCCTAGCTCGGGCTGGATTCTCTTCTTCACGTCTTGATGTCTCTGAAGTTCAGACATGGACCATCTTTCTACTTATTTTAGTTCTTAAATACTCTTAGACTTAGTAATTTGAGGATAGATGTTCTTGATGTGATGACTTCCAGATTTTGGGAACGATAAGTGTTGAGTTTTAGAAGTTAATTAATTGATTTCGTTAATGAGTTTGAGTCTTCCGCATTTTATTTTGTTCACTATGGTTGAAATATTGGTAAACGTTGGGGTTTGGATTTGTTGATTCGCTCACCTAGGAAAGTAAGTGTGAGTGCCACTCGCGGCTCATTTTGGGTCGTGACAAATTATCCAGTCCGCATCTTGAAAAGCTTCACTGATTTTCTTTTTAAAAAAATGCATTAAAGGTGCAATGATTTTTCATTACCTAATCTGGTAGTTATTTCAGAGGTACGATCAGTGTGAGTATATTGTACAGAGGATGTGATCCTTGATATTTTTAATCTTTTAGAACCAAATGTGGAGATTCTATAGTATGATTATCAGTAGGTTCTGTTGGTGTTGGTTCTTCTTCAGACACTCTTTCTAGGTTTTCTTCCTGATTGGTAAGATCGTGGATGTTGGTCTCATCATTTTCATAGAGGAGACTTGTTCCTTTTTCCTGTTCCTTTGCATTATCAATTGATGCCTATGGGATTTTATCATCTTCCTGCAAGTTCTGGTTAGTCATAGTATTATATTAATAATAGACAATATGTATACTTTCTTATACACAAATGGTTCGTTTGTTCAGTACCCTATAGGCTTTGCTATGCATGGAGTATCCTAAAAAGGTTCCCTCATCGCTTCTTGAATCAAATTTCCCTAACAGAATTTTTCCATTAATATGAATAAAACATTTACATCCAAATATTCTTAGATGCAAGATGTTTGGTTTTCTTCCCTTTAAAGCTCATAAGGGGGAAAAACTTACCCGCACCGGGTGGTGTATACACCCACTATAGTTAAACTAACCATAGAAGACAAGTTAAAATTTATTAGGGGTCTTATTTAAATAAAAAATATTAAATATTTCTTGAAAACAACTAACTTTAAAAGTGCTACGGTTATTGATTTTTTCCTGCGCATTGTAATTAGGGTTTTTATCAAATTATTCTTCTTTTTCCCTCTACATCTTACCCTTTTTCTTGTTGCCACTCACCCTTGTTCTTATTACCCTATGGTGTCATTGATTCTCCAGATTAAAGAGGAGCCTACACATATCAGGTTAGTCAATTTCCTATCTATCTAAGCATATATGTATAATGAAAGAATAATTGAGAATAATGCTTGTCAAGTTGAAAACAAAATACTCATCTTTTTGCTTGTGCATATTGAATAAAACGTGTAGTATTTAGTTATATAGAGTCTATGTTCTCTAAATTTTCTTAATTATTAGTTTGATCTTTTGATATCTAATTACATGAACCTGGGTGAATTTGATCATAGATTTATATATTTTTCTCTTTTTGTGTGTGGTTAAACATGTTACAAATGGATTACAAATACTTGATTTCTTCTTATTTTTTAATAAAAGAAATGTCAACTTTTGAGAAAACGAATAATGTTGAAAGTCATGAAGATTTAGTAGGAGATACTAAAATTGATGAAGGGGAGAAAATTACAGAAAGCTTCATAACCGAATTTGAAGAGAAAATAAAAACTCAGATTGTTAAGGACAAGGAAGAAGCTAATAAAATATATTGTCAATATGCACACTCCAAAGGTTTCAGCGTAAGAAAAGATAAACAATATTATTTTACATGTGGTTTGGTGGTTAGAGAAAAATGCTTTGTGTGTTACCGGAACGGCGAAAAAGATGAAAGGCAAAGGAAATCTAGTAAGACATCATGTACTCACATAGACACGCGATTAAAGTGTCCTGCAATGAAAAGTTTTAAGCGACAGCTGCCGACTAGTCCTTTCATGATAGAAAAATTTGTTACTGAGCATAACCATGAAATGGCTTCACCAAGGAAAAGACATTTGTTAAGATCTGCTCGTTTGATACCGAAAAACCAAAGGATTTGTGATTAAAAATATGGTTAACACTGGTATAAAACCGACAACTTCTTATTCTTACTTGACAGAAGAATGTGTTAGGTTATTCGAAAAAATATTGTTTTAATTTTATACATCAGTTGATGAAATCAAAGGTGGAAGCTGGAGATGCACAAAGTTTGTTAACGAATTTAATAATAGACAAGTGAGTGATACGCTTTTTTATTGGGATGTTCAACTAGATTCTGAAGGGCGTATGACTAACTTTTTCTGGAGAGATGGTCACTATGAGTTTTTTGATGATGTTGAGTCTTTTGATACCACATATCGAACAAACAAGTATCGTATGATTTGTGCAACATTTATTGGAATCAACCATCATTGGCAAAATATGATTTTTGGTTGTGCTTTTTTATTCGAGGAGTCGGCAGAATCTTTCAAATGGTTATTCTCAAAATTCTTAAGGTCAATGGGAGGTATTATGCCCCAAACTTTTATAACTCAACAAGCTCGAGCAATGGTTGTTGCCATTAGAGAAGTGATGTCAGGCACTAGACATAGATTGTGTCAGTGGCACATAGCTCAGAATGCCCCATCTCATTTGGGTTCACTTAAGAATAATAAAGGTTTTTTAAAACTATTTAATAAGTGTATGTCTGAATGTGATTCTATAGTTGAATTTCAAGAATCGTGGAAGATGATTCTTACAACGTACAATGTAGAAGAACATAGATGGTTGAATAATCTTTACAATAGTCAACATATGTGGTGTACAGCTTTTAATAATGATGTGTTTAGTGCTGGATTGAAAGCGACATCTCGAAGTAAGTACTAATAATGTCCTAAATGATGTTGGAGATTTAAGCACTTATTTATATATTTTTGTGACTAATTATGAAAAGAATGTAGTGACTAAGTGGCGAATGAATGAAGAACATGAAAATTTTCAACTGTAAACAAGGTAAGCCGACTCTTGCTGTTAAATATAGTCCAATTTAAGCTCAAACATCTACAATCTACACTCACAAGATCTACAACATATTTGAGAAGGAGTTTCTCAAAGGAGCTGGGGCATGTTTTATTGAAACACAAATATGTTGTGATGATCAAGCTTATAAATATGAAGTAAAAATGCATAGTTCAAGCAAGAGTTGGTTTGTTGAGTCCGCAACCTTATATGTGACATGTACTTGCAAAAAGTTTGAATATATGGGTATCTTATGTGCGCACTGTTTACTAATTTTGAATATATGGGTATCTTATGTGCGCACCGTTTATTAATTTTTACTTTCAATAAAGTGTGCAATTCCTGATGAATACATTTTGAAAAAATGGACCAAGGATGTGAGAAAAAAAATAAAAAACCTATCAAGTAAGAGTTGTACCATCAATGAAAGTTCAAAATCTGAGATAGTTTATGCAAACTTGTTACAATCTAGTTCATCTTAGCAAATCAATGAGAAGAGTCGAGAAATTATTCAAAGACATCTCGAAAATGCTAAGCTTGAGTTGGATGACTATCTAGGAAAACTGCCCGTTACCTTTCTTCATCATTCAACAAAAGGTGGCGTGGAAAACATAGAAGAAAAGGTATTGGACCCTCTTCATGTTAAAGCTCCAGGTGTTCGCAAAGATCGTATCCAAAGACATTGGGAGAAACCCAAAAAAAAAAAAAACTACTCAACTAACTTGTGAGAAAACTAGTAAGTACAATTCAAGTTTTATCTTCACTTGGTTTTAATTTTTTGTAATATATAAATTACTTAAACTTTGTTTACTTATAGAGAAATCGGTAGAAGTTGTTGTTTCATCAACAAAAAACTTTTTGAGGAGAATGTGTATACTCCTTATCAAGCAACTTCTCCTTTACTGGAAATCAATCAACATGTTTGTTTTCTTCTTGTTCTTTTTTTATTTTCAATGTATATTCTCTTATGTCAAATAATTATTTCATATTATTGACTTGTCTTAATTTTCTTTTTGTTTGCAAGGATGATACTTTTGATTTTGATATGAATGAATCTAATGTTTCACTGTTAACTTTGTTACAGAGTGTTGATAACACATCAAGGGTATGTATCAATATATTCTTATATAGAAATTATGTAGAATTAATAAGATTATACACTAATTATAAGATTTTCATTATTTTATTTATTTTATTTTGTACAGCAATTATACTCTACAACTACGTTGGAAAACAAGTATAATTGAGGCACTGGAGTGCAGATGGCTTCGATGATAGTTGCATTACTATGCAGTTTTGGCAAGCTAGTGGAATCCTTTAGTTTAAAATTTTGAATTCTCTGTGTAGAGAATAATATGGCATTAAATGTTTTGAGATAGTCATGAGACGAACATAGAAAATTAATTTCGTTTGCTTTTTAGATAGTAGCATTTAGATGAATATAACGCTTGAGTAAACTCTTTTTCATTCACAATTCTATTTAAAATTTCAAGAATATGTGTAATTTTTATGGAGAAAGATACAAAATTAGCTTGAGGAGCATAATGATGAAGATTTTGTATAGTTCTTACGCATATTGAGCTGGATAAATGTACATAATTTGTAGTTTTTATGCATAGAAAGGTACTGTATATATTGTGTTGTTATCATGCATATTGAATATGCATAGTTTGTGTAGTTTTATCCATAGAAATTAAGTGCATTAGGTTGATGTTCGTGTGCGTGCGATATATTTTTTACGAAGATTTTTTCTTGATAGAAGATACTTTGAAAATATAAAAAGAGAAACACTAAAACTAAATCAATCCAAACACCCTTTTTATCTCTGTTTATCATAGTGCTAGATAGTGTTAGACAGAGGCAGATAAAGTTAGTAAATAAGTTCGCCTTAGTACGTGTAACTTGAATAGTTTAGTACGTGTAACTTGAATAGTATCAAGTATATAATTGGACCACACAAAAAAGTGAAAATAAAATATCTTCTGCATTTGTAAAAGCATGTGATTTACCAGGTGCACAAGTTGTTCAGTTAATGTATTGAGCATCCATCAAAGAGATAAAATTCAGGTTGATGTTAAAAAAAAAATTGGGTACGACTACGACAATTGTATTCCACGTTACTGTTAAAAAGACAGTTAAGCTATTTAAATATTACTTTATTAATTATGATATGTATAAATATAATATTAGTTAACTCTAGTTAACAATAAATACTTGTAGTTAAAAAAAATGACACATGTCATTTATTTATTGAATGGGTATATACACTCGGTGCGGGTAAGTTTTTCCCCTCATAAGGGGTTTTATCTAGTAAGGGTCACGACATACACCTATTAATAATGTAGCAAGAAACATCTGCATTAGCAAGGTTTTCCACCCCTCTTCCATTAAAAGGACCGAACAAAATCAATAATCTTTTAAGATGAAAATACTAAAAGAAGAAAGTTCAAAAGAGATTAAAAATTGAAGTGATGAAAAGATATCTATCTCTTGAATAAGATGAAATCATTAATTGAAAAAAGAAAAGACTTGAAATTGAAAAATGAACTAATGAAGCTAACTGTGGAGAGATTTGTAGCTTTAAAAAGGGAAAAAAATCATGGGTATGAAATTTCAAATTAATATATTTCAAAAAGAGAATGATGGGAGCAAAAGAGGGTATTTTTGATATTTTTTAAAATAATAGAAAAAATAAGAAAATATGATAATAAATGATGTGTAGCTAGGTAATTTTTCCTTTTCTTTAGTCGGACAAAATCACCAAAAGCCACCACAAACGACCTCTGATTCAACTCTATAATCAACACCGAACAGAAAAAAAGAATGTTTCCCTGCTAGTAACTCTAATTCTATTGTTGATTTCATTTTATTTATTTATTAGGGTTTCTTTTTTACTATTTGTGATGTTGGTTTAAATAGTTATTTTTTAAAGAAATTGAAACTTTCTATTATTTAACTTTCTAAAAAGTATAAAAAAAATCAATTAGATTAGAGTGATTTAGGGAACTCACATTCAATTGTAAGTTCTCTGCTTTTAGAAATATAACTGAATTTTTTTTTATATTCTCTTTCCTTTAAAAGTGTAATTGAATTATTTTAATGTACCAAATTTAATGTATTCGATTTATTTGCTATGTATCCGAATAAAAGTAATTTTAAGAGATTTTTATAAATTGAAAAAGAGTAGGAATACAATGTAATTTAGGTCCTTACAATATGAAATTTATGTATAATATACATTTTCTAATCTGTTATTTATAGGAATAGATCTTTTTGTAAATCATATGAGGCACATCACTCATTCAAAACCAATAATCCGAATTCTGAAATAATAATAAAGTAATTTGAACACAATTAACAAGAGAGGAACATTATTTGTAATCAATTTTCATGAAATTGTCTCTAAACCCTTACCTCAATTCGTTATTTAATAAATATGAATAATAAAATATGAATCTTGTATGACTATTTTGAAGTAGCGAGTGTTCAAACATGCCTTTTGACGAATAACTTAGGAAAGAGATTTTGAAAATTAGCCTTAGATCTTGCTTCATGAAGGGTAGAGGAAGAAGAGAAGAAGAGTTTGTCGTAATTAATCAAATCTCGTAGAATATGACTTCTCGGGAAAGTTAATAGTCATGGATTAGGGTTATGAGATGAGGAAAGACAAAAACACCGCTCCTAAAACGTAAAGAGAAGATAAGACTTGAATAGTGTCGGAGTTGGTGCCCGATCGCGCAGCTGAAGCCTACTTTGCACGATCTTCATCTCTTCTCTCACAAATCAAATAGACAAATCTGAAGCCACAAAGCTGCAAAGATGATAGCTCTATTTGTATGGATACTTCAAGCCATGTTTTTGAGTATCATCAAGCTTACACTTCGACAACCTTGATGCTGAAGACATTTGTAGACATCAAAATGTTGTAGGACTAGGGATTCCATCTATGGTATGTGGTTACAATGTACTTGTAAATATTATGGTATACCATTTTGATTATCCAAATAGTAACTACAAAACAAATAAATTGGAACACGGGAATATAAATATTTATAATGAAAGTAATCAACAATATATTTTAAAAATACAAATATTTTACTACAAATAATACTAAATAGGAAAAATTACAAAAATATATTACTTAACACTTCAACAAAATATTAATCTACTTATATTTAATTACAAACATAGTTTTAAACTACATACCTAACAAAATACTAATTACTTTTTGTATTTAAGTGATTTATTTTTATTTTTTTTTCTGATTTTTCTCTCTCTCCTTGTATTGCGTGTAATCAGGATATGTAAGGTAATTAATTTGTAATTGGTAACCGTGTCGATTTATTAGTTTAGGAAACATTATGGCAACCGTTCAATTTATTTTTTATGGAAACTTTCTGTTAAGAAATATTATGGTAACCATCTCTCTCTGTCTATTATATATGTGTGTGAGAGAGCTTTTGCTATTGAATTCATATTTGCAGCTCTCTTTTTGTTTGTTCTGCAAAACCCCAACTTAATCTTGTGCTGAAAAGAAGCAAAATTTTACGTTTGTTTCTCTGTTTGTTGTTATGATGAGTATGAATTCGGATCCTGCTCTGTTTCTCACACACGGTCAATACATTGACGGTGTCTTTGTCATTGATAATGCTGCTCCTCTCTTTCCTTCACAACCCCACAATTATCCCTCAACAAATACTGTTTTCTGGGATCCATATACTCATCATCATTTGGCTCCACACATAATAACTACTCTGTTTTCTGGGATCCTTACACTTATCATCATCAATTCATTCATCAATCAACTGATGATGTCAATCAATTAATAGTCGCAATGCAAAACTTTGGTAGTAGTCTCAGCGCACAGCCAGTTGATTATACAGCTTTGATTGATCTACCAGCCCATCACACTGAAGTAAGCCAGCAGGAGGAAATTGTGATGATGATAAAACCACAAGTCATTGTGTTCATTCAGAAGAGATATGTTCCATATGTCTATCTGATTATGTAAACGAAGACACAATTGGTACACTCCGTTGTGGACATGAATATCACGCAAATTGCATACAACAATGGCTGCTGAGGGGCAAGAAGAATTGTCCAATCTGTAGATCTTCTGTTTAACAGAAACTTGACCCCTTTTTTTTGTATTAAGTTGTTGTTAGTCTCAGCTAGCTAGACATTGTTTTTATTTGAACTATTTTTATTCAGTTGCCATATTGAATATATATATATGTTGGAGAGTATGAAGATGAGATTGAATTTACCTGCTATAAATCTGGACAAAACTATGGCACAATAAGGAAATAACTAAGGCTAACTCTGAATATAATGAAGGATAACCGAGCACCCTGCTTTGCTAAACATAAATATAAGTCTACTACTCTAAACATATATACACATGATTAACAATTCTACATCTTAATTAATTTATGACATTCTCTACAAAATTAAGGAAACAACTAAGAGGAAACCGACAATCAATAGAAACATCTTGATAAAAAACTTAGTACCATCTACATGGATCGAATGATGAAATCCATGAGCATAACCCCCATGAAGTGAACTAGAGAAGAGGTATGGAACTCCTGTTGTTGCACCATATACAGTAGCATCGTGAAATCCTTGCACATGAAGATTAAAAAAAGATGGAATAGCTCCGAAAAGAGTAGATAATGTCAAGTTTCCAAACCTTGCACTGGCCATAGGCATAAATCCCCCCATTTGATCCAACTCATCGGGTCGGAAATAGTTCATATCTAGTGTTGGAGCTGTTTGTGGTCTTGTTCCAAATACTGGACGGTTAGGAATGTTCATCCTTGGACGTATGTGAGACCTTGGGTCAGAGGTTGTCTTGCCTCGACCATATATAGGAACTAACTTCTGGTCCTCAATGAGAGCCTGACAAACTGGACATTCGTGGGAATGTGAATGAACTTGCAACCATTCACAAAGACAAGGCCAACAATAAAGGTGGCCGCAAAGAGTCACAATAGGATCTTGAGCTATTTCAAAGCAGATATTGCATTCAAAATCACCATGCTCACAACTCATATTATCTGAAGGCACAGAATCCAACGATTCAACTGTCTCATGATCCATATGCACAATCCTTGAATAAAGACCTGTCAGCAAATTAGAGCGCAGTTGCATTATGAGGAACACGATGCTCGAATTTAATCGTCCAGCTACCCACGATGCAAGTAAAAAATGAGAAAGAGTGGTTAAGAGGAGGGGTAAAGGAGATGAAATACAAAGTTGTGAACGAAACAGTGTATATAAATATCATAACCTGTCACATCAGGAAACAGAAACAGTTATCAGCCTTCAGAAAAGGTGAACAAAATTTTATTTATAGACAATAGGATGTAATTTCCCTTTACCAAGAACTTCATGTTGGAAAAACGCGAACAAGCACAAAAATATATATGGTAAAAGTAATGGAAATAAAATGGAAAAATAACGATACCAAGAATTTTACGTGAAAACCCTTCTGAGTAAGGGAAAAAATCACGGACTAAGAGGAGCAATTGATATTACTATATTAAGGAATTTTACACTGTGTAGTCACGAATACAATACTCAAAGTGACTACTACACACTCAAAAGGAACAACACTCTTTTGGTTTCCGTCTTACTAAAATATCGCTCACACTCTATTTTTTATTCACAGACTATTTTCTTGTATAGTCTATGGAATACCTCACTTTGCTCTCAAAATGGTTTTTCTCTCTAACTTGGTGTGTTCTACAAATGAGCAAGAATGCTCTATTTATAGAAGGATAAAATCATACCTATGTCACTAATGACATATGTAAACATAGCAAAGTCAAAAGTGGTTGCAAATCTTACCAATTTGCCAACTACCAAATCTTTTCTTTTCAACTCCAATTACTATTCATTTTTAACAATTGCTTGTACCAATTGAATAGCTAAAGTTTACTAAAACAATGGGATGGATTCAACAAATCTCCCCCTCCAGTCCCATTTACTGGAAGAAGGTATCTTCAACTTCTTTAGAGAGAGCTCATACCCACAAGTTCTTTGCATAACTCGAACTTGTCTTTCGGTATCATCTTGGTCAGCATATCTGCAGGATTTTCACTTGTATGAATCTTTTTAACGTGGAATGATTCATTCTCCACTTTCTCACGAATCCAATGATATCTAACGTCAATGTGTTTTGTTCTTGTATGGTACATGGAGTTCTTGCTCAAGTCTATTGCACTCTGACTGTCACAATAGACAATATACTCCATCTGATTCAAACCAAGCTGTTGAAGAAATTGCTTTAGCCATATCATCTCCTTGCCGGCTTCAGTAGCCGCAATATACTCAGCTTCAGTTGTAGATAGTGCAACACACTTCTGCAACTTTGACTGCCATGATATAGCTCCTCCTGAAAAAGTAAACAAATATCCAGTAGTGGATTTTCTGTTATCAAGGTCACCTGCCATATCAGAATCTGTATAGCCTTTCAAGATTGGATTTGATGCTCCAAAACACAAGCATTCATCTGAGCTTCCTCTAAGATACCTGAGTATCCATTTCACAGCTTCTCAATGCTCTTTTCCCAGATTTTTGAGAAATCTACTGACAACACCAACTGCGTGAGCAATATCAGGTCTAGTGCACACCATTGCATACATTAGACTTCCGACAACGGAGGAATATGGAACTTTGGCCATGTTCTCTTTTTCCTCCCTAGCTGTAGGACACATCATCTTGCTCAACTTCATATGACCAGCAAGAGGTATACTAACAGGCTTAGCATTCTTCATATTGAAGCGCTCCAGTACGCGTTCAATGTACTTCTTCTGGGACAAATAAATCTTTCTTTTATCTCTAAGACGAGTAATTCTCATGCCCAAAATTTTCTTGGCATGACCCAAGTCTTTCATAGAAAAAGACTTACACAACTATTTCTTTAGCTCGTCAATCTTGGAAGTATTTTTGCCCACAATCAACCTATCATCCACATACAACAAAAGGATGATAAAATCATTGTCAGAAAATTTTTGTACAAATACGCAATGATCTGAAGAAGTCTTCTTATAGCCTTGCTCCCCCATAACATATTCAAACTTTTTGTACCACTGTCTAGGAGCTTGTTTTAGGCCATAGAGACTCTTTTTGAGTTTGCATACAAAATTTTCTTTACCATCTACTTTGAAGCCCTCAGGTTGTTCCATATAAATCTCTTCTTCTAGGTCCCCGTGAAGGAAAGCCGTCTTCACATCCATCTGCTCAATCTCTAAATTAAGACTAGCAGCCAAACCTAGAACTGTGCGAATCGAGGACATTTTCACAACAGGAGAAAATATTTCGTCAAAGTCAATACCTTTCCTTTGACCGAATCCCTTAACAACCAATCTAGCTTTGTACCTGGGCTTCAAGTTGTGTTCTTCAAATTTAACTTTGAACACCCACTTGTTCTTCAAAGCTCTCATGCCCTTGGGCAATTTTACCAACTCATAAGTGTGGTTCTCATGCAAAGACTTCATCTCGTCTTGCATGGCTTCAATCCATTGATTCTTGTGCTCATCTTCCATGGCCTCCTCATAACATTCAGGTTCTCCCCCGTCAGTGAGTAACACATACTCATTGGGTGAATAACGGGAGGAAGGAAACCGCTGTCTTGTGGACCTCCGGAGCGGAATATTTGATTCGTCCACAACTTCATGAGCAACAGGATCATCAATAACAATATCATTGTTATTATCAACATCAACATGTTGATTCGATACATGATTTTGGGCGTCACCATGATTATCAAACCCAACAACATCATGCACACTTGTGTGAGGAACTTCATCATGATGAACTATACCATCAAAATTTGAAGATTCTACCTTCTCCGCTTTGTCAATATCTTCAATTGTTTGATTCTCCATGAAAATAATATCACGACTTCTCACAAGTTTCTTTTCAATTGGATCATATAGCCTGTAACCAAATTCATCTAGGCCATATCCAATGAAGATGCATTCCTTGTCTTGGCATCTAACTTTGACCTCTCATCTTTCGGCACATGTACAAAAGCTTTGCAACCAAATACTCTCAAATGGTCATAGGAAACATCATTTCCATACCAAACACTATTTGGTACATCACTTTGCAAAGCAACAGCATGAGATATATTAATAACATGTGCAGCGGTCAATAAAGCCTCACCCCAAAATGAGTTTGGCAACTTTGCTTCAGAAAGCAAACATCTAACTCTTTCCATCAAGGTCATGTTCATCCTCTCAGACAAACCATTAAGCTGAGGAGTCTTCTGGTGTCTAATACCTTGATGCTTGTAGTATTCGTCAAATGGTCCACAATTTTCACCACCATTATCAGTACGAATACATTTCAATTTCTTTCCAGTTTCTCTTTCAACTGAATCTTGAAACTGCTTAAAGACACCTAACACTTGGTCTTTAGTCTTCAAGACATAGACCCAAATTTTTCTCGAGCAATCATCAATGAAAGTGACAAAGTAAAGTGCACCACCCAATGTCTTTGTCTTCATTGGACCACATAAATTAGAGTGCACTAACTCAAGCAACTCTATCTTTCTCGAAGGAGGGTAGGACTTAAAGGAAACTCTATTTTGTTTACCAGCCAAGCCAGTGCTCACATTTTTCTAATTTAGCACTTTGGAAATTTGACAATAATTTCTTCTTGGCTAGAACATTAGGTCCTTTCTCGCTAATGTGGCTAAGCCTCTTGTGCCATAATGTTGAAGAGTTATCGCTCTCAACCGCATTCACCATATCAACACAAGTAGAGGCCGTAGTCTAGTATAGACCACGACGTTTGTTACCACGAGCCACAACTAAGGAACCCTTAATGAGCTTCCATTTTCCATCACCATTGGTACTAACATATCCTTCATCATCTAAAACACCACAGAAATTAGGTGAAAACGAACATCAGGAGCATGTTTCACATTGTTCAAAACTAGTTTAGTTCCAACACTAGTTTCCAAACAAATTGTACCAATACCAACCACCCTAGAAACAGTCTCATTACCCATACTCAAGGTTCCAAAATCACTAGGAGTGTAGGAAGAGAAAAAATCCTTCCTTGATGTCATATGAGATGCGGCACCAGTGTCCACAACCCAGCTTGACTCATCACAAGCAATATTTATCATGTTTGCATCAAGAACGGTAACAAGATCTTCGGTGGTGACGGTGGCTAGGCAGTTTTCATTGCCATCTTCTTTAATTTCCTCTTTGTTTTTGTTCTCCCTCTTCAACTTCCTGCAGAACTTCTTTGTGTGCCCTTTCATGCCACAATGATAGCACTCAATATCCTTAAGTCTTCCATTGGATTTGCTCCTATTTTGTTCTCTATGCTGAGAACCACGAGTTTTATTTCTCCCCCTGGGGCCAGTTATCAGGACATCCGACGAAGAGGAACCTTGAGTTTTTCTTCTCATCTCTTCGTTCAAGACACTACTCTTGGCGGAATCCATAGAGATTACACCATCCAGAGCAGAATTTGACAATGACGTTCTAAATGTTTCCCAAGAATCTGGTAGGGAACCAAGAAGAAGCAAGCCTTGAATTTCTTCATCAAATTTGATGTCCATAGCAGATAATTGGTTCATAATCCCCTGAAAATTATTCAGATGGTCTGTCATCGGAGAACCATCATGATACTTCAAACTCAACATCTGCTTTATTAAGAACATTTTGTTGTTGCCAGTCTTTCGAGCATACAAACTTTCAAGATGCTCCCAAAGGGTTCGAGCATGTGTTTCTCCAGAGATATGGTTCAACACATTATCGTCGACCCATTGCCTAATGAATTCACAAACCTGTCTATGCAACAGACTCCACTCTTCATCTGTCATATTATCAGGCTTTACAGTGGTAAATACTGGTTTATAAAAATTCTTAACATAAAGCAGATCTTCCATTTTCCCCTTCCAAATGGCATAATTAACACCATTCAAAGTAACCATTCTACTTGTGTTGGCTTCCATTGTTTTCCCAAAAAAATATAGTTATCGCAAATCAAAGTAAATCTTTTCTGATGTGGAAGTTCAGACTGTACTGCAACCACAGAGCATACTCAGATAAAACCTTGGCTCTGATACCAGTTTGTTGGGAAAACGCGGACAAGCACAAAAATATATATGGTAAAAGTAATGGAAATAAAATGGAAAAATAACGACACCAAGAATTTTACGTGAAAACCCTTCTGAGTAAGGGAAAAAATCACGGACTAAGAGGAGCAATTGATATTACTATATTAAGGAATTTTACACTGTGTAGTCACGAATACAATACTCAAAGTGACTACTACACACTCAAAAGGAACAACACTCTTTGGTTCCGTCTTACTAAAATATCGCTCACACTCTATTTTTCTTCACAGACTATTTTCTTGTATAGTCTATGGAATACCTCACTTTGCTCTCAAAATGGTTTTTCTCTCTAACTTGGTGTGTTCTACAAATGAGCAAGAATGCTCTATTTATAGAAGGATAAAATCATACCTATGTCACTAATGACATATGTAAACATAGCAAAGTCAAAAGTGGTTGCAAATCTTACCAATTTGCCAACTACCAAATCTTTTATTTTCAACTCCAATTACTATTCATTTTTAACAATTGTTTGTACCAATTGAATAGCTAAAATTGACTAAAACAATGGGATGGATTCAACACTTCAAATTATAATCCATAGGTAGACAGTTATCATGGATAAGTCTTGAACCTCTAATAATGTACAAAAACCATAACCTCCTCGTTTACTATCTTGTCCACCAGTTTCGTGTTTCACTCTGATTGTAATGTGAAACTAGAAAAGGAACTGCTGGGTATGAATCTTCAAAAGATGTGATCCAGTCAACAATCCACAGACTGGAAATTTTTTTTTCCATAGAGGGTTCCTGAGTATCAGAGTTCTTTTTGTTCTGCATATAATGAAGTCGTGGAGTTGATGTTAGTTGTTTGTTTATTTTTAGTCTGAATTACTGTAGTTCTTTCTTTGGTATCTATAGTTTTTGTTTATATTACTTCTAAGTATCTTTGGTCATAGAGAAAATGCATATATGCATGTTTATTTGGAAAATTTGAAATACTGAATTGATTATTTGTATTCTTTTGATTGTTCAAGAATCAAAAGAGTGAAACATGTTGGATTTTGAAAAGGTTTGAATGGAAAATGAAGAGTTGCGACTTTTATGAAGAGTTGTGACTTTTATGAAATGTTGCGACTTTTATGAAAAGTTGTGACTTTTATGAAAGGTGACGACCTTTCTAAAAGATTGTGACTTTTTCAAAGGTTTGTGACCTTTCCGGTAAGGCACAATAAGAACCTTTCCGCACTATCATTTGTTTTCTATAAATTGAGGGATTTCCTCTCATTTTAAAGAATTCATGGACTTCTTCTTCAACTACTAAATCTAGTATTCTAAGTGTACTTTACTGTCGTTGAGTGGTTCCCTGACACCGGAGTTTTTGGTAACTATACTCTGGTGATTGAGATCATTTTACCCTGGGAAGTCATATTCCAAATCAAACCTCGGATACTAGAGGAGAATAATTTCCTTAAGGGGATACTGTGAATTAAGTGGACTAGATCTTTTTCCTATTAAAAATTTTCCAAATTCTGGTACGTGTTTTACAAACTTTAGATTTGTGAATTAATTTCAGTTCTTCTATTCTTTTGTTCTTCACTGGTTCATTAAACTTGGTAACTTCGTGTTTCTGCAAAGTTTGTTGGAATCGGTGAGATTTTTTAGACACATATTAACAATAATTCTTCTTTAAGAAAAATATTTCGTATATTTTTTTAAAAAAAAAGTTGTTTCTAACTACTAGTTTTAATTTTCTAGTTGTGAAATGTTCTTAAACTTTGTTTTCTTACAAATATGTTCAAAGTTTTGTTCTAAGAATGTTTGGAATACAAGATGAACAATAAAACACTCAAAATCTTATCGAGTCACTACAATGCAAGGTTTAGTAGTGCACAGATTACTAATAATAGAAATTAGTAGTGCAGAGATTATTAAAGACTGAATTAAGAATACATTTTGGAAGTCTTTTAATAGAAAGTGCAACATTATCAGCTGGAAAATCTCTAAGCATGTTTTGATCATTCTGAAAGGTAAAACTCTCTTCCTCAGCTTCACTGATAATCTGCCCATTATTCTACACGGTTGCAAGCAGAGTCCAAAGAATTAATTGTTGCAAGCCAAAGCAACACTACCAACATCTTCCTGTTCCTTTGCATTATTAATGAATACCTATGAGATTTTATCATCTTCCTTCAAGGTCTGGTTAGTCATAATATTATATTAATAAAAGACAATATGTATACTTTCTAATACACACATGGTTCGTTTGTTCAGTACCCTATAGGCTTTGCTATGCATGGAGTATCCTAAAAGGTTCCCTCATCGCATCTTGAATCAAATTTCCCTAACAGAAATTTTTCATTAATATGAATAAAACATTTACACCCAAATATTCTTAGATGCAAGATGTTTGGTTTTCTTCCCTTTAAAGCTCATAAGGGGGAAAAATTTACCCGTACCGGGTGTATACACCCACTATAGTTAAACTAACCATAGAAGACAAGTTAAAATTTATTAGGGGTCTTATTTAAATAAATAATATTAAATATTTCTTGAAAATAACTAACTTTGAAAGTGCTAGAGTTATTGTTTTTTTCCTGCGCATTGTAATTAGGGTTTTTATCAAATTATTCTTCTTCTTTCCCTCCACATCTTACCTTTTTTCTTATTGCGACTCACCCTTGTTCTTATTACCCTTTGGTGTCATTGATTCTACAGATTAAAGAGGAGCCTACACATATCAGGTTAGTCAATTTCTTATCTATCTAAGAATATATGTATAATGAAAGAATAATTGAGAACAATGCATGTCAAGTTGAAAACAAAACACTCATCTTTTTGTTTGTGCATATTGAATAAAACATGTAGTATTTAGTTATATAGAGTCTATGTTCTCTAAATTTTCTTAATTATTAATTTGATCTTTTGGTATCTAATTACATGAACCTGAGTGAATTTGATCATAGATTTATATATTTTTCTCTTTTTGTGTGTGGTTAAACATGTTACAAATGGATTACACATACTTGATTTCTTCTTCTTTTTTAATAAACAGAATGTCAACTTTTGAGAAAACGAATAATGTTGAAAGTCATGAAGATTTAGTAGGAGACACTAAAATTGATGAAGGGGAGAAAATTACAGAAAGCTTCATAACTGAATTTGAAGAGAAAATGAAAACTTAGATTGTTAAGGACGAGGAAGAAGCTAATAAATTATATTGTCAATATGCAGACTCCAAAGATTTCAGCGTAAGAAAAGATAAAAAATATTATTTTACATGTGGTTTGGTGGTTAGAGAAAAACGCTTTGTGTGTTATCGACACGGCGAAAAAGATGAAAGGCAAAGGAAATCTAGTAAGACATATGTACTTACATAGACACGCGATTAAAGTGTCCTGCAATGATAAGTTTTAAGTGACAGCTACCGAGTAGTCCTTTCATGATAGACAGATTTGTTACTGAGCATAACCATGAAATGGCTTCACTAAACAAAAGACATTTGTTAAGATCTGCTCGTTTGATACCGAAAACCAAAGGATTGGTGATTGAAAATATGATTAACGCTGGTATAAAACCGACAACAACTTATTCTTACTTGACAGAAGAAGCCGAAGGGGCTGATGTGTTAGGTTATTCGAAAAAAGATTGTTTTAATTGTATACATCAGTTGATGAAATCAAAGGTGGAAGCCGGAGATGCACAAAGTGTTAACGAATTTAATAATAGACAAGTGAGTGATACGTTTTTTTATTGGGATGTTTAACTAGATTCTGAAAGGCGTATGACTAACTTTTTCTGGAGAGATGGTCGATCTGGAATTGACTATGAGTTTTTTGGTGATGTTGTGTATTTTGATACCACATATCGAACAAACAAGTATCGTATGATTTGTGCACCATTTATTGGAATAAACCATCATTAGAAAAATATGATTTTTTATTGTGCTTTTTTATCTGATGAGTCGGCAGAATCTTTCAAATGGTTATTCTCGACATTCTTAAAGTCAATGGGAAATATTATGCACCAAACTTTTATAACTGACCAAGCTCGAGCAATGTCTGTTTCCATTAGAGAAGTAATGTCAGGCACTAGACATAGATTATGTCAGTGGCACATAGCTCAAAAGGCCCCATCTCATTGGGGTTCACTTAGGAATAATAAAGGTTTTTCAAAACTTTTTAATAAGTGTATGTCTGAATGTGATTCTATTGTTTTATTTGAAGAATCGTGGAAGATTATGCTTACAACGTACAATGTAGAAGAACATCGATGGTTAAATAATCTTTACAATATTCAACATTAGTGGTCTACAACTTTTAATAATGATGTGTTTAGCTGGATTGAAAGCGACATCTCGAAGTGAAAGTACTAATAATGTCCTAAATGGGGTTGGAGATTTAAGCACTTAATTATGAAAAGAATGTAGTAAATAAGTGGCGGATAAATGAAGAACATGAAGATTTCAACTGTAAACATGGTAAGTTGACTCTTGCTGTTAAATATAGTCCAATTTTAGCTCAATCATATACAATCTACACTCACAAGATCTATAACATATTTGAGAAGGAATTTCTCAAAGGAGCTGGGGCATGTTTTATTGAAACACAAATATGTTGTGATGATCAAGTTTCTAAATATGAAGTAAAAATTTATAGTTCAAGCAAGAGTTGGTTTGTTGAGTTGAATCCCGCAACCTTACATGTGACATGTACTTGCAAGAAGTTTGAATATATGGGTATCTTATGTGCGTACTGTTTACTAATTTTTACTTTCAATAAAGTATGTGCAATTCCTGATGAATACATTTTGAAAAGATGGACGATGTGACGAAAAGAACAAAAAAACTATCAAGTAAGAGTTGTACCATCAATGAAAGTTCAGAATATGAGATAGTTTATACTAACAGTGTGATGCAAACTTATTATAATCTTGTTCATCTTAGCAAATCTAATGAGAAGAGTCGAGAAATTATTCAAAGACATCTCGAAAATGCTTAGCTTGATTTAGATGACTATTTAGGAAAATTGTCCATCACCTTTCTTCATCATTCAACAAAAGGTGGCGTCGAAAACATAGAAGACAAGGTATTGGACCCTCTTCATGTTAAAGCTCCAGGTGTTCGTAAAGATGGTATCCAAAGACATTGGGAGAAACCCAAAAAAAGAAAAACTACTCAGCTAACTTGTGAGAAAACTAGTAAGTACAATTCAAGTTTTATCTTCACTTAGCTTTAATTTTTTGTAACATATAATTTACTTAAATTTTATTTACTTATTGAGAAATCGGTAGAAGTTGTTGTTCCATCAACAAATGAATTTTTTGAGGAGAATGTGTATACTCCTTGTCAAGCAACTTTTTCTTTTAATGAAAGTCAATCAAGATGTTTGTTTTCTTCTTGTTCTTTTTTTTATTTTCAATGTATATTCTCTTATGTCAAATAATTATTTCATATTATTGACTTGTCTTAATTTTCTTTTTGTTTGCAAGGATGATACTTTTGATTTTGATATGAATGAATCTAATGTTTCACTGTTAACTTTGTTACAGAGTGTTGAGAACACATCAAGGGTATGTATCAATATATTCTTATATAGAAATTATGTAGAATTAATAAGATTATACACTAATTATAAGATTTTTATTATTTTATTCATTTTAATTTTGTACAGCAATTATACTCTACAACTACGTTGGAAAAACAAGTATAATGAGGCACTGGAGTGTAGATGGCTTTGATGATAGTTGCATTACTATGCAGTTTTGGCAAGCTAGTGGAATCCTTTAGTTTAAAATTTTGAATTCTTTGTGTAGAGAATAATATGGTATTAAATGTTTTGAGATAGTTATAAGGCGAACATAGCAAATTAATTTCGTTTGATTTTTAGATAGTAGCATTTACATGAATATAAAGCATGAGTAAACTCTTTTTCATTCACAATTCTATTTAAAATTTCAAGAATATGTGTAATTTTTACGGAGAAAGATACAAAATTAGCTTGAGGAGCATAATGATGCAAATTTTGTATAGTTCTTATGCATATTGAGCTGGATAAATGTACATAATTTGTAGTTTTTATGCATAGAAAGGTATTGTATATTTTGTGTTGTTATCATCCATATTGAATATGCATAGTTTGTGTAGTTTTATGCATAGTAATTAAGTGCATTAGGTTGATGTTCGTGTGCATACGATATTATTTTTACGAAAATTTTTTCTTGATAGAAGCTACTTTAAAAATATAAAAAGAGAAACACTAAAACTAAATCAATCCAAACACCTTTTTTATCTCTGTTTATCATAGTGCTAGATAGTGTTAGAAAGAGGTGGATAAAGTTAATAAATAAGTTTGCCTTAGTACGTGTAACTTGAGTAGTTTAGTACGTGTAACTTGAGTAGTATGTAATAGGATAAGACAAAAAGCGGAAATAAAATATCTTCTGTATTTATAAAAGCATGTGATTTACCAGGTGCACAAGTTGATCAGTTAATGTATTGAGCATCCATCAAAGAGATACAATTCAGGTTGATATTAAAAAAAAATTGGGTACGACAACAACAATTGTATTCCATGTTACTGTTAAAAAGACAGTTAAGCTATTTAAATATTACTTTATTAATTATGATATGTATAAATATAATATTAGTTAACTCTAGTTAACAATAAATAGTTGTAGTTAAAAAAATGACACATGTCATTTATTTATTGAATGGATGTATACACCCGATGCGGGTAAGTTTTTCCCCTCACAATGGGTTTTATCTAGTAAGGTTCGCGACATACACCTATTAATAGTGTAGCAAGCAACATCTGCATTAGCAAGGTTTTCCACCCTCTTCAAGTAAAGAGACCGAACAAAGTCAATAATCTTTTAAGATGAAAATACTAGAAGAAGAAAGTTCAAAAGAGATTAAAAATTGAAGTGATGAAAAGAAATATATCTCTTGAATAACATGAAATCATTAATTGAAAAGAGAAAAGACTTGAAATTGAAAAATGAATTAATGTAGCTAATTGTGGAGAGATTTGTGGCTTTAAAAAGGGAAAAAATCATGGGTATGAAATTTCAAATTAATATATTTCAAAAAGAGAATGATGAGAGCAAAAGAGGGCATTTTTGTTATTTTTTGAAATAATAGGAAAAATAAGAAAATATGATAATAAATGATGTGTAGCTAGGTAATTTTTTCTTTTTTTAAGTCTGACAAAATAACCAAAAGCCACCACAAACGACCTCTGATTCAACTCCAAAATCAACACCGAACGGAAAAAAATGCTTCTCTGCTAGTAACTCTATTTCTATTGTTGATTTCATTTTATTTATTCATTTGGGTTTCTTTTTTTACTATTTGTGATGTTGGTTAAATTAGTTAATTTTTTTAAAAAAAAAATTGAAACTCTGTTATTTAACTTTCAAAAAGTATTAAAAAAATCAATTAGATTAGAGTGATTTGGGGAACTCACATTCAATTGTAAATTCTCTACTTTTAGAAATATAACTGAATTTGTTTTAATATTCTCTTTCCTTTAAAAGTATAATTGAATTGTTTTAATGTACCAAATTTAATGTATCTGATTTATTTGCTAGAGGTTTTTGTAAATTGAAAAAGAGTAGGAATAGAATGTAATTTAGGTCCTTACAATATGAAATTTATGTATAATATACAT
The DNA here is from genome assembly GCA_027704765.1 of Solanum habrochaites. NCBI lineage: Eukaryota > Viridiplantae > Streptophyta > Magnoliopsida > Solanales > Solanaceae > Solanum > Solanum habrochaites. The sequence goes on from JAKWJA010002498.1 coordinate 56,108,254, forward strand.
TTTCTAATCTGTTATTTATAGGAATAGATCTTTCTGTAAATCATACGAGGCACATCACTCGTTCAAAACCAATAATTCGAAATCTGAAATAATAATAAAGTAATTTGAATCCAATTAACAAGAGAGAAACATTATTTATAATCAATTTTATAAAATTGTCTCTCAACCGTTACCTCAATTCGTTATTTAGTAAATATGAATAATAAAATAAAATAAAATATGAATCTTGTATGACTATTTTGAATTAGCGAGTGTTCACGAATAACTTAGGAAAGAGATTTTAAAAATTAGCCTTAGATCTTGCTTCATGAAGGGTAGAGGAAGAAGAGAAGAAGAGTTTGTCGTAATTAATCAAATCTCGTAGAATATGACTTCTCGGGAAAGTTAATAGTCATGGATTAGGGTTATGAGATGAGGAAAGACAAAAACACCGCTCCTAAAACGTAAAGAGAAGATAAGACTTGAATAGTGTCGGAGTTGGTGCCCGATCGCGCAGCTGAAGCCTACTTTGCACGATCTTCATCTCTTCTCTCACAAATCAAATAGACAAATCTGAAGCCACAAAGCTGCAAAGATGATAGCTCTATTTGTATGGATACTTCAAGCCTTGTTTTTGAGTATCATCAAGCTTACACTCCGACAACCTTGATGCTGAAGACATTTGTAGACATCAAAATGTTGTAGGACTAGGGATTCCATCTATGGTATGTGGTTACAATGTACTTGTAAATATTATGGTATACCATTTTGATTATCCAAATAGTAACTACAAAACAAATAAATTGGAACACGGGAATATAAATATTTATAATGAAAGTAATCAACAATATATTTTAAAAATACAAATATTTTACTACAAATATACTAAATAGGAAAAATTACACAAAATATATTACTAACACTTCAACAAAATATTAATCTACTTATATTTAATTACAAACATAGTTTTAAACTACATACCTAACAAAATACTAATTACTTTTTGTATTTAAGTGATTTATTTTTATTTTTTTTTCTGATTTTTCTCTCTCTCCTTGTATTGCGTGTAATCAGGATATGTAAGGTAATTAATTTGTAATTGGTAACCGTGTCGATTTATTAGTTTAGGAAACATTATGGCAACCGTGTCAATTTATTTTTTATGGAAACTTTCTGTTAAGGAAATATTATGGTAACCATCTCTCTCTGTCTATATATATATGTGTGTGAGAGAGCTTTTGCTATTGAATTCATATTTGCAGCTCTCTTTTGTTTGTTCTGCAAAACCCCAACTTAATCTTGTGCTGAAAAGAAGCAAAATTTTACGTTTGTTTCTCTGTTTGTTGTTATGATGAGTATGAATTCGGATCCTGCTCTGTTTCTCACACACGGTCAATACATTGACGGTGTCTTTGTCATTGATAATGCTGCTCCTCTCTTTCCTTCACAACCCCACAATTATCCCTCAACAAATACTGTTTTCTGGGATCCATATACTCATCATCATTTGGCTCCACATAATAACTACTCTGTTTTCTGGGATCCTTACACTTATCATCATCAATTCATTCATCAATCAACTGATGATGTCAATCAATTAATAGTCGCAATGCAAAACTTTGGTAGTAGTCTCAGCGCACAGCCAGTTGATTATACAGCTTTGATTGATCTACCAGCCCATCACACTGAAGTAAGCCAGCAGGAGGAAATTGTGATGATGAAAACCACAAGTCATTGTGTTCATTCAGAAGAGATATGTTCCATATGTCTATCTGATTATGTAAACGAAGACACAATTGGTACACTCCGTTGTGGACATGAATATCACGCAAATTGCATACAACAATGGCTGCTGAGGGGCAAGAAGAATTGTCCAATCTGTAGATCTTCTGTTTAACAGAAACTTGACCCCTTTTTTTTGTATTAAGTTGTTGTTAGTCTCAGCTAGCTAGACATTGTTTTTATTTGAACTATTTTTTATTCAGTTGCCATATTGAATATATATATATATGTTGGAGAGTATGAAGATGAGATTGAATTTACCTGCTATAAATCTGGACAAAACTATGGCACAATAAGGAAATAACTAAGGCTAACTCTGAATATAATGAAGGATAACCGAGCACCCTGCTTTGCTAAACATAAATATAAGTCTACTACTCTAAACATATATACACATGATTAACAATTCTACATCTTAATTAATTTATGACATTCTCTACAAAATTAAGGAAACAACTAAGAGGAACCGACAATCAATAGAAACATCTTGATAAAAACTAGTACCATCTACATGGATCGAATGATGAAATCCATGAGCATAACCCCCATGAAGTGAACTAGAGAAGAGGTATGGAACTCCTGTTGTTGCACCATATACAGTAGCATCGTGAAATCCTTGCACATGAAGATTAAAAAAAGATGGAATAGCTCCGAAAAGAGTAGATAATGTCAAGTTTCCAAACCTTGCACTGGCCATAGGCATAAATCCCCCCATTTGATCCAACTCATCGGGTCGGAAATAGTTCATATCTAGTGTTGGAGCTGTTTGTGGTCTTGGTCCAAATACTGGACGGTTAGGAATGTTCATCCTTGGACGTATGTGAGACCTTGGGTCAGAGGTTGTCTTGCCTCGACCATATATAGGAACTAACTTCTGGTCCTCAATGAGAGCCTTACAAACTGGACATTCGTGGGAATGTGAATGAACTTGCAACCATTCACAAAGACAAGGCCAACAATAAAGGTGGCCGCAAAGAGTCACAATAGGATCTTGAGCTATTTCAAAGCAGATATTGCATTCAAAATCACCATGCTCACAACTCATATTATCTGAAGGCACAGAATCCAACGATTCAACTGTCTCATGATCCATATGCACAATCCTTGAATAAAGAAACCTGTCAGCAAATTAGAGCGCAGTTGCATTATGAGGAACACGATGCTCGAATTTAATCGTCCAGCTACCCACGATGCAAGTAAAAAATGAGAAAGAGTGGTTAAGAGGAGGGGTAAAGGAGATGAAATACAAAGTTGTGAACGAAACAGTGTATATAAATATCATAACCTGTCACATCAGGAAACAGAAACAGTTATCAGCCTTCAGAAAAGGTGAACAAAATTTTATTTATAGACAATAGAATGTAATTCCCCTTTACTAAGAACTTCAAATTATAATCTATAGGTAGACAGTTATCATGGATAAGTCCTGAACCTCTAATAATGTACAAAAACCATAACCTCCTCGTCTACTATCTTGTCCACCAGTTTCGTGTTTCACTCTGATTGTAATGTGAAACTAGAAAAGGAACTGCTGGGTATGAATCTTCCAAAGATGTGATCCAGTCAACAATCCACAGACTGGAAATTTTTTTTTCCCTAGAGGGTTCCTGAGTATCAGAGTTCTTTTTGTTCTGCATATAATGAAGTCGTGGAGTTGATGTTAGTTGTTTGTTTATTTTTAGTCTGAATTACTGTAGTTCTTTCTTTGGTATCTATAGCTTTTGTTTATATTACTTCTAAGTATCTTTGGTCATAGAGAAAATGCATATATGCATGTTTATTTGGAAAATTTGAAATACTGAATTGATTATTTGTATTCTTTTGATTGTTCAAGAATCAAAAGAGTGAAACACTCAAAATCTTATCGAGTCACTACAATGCAAGGTTTAGTAGTGCACAGATTACTAATAATAGGAATTAGTAGTGCAGAGATTAGTAAAGACTGAATTAGGAATAAATTTTGGAAGTCTTTTAATAGAAAGTGCAACATTATCAGCTGGAAAATCTCTAAGCATGTTTTGATCATTCTGAAAGGTAAAACTCTCTTGCTCAGCTTCACTGATAATCTGCCCATTATTCTACACGGTTGCAAGCAGAGTCCAAAGAATTAATTGTTGCAAGCCAAAGCAACACTACCAACAGTTGTTTAATTTGTCTTGGGCTTTGAAACTCATGTCCTTTGCAGAAACTTACACTGCTCGTAAATACCAAGAACAAGATTTATATGAACTCATTTCAAAAGGAAAAAGGTAACCTAAGGATTTTCAATTCCACATCTAAGCGGAAGAGCTTTCCAGACTTCATGGAGAAGGATATCTCATTTCTCTCTCACTACGTGATTGTCCTATACAAGAAAATGGATAAACTCTTGACAATCATCTAGGGTAACTAACTACTGTGAAACTCATACAGCCATTATGGATATATGTGTCTGATTATTTTTTTTCTCCGATGGGAAATCATGTATCTGAAATCTGATTCTTAATTCTAGCTCATCAAAATTTCGAAAAACTCAATCAATCAGCCAACTATCCGTCAATTCCAAACTAGTTAGGTTCAACAAATACAAATCCACACAGATATTTAGAAGGTAGATGTTCTTCCTCATCTTTTGTAAAGTTCAACTGCTAAGAGAGTACTTTTTTTGTGTAACACGAAAGCTGTTCATGATTTCGATATCAAGATGGAGCTTATAGACTTTCTGCATAGTTGAAAGAAGATTCTTTTTATTCTTTTTTGCAACTTCGTAGCTCCCTCGTAGTGCTAATGAAAAAGGGCAGCCGGTGCTCAAAGCATCCTGCATTAACAGGATCCAGGGAAGGTCCTCACCCCAAAGGGTATACAAAGAATCCCTCTTACTACTATAATGTGAATTACTAAAATTCTACCCTACCTCCTTTTAAAAAAAGAAACTAAAGCCACATATATTCTTTTCCATTCGAGCCAATTCATTTCAAGAAGGAAACGATAGCACGAAAACTAATCATGTTTGGAAACCAAGAGATAGTCAACTCCCTCAATAAACACAGCATATTCTCTTTTTGGAAAGACCCATATATATTAGCAGAAACATCATGTATTGTCTGAATCAATGAGAACAAATTCTAGTAAACTACAGATTAAAGACACAAAAATCAAACTAATTATAGACTAAAATCCAACCATATACTTGCTTTGTTCATTTCCCCTAAAAAAAAAGAACAAATTTCGCATAAAGATTGAAACTTTATACATAATACAACTAGTAATCAACTCAAAATTGAAAAGAGACAAAGAACCCAAACAGATCCAACAACAGATCACATAATAACAACTACCCTCCAATTTAGAAATGACCCACATCAATTAAAACCCATTTGTTTCCAATACAGATCTCATAAAAAAAAAGATTGAGAACACACCTGAAATTAAGGATGAAAATCTTGAGTGATCTGAAAGAGAAAAAGGTGAGCTGAGAAAGAAAAGATACACAGCTAAGAAAAAACATAAAAGGGACCCTGTAGTGTCGGTTGGTGGATTGAGAGCCTCCTCCGGACCTTCCCCTTAATGTCGAAATCTCCTAACTTCTAATTTATTTACCACCAACGCCACAAAAATGAATGGTACAATTTTAACTACCACGTTCGAGCCCCTGGCAACAGGGCACTCGAACAACAACTTTGATTAAGAATGAAGCACAATTTTGATTAAGAATGAAGTAGTCTCATCAATCTATATCATATATGTTGTTCATATTTTTTTATGATTATATTATTTTATATAATTTTCTTTGTTTTATATTATTTTACTAGTTTCTAAACACCTGTGCTTTGTGCAATAAGTTATAAATTCATTAGAATAATTAAAATTTTGTTATAAACAACTTGTATTATAGTGAATGTCTAATTATGTGGAGTCCTTGTAGGATATGGTTAGGAATCCTACTGGGGATCAAGTAAGGTTTTTCCTATAAATAAAGAGTTTTCCTTCGTTGTAAAGAAGATTTGTCCTGAATATACTATGAATAAGAGATCTTTTCTCTTCTCTCTACTTTCTTCTTCTAATTTTATATATTTTCATAACACGTTATCAACATAATTGTCTTATTCTTAAAAAAATTGTGATAGAAGACGAGAAAAGTGCACAAGAGATCTTGCATTATGCAAAAAGGTTGCAATAAGGTTCTTATATCTTCAAAGTATGATTTATCTTTATGTTATAATTATTTATGTAACAGATCTGGAGGTATCATCTAAAGTAAGTATTTAAAGAGACTTGTTGACTTTTTATACATTTAATTTTAATCGATTGGGAAGAAAATTTCTTAATTTATTCTAATAATTGAATAAACACAATTTAGTGAAAGATATGTTTTCAATCTTTATATGAGGTATGTGATCTATTAAGCTATATTTATTAACTACTAATGTTGATTATAATAAATTAATAATCTCAATTTTGTGTGTAATTATAATGTACGATCATATTGATGATCATCAAAAGTGATAAAATTACAATTATTTTGAAGGCTTGAGGTTGAGCCTCATTATGGATAAGACGATAGATTTAAGTTTTATCGCACCAAAAGAATAAGACGATGGATTTATGTTCAATCGCAAAAAAAGAGGGTAAGACATTGGGTTAAAGTCCTGAAGCACCATGATGATACGATATTGGGGTTAAGATCCATCAATTTATGACCTAAAACACTTTTATATGGATAAGACATTGAATGTGAGTCTAAATGCACCATATTGATAATATAATAATGACTAAAGAAAAACTAATGTGTTTTTGATGAGAAGTCATGAAATTTACTGAATTTGATTCATTATATAAAGTGAATATTGTTGTAGTGCATAATATGTCTGAAAGAAGGCAAGTGATTGAATAATGCACATAAATATGGAATAAGGTACTAAAGCTATCATAATTTGATAAGCTCACATGTTTGTGTTCCATTCATGAAGAATGAAAAAAAAACTTCTGATGAATGCTAAAATATGAATCCATTCTCTAAAGGGAATGAGGTGTAAGCCACCATGCTAGTCATGAGAAAGATTGTGACATTGGTCAATGATGTGGTATCACCAAGAATGTCTCTAAGAAGACATGTATAGAAAAGTTTCATGTTTTATTTTCGGGTTTGTATTGGACAAGAATTAATGTAATTGAGGCACATTCTATGGTAAATAAGAAATTTACTAATTTATATACTTTCTTAGTTTGACACGATTGTCTGGGACATCGTTAGTCTATAATGTTTAGACGAATTATAGAAAATTAAAATGGACTTTCATGGAAGAAACTAAAAATTCTTTTAAATGGTGAATTTTCTTGTACTACTTGTTAGCAAGGCAAGCTAATTGTGAGACCACCATAAACGAAAGTTGAGATTGAATTTTCTGCGTTCTAGGAACGTATACAGATATTTGTGGACCTAGTCATCCACCAAGTGGATTGTTTAGATATTTAATAATCCTAACAAATGTTTCTTCTATATGGTCTAATGTGTGTCTATTATTATCTCGTAACTTGATGTTTGCAAAAATATTGGCACAAATAATATGTTTACATGCACAATTTTCTTCAGATTAGTTCATTCAAATATGGAATCACGACTCACCTAAAGGGTAAAGTAGTTGAGAAGAAATAAATCTAAAAATTACTCTTGGAGTAATAAAATTGAAATTTACTCATATAATAGTGAATCAGAAATTTACTAAAGCAAAAGGCACTTGACGTAGTAAACTTGGAGTTTACGAGTACTAATAATTTTATTAGTTGGCATGAATAATTTGGTCATCTCAAAGATGTGCATACTGAGTAATGGATATACATTGAAAAACTAGAAGATTCTTCAAGAATTCTTTACGTTGCTTGTTCTCGTGATAAAGTTGATTGGATAAACTAAAGTTGGGACTAAATCCCTAAATTCTGAAAAGTATAAAAGGTGAATATGAGTCGGTTTACCTATCATGTGATATGATAAAAAGATGCATCAATAAGATAATCACATGTGCGTTTGTTGTCAACTTGCAGTTTGACATTCGCAAAATTATTTGTGCAATATAATTGAGCTAAAAGCACAACTTTCAGAATATGAAATCAAGATAATTCATTTTGATAATATTGATAAATATATAAGATGATGTGATCATATAGTGAATCATTGCTTATGAAAATAAAGTATCATGTGTTGATATGAAATATGATATTACATATAAACATAATTGTATGAATCAAACCAATAAGTTATGATCAATTTTTTTGTTAATTGATTTATGGTCAGGGACCAAATAGTTTCATCTGATAATATTGATGTGCAATATATGATTAATGAATATACTATGATGCACAAAGATAGATTCTCTAAAAGATTGAGATATATGTTAGTTTGTCTAACATAAGGGGGAGATTAGAAGCAACACAAAAGTTGTAAATACTTCTATTGAATGTCCAATAGAGTCTATGACATGCATGAAGCATGATAGACTAATCAATTCTAAATAAAATAATCTTTGAAAAAGGGAGAGGATCAAAGGATCAAAATGATCATAATAAGAAGATAATGTGCTCTTGGGGAGCCTACGACATAACACTTTATGAAACCTTATGAGAGGGGTAGCTACCTAAAAATAATGAAGTGATGAGATCTCAATAAGTTTTGTCGTATTGTGAATGAATGCAAAATGGTATATCGTTGACGATATCTTTGATACAATAGTGCGCAATATTGTAAAAGATTATGAGGATATGGATTACATCTATTAAAGTATGTTTGTGCAGAAATAATTATCATGTGAAAAGTGGAATGATGCATCTTGGTAAGCGTAAAGCTTATTTGACTTGTAATCTAGGCACTAGAAGATGTCATACATCTAATATTGAATGTTGTTACTTGACAAAATTGATATGAAAATATCCAATGGGTTCAAAATCTAAAGCATATACAAGTTTTTGAAAAACTTGTTTATCATCCTCATAAGGATTAAATAGATTCAAAATGCATAGAGCATATTATGAAAGTTGATGACTAGAATTGAAACTCTTGGCAATAGATTATTTGCTTAAAGAAGTTGAAGTAAGGAACTTGGAAATCTTTGACCCTGAAGGGAAGATTTATAAAAGCAGATAGAAGAAAGCATACTTCGTCAAGGTTTTTCTACATTCATAAGCTCCCAAGAATGGTGATATCAGCATGCAAGAGGTCTGTTCAAGTAATATTATTGTTGATTATTCACCAAGTCTCTACCAACTACAACTTTCAAGATGATGGTGCACAAGCTTGGAAAACGAAGATTCTAGTCTCTGAATTGATGTTCTCATAAGGGGGAGTTAATACGCGATGTACTCTTTTTTCCTCACAAGGTTTTGTCCACTGGGTTTTCCTTGTAAGGTTTTTAATGAGGCATCCATAATGCGTATTATTAGATATGCGTACTCTTTTTCCTTCACTAGATTTTTTTCCCATTGGGTTTTCTCTAGTAAGGATTTAACGAAGCACATAATCTACCAACATTCAAGGGGGAGTGTTATAAACAACTTGTATTATAATGAATGTCTAATTATGTGGAGTCCTTGTAGGATATGGTTAGGAATCTTACTTGGGGACCAAGTAAGGTTTTGCCTATAAATAAAGAGTTTTCCTTCATTGTAAAGAAGATTTGTGAAAGATCTATGAATCCTGAATATACTATGAATAAGAGATCTTTTCTCTTCTCTCTACTTTCTTCTTCTAATTTTATATAGTTTCATAACAAATTTAATTAAAATATGAGTATAATGAGTATTAAAATACAACAATGTCATATTAATGTTATGATAATAATTTATAGAAATATATATATAAAAAAAACATTCTTCTTAAAACTTTAATCATAACATTACATAAATGAAAAACAAATTCAAAATTGATACATAATTTTTCAAGTTATATTGTCGTCACCTTTTTTCATATTCAATCAAAATTCAAAATTCTTCTTTATTGAGTCAAACTAAAGCATGAATCAAATAAAAAATAACCTTATATTCGTAAAGTGATATAAAATCAAACTAAGACAGATATACCATATACTTAAGATGTTGATGATTTCAGCACTTTAACTATAAAATGAAAAGAATAATTTTGAACGTGAGTTTCATGAAACAAAAAAGATGACTTTATGTAGATAGTAATTAGGGGATACCAAAAGACTTTTTAAAATTTAAATTGAATAATATTTGAAGATTTCAAAGGGTCAAAATAGATAAAAGAGAATAACTTTAAAAATATTAAATATATACCATGAATCTCCATTAAAATTTGGAAGAGTAAACAATTCTCCTTTCAACACATGATCTCTCCATTTATTCATTGTAATAATTGATTATCAATAATATTTAACACATGTAATTAACTAAAGGAAAAATCCTTTTGCCAGAAAAATTAAGCCACAATTTGATCAGAATTGTAAAAATACATGTTCACACTATAAACTAGTTTGTTTTTGAACATTTTTACCCTTTAATTCAAATATTGAATATATATAGTCTTCAATTATATTTCCAATGCATTGAAATGATTGATAATATTAATTATTTATAATTTCATAGTTAAACATTAAAAATGAACCACAAAATTCACCAAACAAAACATAAATTTTACCACTCTTCTCTCTTGAAATTTTCAAATCTAAATAGAAAATATTTTTTTACAAAAAATATATTTAAAATGTAAGCATAGTAGTAAAAAACTTAATAAAAAATAGTAAAAAAGCTATTTTTTCGTTTCAAAAATTCCTCCTTTTTACTTATTCTTTTTTTGTTTATTTATTTTCCGTTTCTTATTTTGATGATAAAAAGAGAAAATTATAACATTAAAATATCATATTTATAATATTCAAAATTAAAAATCTGAAATTGATCAGAATGCACAATTACCCCTATTTATTTAAGGGAATTGTTGTTATGCATTGAATTTGTAGAAGAAGTTAAAAAAAAAAAATTATCTTTGATTATACTTAGAGTGTATGTGAGTGAAATATGAAGAAAACTGAAACTTCAATAATGTTTATCCTATTATGTAATTGTCTTCCTATCCTCGATATATATGAATCATATCATACACAAATAAAGACTCATGTAAATTAATATTTTTTTATTTGAATACAAGAAACGTATACAAATATTTGTTGGATAGAAATATTGATGTCGCTTCATTGAAAAATTATAATAATACGGAACGGATATAGAAAGTTTTTATGATTTCAAAAAAAAATTATAAAGAAATTAAAAGAAAAACATCTTCATATAGTTCTCCGATAATAATGATAACACAAATTTGTTAAGTATGAACTGTTAAAGTTTCATTAGATATATATTTCTCTTTATTAGTATTATTTGTTGTTTTATTAAAAGAAAATGTTTGTTATAAAATGATATGTTAAAATATATTAAGTTTAGATAGTTATAGTCATAAAATTAATATTAGTTTTTCCTCAAATTAATATTTTTTAAAACTAATTATGAATTTTTAAAATTAAGTAATTTTATTGTAGTTATTATATGAATAAATTTAAATTAAATTTTACATAATTTTTAAATATAATGTAAAATAATATAACAATAACAGTTAAAATTCAAAACACTCTAATTCATATGTATCAACCTAGATAACAAACCAAAGAGCCAAGCATTAATATTGTAGTCTTGTACTGCTACTGTGTAATGCTAATTTGATGAGCTCTAATTAGGTAATTGTAGTAATTATTATGTTTTAAAAAATTAAGCTATGCACAAAATTAAAAATATAATTTTAAATATTTCAATAACAACATCAAAACTCAAAACACTTTAGAGTTAATAGATATACACATTGTTAAAATACTTAAAATCATATGGTTCATAAGTGACGATGCTATTTAACAATCAAAGATAGTTACACATAATGTTGTAGTTTTGCATATTTGCTAATTATTATGTTTTAAAAAATTAAACTACATCTTTAAATAATTAAGTGGCACCCCTAGTTAACAACAAGCTAATAGTATTTCAAAGAAAAAGGCTAACATTTATTTCAAGAGGAAATAATTAAGAATAACATTGACGTTAAATTATATTCAAGAGAAAAATGTTGACGTTAAATTATTTATAATTGAAATAAATGTTTGAGTTATATGATTACGTTAATTCGAAGTCATTTAAATAACAAATATAAATAATGATTTACAATTTATTAAATCGACATAATATAAGAGATAAAAAGTGATTAAACGCTTTTATTCTTTACGAAAGTGTTCTCAATTTATACTATGAAATCAAATAATGAAGGGATAATGCACAAGTACCCCCTCAACCTATGCCCGAAATTTCTGAGACACACTTATACTATACTAAGGTCCTATTACTCCCATGAACTTATTTAATTAATAATTTTCTATCCCTTTTCAGCCTACGTAGCACTATCTTGTGGGTGCAACACTGGTTGACTTTTTTTTTCAAGCTAGTGCCACGTAAGCCAAAATGGAGTAGAAAATTACTTATAAAATAAATTCAAGGGGGGTAATAGGACCTTAGTATAGTATAAGTGTGTCTCTGAAATTTCGAGCATAAGTTGAGGGAATACTTGTGCATTTTTCCAATAAAGAAAATAAAAAATAATAGTATGAAAGTAAAAAGAACAAGAATCTTCATAGTACCTAAATTTTTATATTACTATTTTTGCCACTTTATAACATTTTGTATATTTTATTCAAAACTCATGTAATTTTTGCCGCTTTATAAGTTATTTAATATTTTCCCTATTTATTTTAGGAGGATAAAGTTATAGAAATCTAAAATTGTACTAGGAATTGCAATGATTTTTTGAATAACCAAATTATTCCTTTAATGCGTTTTTCCTTTATTTAAACTAAAAGGTTAGTATAGTCTTTATACGTTTCTGGTCAAATTCTGAGTATATTTTTCTGATTGTTTAGTATTTCCCTTAACTAAATATATATAATATTTTAATCTAGTCATATATTATTAAAAGTGAAATGGGAAAAATAGTATTTCAATTTTCTAATTTTTTTATATTGTTTTAGTAATATGATGATATATGATGTTTAATTTTATAACATGTTGTTGATACGAAATTCAAATAATTTAAGCCCTATCGCAGGAGTAACATTTGCTATATATTGTGGCCTTGTCAAGTGAGAAGAAAAGGTTTGAATTTTATCATGATTGCATCAAAATATCTTCTGAATATAGCGGAGGGGGTGTCAATCGACACCCTTTCGTCGAAAAATTATATTGTATAGCTAGAATTAAAATATTTTTTTGTGTATATCTATATTACATACTGACAACCTTGATTTTTATACGATTTTATTTCTTTATATTTTGACACCTCTTAGACTAAATTTTAGCTCCGCCAATGAATTAGTATACCTTATGGCAGAGAAACAAATATTAATTATTAGTGCTTATTTTATTGCTTTCATTTTTTTTGTGTTTGATTGGTTTTTTCTATGTTTATTGATATGTTTTTTTTTGTAAATTAATAATTTTGGCTCTTAAATTGTTCACGCCGTCTGATATTCACTAAAAGTGATCATAATAATTCGGAATGAGTCAATGAATTCAAGTCCTACCGTATTAATACATTATAATAACAAAATATTTGATTTAAATCCAAAGAAGTTATGGTCTAAGCATATTTTTTTTGTGTAAAATTATATTTAAATTTCAAGTGAACAAACTATTATAGATATGACTGAGGTAAAATAACACACTTTTGATGAGAAGTCATGAAATCTACTCAACTTTGTAGTAGTGCATAATATGTCGAAAGATAAGTGATTGAGTAAATAAATATGAGTATGAAAAAATAAAATAGCTCCTAATAACTACTATTATTGTGGTAAAATTATATAACATTATTCATTCTTTAAATAGTCTTTCAAACTCTGAAGCTAATTTTTATCATCAAAATAATATAAAAAGTTATTAGACACGTAATTATTGTATGACCTAATTTGATAAGTTTTATCATTTTCCATCAAAATAAAGGAATAATGGTGCTAGTGGCTTCTTTTGTGAGCATATAAGAAAATTGATACTCCCTCCGTCTACAATTATTTTTCAGGGAAAGATCATGCACTTCTCTCAAGAAAAATCTAATAAAAGATGTAATTTGACTAATATAATGGTATTATAGCAAGAATATCAAAAGTCTACATAACTTTTCAATTGAACAAAATGGAATAATTATTAAAGACAGAATTGGAAAAAATAACTAATTATTTCTTGATTATTTAAATTGTCAATTAATCTTAGAAACCTATTTCTAAAATACCTGCCAAACGTTTGTAGACGAAGGAAGTACCTCTCATCTAAGACAAGAAAATATTATCACTATTTAAAGAGGAATTTTGATGATCATTATTTAATCAAAATATTTTAAAATGTAGTCTTGCAATTTATTTTATTTATTCTTTAAATCTTCCCAACAATATTTAACTTCTAATTGGGTTCACGTGTGCATATGAATAAAGCAAGTGGACACACCACCATAAAAACGCAGAACATTTTCAAAGCTTTGAAATAATCGAAGAATAAGGGACCTCAATGGTGAACAAAGATACTTTAACATGTTTCTATAATAAACATAATATACAAATGTGTCATTTAGTTTGATCTTATTTCACATTTACGCTTCTTCAACTTTGGTGTCATTTAATTTTATCTTATTTCATATTTATGCATCTTCAACTTTAAATGTAGACAAATAGATTAAACTTGCATAAAATTAAATAATAGACATAGAATGTCACGTAAGACGCATGTCTCTAATTGTTCAACTTTATATAAATTTAAATATTTACTTGCGCCCACCCAAAAATTGAAGGTCATGTATATGTGACATAAGTAGCTGTAGCAGCTCTAAGCCTTTTATGCTCAACATATAGTTTATGATCATTGTGTCATATTCCTTATGGTAATTAGTGAAGATAAAAAAAGAAGAATTAGAAGCACATAAATCTATCTGCGCAGTAACATACACAATTCTTGCTAGTATACTACAAATTGTAATTATTTCAACCTCGAGAATGAAGGGTGAAACAATCCTAGCAGCAATTGAACAACTAAGCTAATGGATCTTGAACAAAGTGGAAGCAACTATGTACAATATCACCGGAAAATCAATTTCGGAAGTCGTAAGAGCCCTACAAATTCATACTGTGAGACTCGCTATGCAGAATAGATCTATTATCTAAGGCATTGCAATGATCAAGTGGATCTTGAGTTAAGCATCACTCTTCTTCATCAGAATCAGAAGTGTCAAATTGTTGTCTTCGTTCTTCAATTGCACCACTCACGTGCCTTCGCTCAGGGTGAATAAAACCTGAAGCAAACTGGTTGGCTGATAAGAAGAAAAAAGAAAACTGGTTAGCACATAAATAGGTAAATGAACACCAAAAGGACATTAGTGATTGAAGTTATATAGTAACAATTAAGCAACAGGTAATACATGAAAGGAACGATTCATATCTAACACTTGAAATATTAGCAAATCCCAAGTGTACTTATTTGGCTACCTGATACGAAGGTCCTCATCAGAAGTGCTCTCACGAATTTGATTTCAGCTTGATGCATGCTAACAAACTTGGACTGCGAGGCCAGGAATAGTGCAGGTCAAATAACATTGCAAAAACAGCTGCTTGCAAATTGGACCTTAGCAGGTGATTAGCTTAAGAAAATTAAAGAGTCAACCAGGTAATTGATACTGATTATAAGATCTAAAACCAAAGTATTATATCAAACTGCTCAGACCAGGGTGCAGATCTGATGCCATCACAGCTCATCAACCAAACATGAATCAAGAGCATAATTCCTTACTCTAACCTCTAACTTGAAGACACAAGCCCCCAACCCCTTGCCCCTAACCCCCACATGAAGAGGGAAAGAAACCAACAAGAGCCAAAAAGTAAGAAAGAAAGGGAAAAAGGAGGGTGTGTGTGTGTGGGGGGGGGGGGGGGGAGGGGGATAGGAAGATGAAGTTTATGATTACCATTTGACCATACAAAAATCCAATTACTTGGTCCAGCCTGGCTTGATGCTTCAAGAGGAAAGGACGAAGGTGAGTCATATACATTTGCCTTGCCCCCTGTCAACAGCAAATTTTTAAATATATTTTAGATTGTTCTGCCACATCTGGTAGTGTCATGAAATCTCTATACTATTCATTTAGTCCAGTACACATCTATAGGCATAAAGTATAAAGCAATACATTTAGGCAGCAATGGATGAAAGACATCCAAAATTTGTGTAAAATCAACGTTGACAAGCAAAATCAAAATGGCAAAACAAGAAAAGAGACACTAAGTTCTGACACACAATAATATGTTCTTAACGTATGCTTGTTTTTAATCAACAACTCTTATGTATGTTTTATAACCTCTCTTTTTTGTCTTGGACCTACCATGATGAAACATGATTTCATTGTGTCTGCTTAAAGCTCACCAAGTTTCCTAAAAACTTGCGTTAACATAGTTAAAGTGGTCTAACCATTAGGAAACAACCAATAAAACTGATTTGGAACATTCGCGACATATGATTAGTGCTTTAACAGGGCAAACATGCATCCAAATGAAAAAATTCTCAAACTTAAAAGAAAATTTGGCTGAAAACATGAA
Source organism: Solanum habrochaites (assembly GCA_027704765.1). NCBI lineage: Eukaryota > Viridiplantae > Streptophyta > Magnoliopsida > Solanales > Solanaceae > Solanum > Solanum habrochaites. The sequence goes on from JAKWJA010002498.1 coordinate 56,124,657, forward strand.
AGAGAATCAAGATCTATATTGCTCCATTAGTTAAACTCACCATATCTATCAACAAAATTTTTACACATGGTCTACTTAATAAAATATGTAATTAGCGAATCTACAAGTGAGTGCATAAACTTGTAGTCTATTGCTTTATACTACTCTTTTTCAGCACATTAATCTCTCTCCATCTTTATTAAGGGTAGAAGTGAAAATTAAAAATTAATTATATCTTATTTTCTAAAATGACGAACTATTTTGGACCAATTATTATTAGTAAGCACGACAATTAAAATGGACCGGAGCGTATATGCCTATAATTAAGTAATTAATACTAATGGGAATTGGTAAATATATGTTTCGTATTCTCTAAGTTAAGAAATAATGTCTAACCCCACCCTAAATAATTTGTTCTCCAAAAAATCCAAGAAACTATGACAAACAAGACTGCTTCCAAAAATATTGCTGATGCCCAATGAAACCAAATACCATTGTTATTCCAACAATCTAAGTAACTCTAGCAAACAACAGCGATTCCAAAACCTCTGTTGATCGGGCTCTCAAAAAATATTGCCGCAACCGTGTCAGATTTCTCCAAAAATGCACTACTTTTGGAGGATGCCCCATGCACCCATTGATATATTTGAAGAGTCTCGGCAACATGGTCCGAAATTACTCTCAATGCTACAAATGTCACTACTTCCTTGTAACACCCCAAAAGTTCCTAGCTCAGATCAGATCAGGAGAACCTCAGAATCATTCCTAAGTCTGCAGAAATTCTGTGTTTTAGGAGCGCCATCTACAGGCTTTAAAAAGTACTACATACCGTCGATGGTAGTCATAAACCAACTTCAGAAACAGGGAAAAGTGGTCTAAGATCTACGAGTTAAGTTTACAGTTCTGAACAGGACAAGCCTGGTTTACAGGTCGTAGAACGTTTTATGGACCGCAGATTGGTCTCCTAAAATCGAACTTTAGAAACTTCTCTAATTTCTACAAATAGGGTTCTCAGTCCGTGGATGGAATCACAGACCATAGATGGCCTCGTAGAACCCTGGCTAAGTCAGTTTCAATCAGGGTTGTTTTGTTTTTTTTCCCACTCTTTTAATCATTATACTATTAACCTATTCTAAATGGGATGAAGGGGAATTTAGTGACCTAAACCCTCCTCTTTCACGCACAACTCCCCAAATCAGATTTCCTCTCTCAAGTTTCCTCTCAAACAAGAACTAGAGTTTCAAAGCTTCAACCCTTTATTCAAGATTTCAAGTCAAGGTGTCCATTCCAGGTATGTGGAATTTCATCACTGGAGTTCATTTCACCCATTGAGTTTCAAAGAAACCTCAGATTTTATGTTTTCTATACAACTTGGGTTTTACTAGAATTTTCATGGTTTTTCAATGCAATTCAGTTCCTCGTCATGATAAGCCTTTAAATTACACAATTTTACCTATAATTCCATGTTTTCGATGTTATTACATGGACCCTCAATATACAAGTATACTCATGACTCAGAATTACTATGTAATTTCAGAATGTATATTATCAGATTATCAGGTTTCGTGATTATAGATACTTCCAGATAAAGTGTCTTTCAGTATTATCAATAATTAAATCATGATTCATGAGCTACTCAGTTATCATCAATAACCAGTATTATTTCAGTATTACAAAACTATTACTGTATCAGTTAATTGCATGTTTGTCGTTGGGAGTCTTAGCACCGAGCGGAGATAGGGTTGAATGCTCACGATCAGCGTCCGTTGGATTCTTTAGTACAGAAATCCCTTAGTCCAAAATTGTGTGTCACCGTAGGATTTAAGGAGTGTCCCATCAGTTGAGGCGGCTCCCTAGTCTTTATAGACATTAGCTCACTGCAGGTCAACCTTTATACCTTGGCAAAGTGTATTGAGCCCTTTTGATCTGGATTATACATCAAACTCCATGTGGTAATTCACATGGTTATATGTCGGTTAGTATTTACCTCCCACAGTCAGTCTATCAGTTCTTGCATGACCAAGCATTCAGTTATTCCAGTACACATATTATCAGATTTTATGTTATCTTCTTGGTCAATGCATCAGTATGTCTCTTCAGTTTAGCATGTTCAATATTTATGTTTATCATGTTTATTTTGCATACTTGGTACATTCAAAGAGACCACATACGTTTTGCCTGCATTCTTTGATAATATAGGCCCAGAGGTTCAGCACTCAGCTCGCGGTTAGTATGGATTCCAAATCAACGTAGCAGCAGTATTCGGTGAGTCCTCATCCTTTGAGGATGACCCTTACTTTTAGTCATTCAGTTATGTTTCTTTTAGTTTTCAGACAATTGGAGTTAGCTAGGGGTTGTCCTAGCAACTCATATAACTGGAGGCTTTCGGACAGTTAGGTTAGATTCAGCTATGTTCTATCAGATGTTTGTCTATTTGATTCTTAATGGACTATTCAGTTTTAGCTTCCGCTCAGTATTTCAATTATCTTCACTTATTCCTCTTATGTTAATCTTGGGGTCGTATCAAACCATAAGGTTAGCTTGGGGTCACTTGTGGCTTAAAGCATCATGTCACGACTAGGGAGTAGTCTCGGGTCGTGACATTCACCCTGCTGCTCCTATTTTAGTCGTCCTACCATATGCTGAGTCATTCCCCGAAGTGTCAAACATTGATATTTGCCAATAAAAATTATAAGTAGTGAGAAATTCAATCCAGGAACAAAGTATGATTATGTGCAATCCCTTACATGGGAGAATTTAAGAAAACAAAATTATAACAGAGAAGGATGAATAAAGAACAGCAGGGACAAAGCAAGGAAAAGAGAATTTGCTTTTAGCTTACATCAGTAGTAGGCAGTTGAAGCCAAACAAGAAATGCAAACTTCATGTGGTAATAAAGTGGAAACCTGATAAAATTAGAAGAGAAAAAACATCAACAGGATTAAACTAGCAGTAACAGTAGAAAGATTTAAAAGTAAAATGAGTTAAGGAGCTATACCAACAAAGAAATTTATCGGTGAATAACTCAACAACACTGAAAGACCCATAAGCTGCAAGCAAAAGAAACTTCTCTCAGTTCTAAGAAGAACTTCCAAAAAAATGCAACCAAATTTTTCGGTAACCCAAGGGTACATGAAGAGAAACTATCAAGGAGTTAGACTGAACTTATAATACGAACATACAATCTGAGCAGGTATGCTACATAAAAGTGAATCACAATAAATGCCCACAGAAAGTAGATATGCCTAGCATGTATGAAAATTCTAGTCTTAACTTATTGCAAAATTCAAACATATGTTGTTCGTTAGAATCATTGCAATCATTATCGTTTTTTAGGTTGTTTGAAGGTAAAATTCAATAGATGCTTTGAAATAGTAATAGTAATGATCCATGACTTTCAATACAAAATTCTAATGTTCTAGATCATTATCATTTTTTAGGTTGTTTGAAGGTAAAATTCAATAGATGCTTTGAAATAGTAATAGTAATGATCCATGACTTTCAATACAAAATTCTAATGTTCTAGTATATATAGATGCCTAAATATATCTTCTCCATAATCCCTCCCGAAAACATATAAACAGTTCTATGTTGTATTTTTAGCTTAAAAACAGTTCTTTGTTGAATAGATAGTTCTTTCACCCTGTAACTAAATTCAACAACAAGAAGTATCTATTGACTAACTAGGGGATATTTGTAGTTGTTTTACACAGAAACTTGAAATACTAAAGGAAAAAAGAAAAGAGACTGCATCTTAAGCAAAAGTAAATAGCGAACGGTTGTTGTTGTATACTCAAAGAAGAAAAACATTAAGAAGAAAACTAAATAAACAACAGTACAAACCTGCCCAATACAGTAGCCACTTTCTCTGCTCGTTTTCATCTCTTCCCTCAATTGCCTTAAATGTGGAATAAACAGGTAAAACAACCCCCACAGAACAGCTGTAAATGTCCCATAATAACAACAAATCAACAATTACATAAGCAATCTTCTCTTACCTTCCCCAAATAAGAATCATACTTTTAATTGATAAACAAGTTCTCATATAATCATAAACAATAGTTCGAGTAAACAAAATTAAATAACAGCTCACCATGCTGTTCGCACAACAATATTAGAAGCCAGTGGAGAAAAAAGAAGTCTTAATCCGACCTGCATTGAATGGAATTCACATTCATATAGTTGATACGTTCTAAAGATAACCGGAGAAAAGATGCACGAAAAAAAAATTAAATTTCTTTTGCTGGAACAGTAAGAGCAGTATTAACTTATAGAACTAATTCCACAATTCAACCAATGAAGTGCCAAGATGCCAAAGATTAGAATGCAACAAGCTCAAAAATATGCACCAACAGTTTAGACAGAAAGATGACGTTACAGTGATTTTCGAAGACACTTCGATACAAATCCTCGGACATGTTATAAAAGAAGTATCAAGTGTGTTGCCTTAACCATCCGAAATAAAAAAAAAAAAGCTAATGAACAAAGAAAAGAATAAAGTAGTCTGCTTTTGGTCCAACATTTGAAACATATCCACTCCTGAGGCTGCTTTTGGGCTAACGCAAAGGGTGTGACCTAGTGGTCAATGAAGCCATTAAGATCCATAAAATCTCAGGTTCAATCCCACCGGAGATAAACACTAAATCATTCCTTCTCATCTATCCTAACATTTGTGGATAGAGTTACCTTGTATATATTGCTCGTAGGAGGTGACATATATCATGTGGAATTCATCGAGGTGAGGGAAAGCTGGCCCAGACACCATAGTCGTTAAAAAAGGGCTGCTTTTGGTCATCTGAGTTATTATCAAATCTTAACACCATGGTCATTAAAAAGAAGGCTGCTGCATCTTTATGTCACCGCTGTTTACTATAATATCAACACTAATGAATCCACTCCCAAATTCTCCAAAATACCAATCAACACCTCAATCCAAAACTAGTCGAATTAGACATGTGGGTGTCCCAAAACAAATTCATTAATCATAGAAAAATTCACAATTGCATAACAAATTGAAAGAAGAATAAAAAATCAACAGAAACTGAAGATCCCAAATCAATAAAAAAAAATTATATATGTCAACACAGAAATAAAAAATTCAAGGATAAAATAGATGCATAAGAAAAGTGTAAAAAGGAATAAAAACCTCGGGATCCATCTAGTCAGTTCATACAACTGAATCTTTGTAGCCAGAGTTGAATCAATCCTCGCGCAGTTATCACTTCTCCAGTAAAGAATTGGGAAAACAATAACAAGTTTTAACCGAGGATTTTGAGGTCGCCGTTCGACTCACTAACTCGACAAAATTTAACTCAGCCTACTATTTTGGATGGAAAAATAATACACTATGATTAAGGCGGTCGATAATGTTAAAATTGATGGTTAATTAGGGTGGCAAAAGCAAACTCGATTTACTTAATTCGATTCAATTAATTTAGATTTGGATTGGGTTTAAATTCGTTCATTTGTATTTTCGATTCATTTCAACCCATTAAAAGTTGAGTCGATAAGTAATCAAAATGATTTTTGAAATTTTTTGTCAATGTTATAAATACATTGAATTAAGTGGATTGTCCATTAAGCTTATCATAAACTTATCCTTATCATGGATATGTATTCCCAAGGTGATGAATCTTTTTGGGATAGAAATGTATCTACTAATGTGACTTTAAACATGGTGACCTTTTGGTTGATTTCTCTACCTATAAATAGAGATATCATTCACCATTGTAATATAGATTTGAATAAGAAAAAAATGACTCTTCTTTTATATACTTCTCTAGTCTTCTTCTCTTTATGATTATATTCTTATGGGCTTGATTTTATAATACGTTATCAACACGAGTCTCTATCCAATTGAGAGTGAGTTCTTGTTTTTTCTTTAGCTCATATTTTGGTTGATCTCGTTATGAAGATCAAAGTATTATATGCATAAAATCAGGTATGGATTTTCTACAATATTTTATGATTTAGAATAAAATAGTATTCAGTCATTAACAATTATCAGGAACCGAAGACATATACTACTATTGGTTGAATATGACATGCTATACAAAACTCTTAAATGGAAGAAGGTATAAAATTTTAATAGGATGAGTTTGAATATTATTTTGATTGTTTTGAAAGACTCAAAGAATAAATCATGTTGTACTTCGGTTTATTGTACCATTGGTTAAGGGTAAGACGATGGATTCAAGTTTCATCGCACCAAAAGGGTAAGACATCAGGTTAAAGTCCGTATGCACCATAATGAAAAATATTTGAGGATAAGACGATAGATTCAAGTTCTATCGAACCAAAAGGATAAGACATCAATTAGAGTTTTGATGCATCGTGATTGAGTTCAAGTCCCATAAAATTATGGCGTAACACGCCTTATATGGGTAAGACATTGAGTTTGAGCCAATGCACCATAGCGATGATAAAATGATGACTAAGAAAAATAATATATTTTTGATTAAATGTCTTGAAATTCATCATATTGAATTTGCTCCATTCCTTGAAAAGAATATGGTAGCAACATGTGATAACTCTGAAATTCGCCTGTTGACTTGCTCCATTCAATCATATGAATGTGGTAGCGGCGAATAATTAGTCTGAAAGATGACAAATAATTAATGATATGAATAAGGGCGTGGAGGGACAGAATAATAATAGTCATCATTGTGGTAATGATAAAAGAAAGAACACTATGAGTTTTTCAAATAGTCCTTCAAAATGTGAAGAAAATTTTTATTATCAAAATGGTTTGAAAGGTCATTAGACTTGTGAATGTTGTCAACCCAATAATTTGACAAGTTTATAAATCCTCTATCATGATACAAGAAGATAAAGTGACGGTACACTTAATCTTTCAAAGTGATGTTGAGGTGTGTCATGGAAATATGATGAATTTTAAAGCCATGACAATGTGCTTATAATGCAAATTTATGAAGTACATATAAATAATTAGTCCATTCCTTGAAGAGAATGTGACTTGTGATGAGTAGCGTGAATGCTCGACCATTCTATAAGAGAATGGGTCCAGATGTGATAAAATCATTATAGGTTGGATATAATGCCACAACTCACCTCTATGGAAGGTTTGAGAAAAAAATGATATATGTCACTTCTCATCTCTATGGGAGATTTGAGAGGAAATAAATTTTATTTGGCAGAAAATGACTAATTGTATTGTACGTTTTATACGTCACTGTGGTATGTTTATTGTGAAATACCGAAAGGGCAAAAGAAAGAAATAGTTCTTGCCTATAAGGATTGTGGTCATTATTGTGTGGCAATACAAATTTGTCATTGATTGTGTACCTATGGTACAACAAAAGTAAAGCAAGAAAGACGTCTTGCTCGTAATGATTTTGACCATGACAATAATAATATGATTTCCTCCTTGAAGGAGATGCTCACCATAGGGATGGTGTCGCAATATGTGATAGTACACAAAATTAATTGCAAGCTCTAACGAATTGTGCTATTATCAGAGGAATAATATTGTGGTTGTAGTAAGTCTCAAAAGAAACTTTTTAAGTTTCGAATGAACTGAAAATAAATATTGAGACTATAAATCACTACAACCGAAGAGGGTTATAAATGTTTATATAAAAGATTACCCCACTTTTCCTCTTGTTTGTTCCATACAAACATGTACATGCTGATGAAATCACATGTAAAAGTAAATTATAAGTGTACTAAAATAAAGATCAGTTGGCATGACTGGTTGACCATTTCGATTAAATGTGATGCAAACGTGATTGAGAATTCAGGTGATTTATATGATGAAGAAATAAAAATTCTTCAAGAATTTTCTTGTGTTGTTTGTTCTCTTGATAAAATGATCATTGTACCAGCTAAGATTGGGATTGTAATCCCCTAAAATTTTTGGAACATATAAAAGGGTGAATATGGGCTCGTTCACCTGTCATGTGGATCATTTGCAACTATATGATTGATGCATCTATGCGATGGTCACATGTATTTTGTTGTCAACTTACAAATTGGTTTTTGTAAGGTTGTTTGCTCGAATTGTTAAAATTAAGAGCACAGTTTCAAACTATGAAATTATATTGATAATGCTGGTTGATTTAGCAGAAATTGTATGCCTCCAATTATAGCTAAATTATGGTTATGAGAACAAAACTCCCAAATAAGATTTGGCATGAGATAATTTTATTTAACATGTAGCAACACATGAATGCATCAAACCAACAAGGTTTCCCCATTAAAATTGGTTCAGGGTCAGGAACCATATAATTTTCATCTAAATGTTGAATGTGCGGTTATGATTTTAATTGCTCCACCACGCACAAAGATGAACTTCCAAATATGGTTGAATGAATGTTAGATTTTCTAACATTAGGGGGAGAGATGATTGACAACTGAAAGTTATGTGTGAGGTTAATTATGAATTATCTAGATCCTCGTTAAATAAATATGTGAACTTAAAGTTCAAGGGATAATTCAGTTGCATAATGTTGCAAATCAGTTGCCAGATGGATGCATTGACCCTATGATATAATTCAGCTGCAAATGCTCCAATGTGAAGTCTTTGAAGGATAGAGTCTATGATACGCCGGAAGCGTAATAGACCAATCAATTTCAAATATAAAATTCCTTGAAGAAGGAAGGAGCAAATGATCAATATGTTCATGATAATGAGGCAAGTGCTATAAAGAGCACATTGACATAACACTTCATAAAATCTTGAAAAAGGTTCAGGTACCTGAAATAATGAAAAATGAAGAAATCTCGATAAGTTATGTCTTTTTGGAATCGATATCAAATAATCGTCGACGGTATCTTTTATATGAGGTAGCGCTCAATGATATAAATTGTGACGAGGATCTTGAATTCAAATTTGTCATATAGTGTGGACAGATAAATGGTTGGCCAAGTAAAATGCACAATTCAAGTATATTTTGTTTCACTTAAAAAAGTGACATTTTGGACTGGTAGTCCATAAATAAATGTATAATGTCAGTGGGGTACAAATAAATTATTATGCGATAGTATAACTGTAAGATATCAAATACGGTTTGTGCCTTGGGGTATAAATGTTTATCGCTAAAATCCTGATATTATTGGAGATATTTTCTCCTTTGGTGGATGCAATGAGGTTTGTTTTGATCTGGCAACATATGAAAAACTTGAATGCATGTAATGAATAAATGTAATGTCTAGCTAGACAATGAAGGTTATATGAAAATACTTGAAACAATCGAGATGTCTGAAGCATATAAGAGTTTGAAAGAAACTTTTCCAATAAAGCTTCAAGAATCCTTATATGGATTGAAATAGTCAAGAAAGAAAAATGGTACAAAAGAATGAACCTAATTTTCCTTGTATTTTTATGAAAAGGTCTTGGTAAGACAAAATTTTGTCTTGACCTACAGATTGATAATTTGACAAATGAAATATTTGTCTAACAGTGCACATACATTGAAAAGTTTTGATGCAATTTTATATGGATAAATCGTATTCATTGAGTACCCCAATGATTATGAGCTCACTTGACATAAATGATGATTCAGTTTGATCTCAAAAGAAGGATGAAGAGTTTCTTGGTGATGAAACTCTATCTTGGTGCAATCAGGGCACTAGTGCATCTTACTAACAATATTTGATAAGATATTTGTTTTGCAGTAAATTTACTGACAAGATTCAATTTCTCCCCGATAAAAGGACATTGAAATGGTGTTGAGCACATGATTGAATATCCTCGAAGGACCATAGTTATGGGTTTATTCTATTCTGAGGAATTCAAGACAAAATTGATTAGTTACGCAGATGCAGAATATTTATCTGATCCGCATAAAACTCTATCTCAAGCACGCTACGTGTTTGCATGTGGAGGCACAATAATATCCTGGCGATCAATGAAGCAAATGTTGCTATGCAGAAATAAAAGTCCTCCATGAAGCAAGTCGATAGTGCGTCTGGTTGAGATAAATGACACACCATACTCAAGAAATGTGTGCTTTTTCTTTGAAAAAGAATATACCAACCTCACTGTACGAAGATTGGAGACATCATCACAAGAAATTAAGTGATGTTTTAATCAGGGGGAGTATAATACGCGTTGCACTCTTTTTTCCTTAACCGAGGTTTTTTTTCCACTGGGTTTTCCTGGCAAGGTTTTTAATGAGGCAACAAATAGTGCGTATCAAAAGATATGTGTACTCTTTTTCCTTCACTATAATTTTTTCCCACAGGATTTTTCCTAATAAGGTTTTAACGAGGCACATTATCTATGGACATCCAAGGGGGAGTGTTATAAATACATTGAATTAAGTGGATTGTCCATTAAGCTTATCATAAACTTATCCTTATCATGGATATGTATTCCCAAGGTGATGAATCTTTTTGGGATAGAAATGTATCTACTAATGTGACATTAAATATGGTGACCTTTTGGTTGATTTCTCTACCTATAAATAGAGATATCATTCACCATTGTAATATAGACTTGAATAAGAAGAAAATGACTCTTCTTTTATCTACTTCTCTAGTCTTCTTCTCTTTATGATTATATTCTTACGAACTTGATTTTATAACAGTCAAAAGTATTTTTAATTTATTTTATTTTTTGATTTTATATGTTATGTATAGTTATAATAAAAAAAAATTATTAGGTACTAAAAGCTTATTAATAACTAATACAACTTTTAAACCTTAGTAAAAATTAGACAGATTGGGTTATGACTCGTTGCCTAATCCATTTTAGCTCAAACAAATTTGAGTTGGATTGTGTCTTGATCCATAGTGACCCGTACAAATTTAAGTCAACTTGTCCAATTGTCACCCTAAAGTTACTCCATCCGTCCACAATTAAATGTCATGGTTTCCTTTTAGGGTCAAATTATAAAAATTTTGATTAACATTTTACGATGTATATTTTCATCATATTGATATGCTAAAAATTGCAATTTATAGTACATTTCGTATAGTTTTTGAAAATCTATTTTTTTATAAAATATCGAATAAACGTAATCTAATTTAACTTTAAAAATTAGTCATATTTAACCTTATCAAGAGGTACACATTAGAAGTTAAATGTGCACATACTAGCCCTGGATAATAGTATCATAAAAAAATATTAGTCTTGCATAGGTAATCCTAGGTTGTCTTGTTTCAATTCTTTGTAAGCATACATTGAAGGAGTTGGTTAGATGGTAGGTGCATTAAAAATCTTTTTTTTGCTCTTTCTTTTGTCAACCAATCTGCAATCCTATTATACTTCATGTATGAGGAATTGTGTATCTCATGATGATCTTTTGGAGCTCCTCATGGATAGGGAAGGAAAGAGTAATGTAGAAGTTTCACTTGTCATTTAGATAGATGTTATTAATCCTAAGGTTCTCGTACCTAATTCGTAAAGAAATCATATATGGATGATGTTGTCAATATCATCAATATTTATTTCACGAAAGTACACACTTTAGTTATTACTACTTGTATGTATTTTAATTTCAATTTAATCGGGTTGTTTATTGCAATCAATTATACGTTTTGAACCTTGATAACAATTTTCTAAAACCACCAATGTGCAATACAAGTGCTTGCCTTGTGCACATTAAATGAGAGTTTAAGAAATTGTGTTGATTTATCGCAAGTTATTCAATAAAAGTATAAGGACACTTAGTACCTAAAAGACTATTTGTATCTGATATTGTTATATAGCTGTGTTTGATAGTGAACTCGTGCAATGTATTTTGCTGAAATAAATTGAGCATTTAGTCTACGTCCATATTTTATGAGGATCCCTTGGTAGTTTATTGCCGTAGTATAATTGTTTTCTTTATTTTTTTTAATTGTCACGATTTCATAAAAATTTAATATTTTTAAAAAAATTAAATCTTGATATGAGTTAAAGAAAATTAATCGGCCTACGGGTTGAGCAAGCAATTTTCTCCCAACCACTTATAAGTTAAGGGTTCAAGAATGATAAAATAGAAGAAAATCAACAATATAGATATTCTATTTAGGACTCATCTTGTTCCTTTACTAAATAAATTGGTTCTCTAAGGTAAATTAACTATTTTTCAAAATCTTAGTTTTTATCTTTAAATGATGATCACATCCCTAGCATATAGCTAAAAATAATTTTGGTAAATTCCGACCTAAGTTTAATTGTTTTACTAAAAATATTTTCCGATTCCACATATAATTTTTCTAATGAACAGATAATTGAAAGGATTAACTATCAATGTACCTTTCACTTGGATTGTATCAGCCAATGACTCACGCAGAACAATTATTCTCCCTATTCAAAAGAATGACTTTAACAATTTAAGGATTTCAAACTAAAATTTTGTTACTAGAACTTGTATATATCATTCATTTCAATTTAAGTTATTGTTCATACTTCATTGTAATTAAAATAAAATCTTTGAACCTTGATATAATTTTATAACATTACTAATGTGAAAAGTGTGTTGGGTTTTAAAGGTATGAACATGAAATGAAGGATTGTGACTCTCCTGAAGGGTTGTCACTTTGTCGGAGGGTTGTGACCTTTATGAAAGATTGTGTCCTTTCTAAAGGGTTGTAACCATTTAAAAGGTTGTGCCTTTTTCCAAGTGTTGTGTCATTTCTGGAAGGTTGTCTTCTTTCCTAAGAGTTGTGACTTTTGCCCTTTGTTGGCTATAAGTAGAGAGGTTTGTCTCTCATTTTTTAGAATTGAATTCTTCCATTCTTTTGGATACATTTCTTACAAAATAAAATCGGTCGATCATGTCTGTATGTGTGATTTGTTGCTTTCATTTCGAGTTCGTTGTAATTATTAAAGTTTGAGGTACCGCTACTTTTTTAATGGTTAATCCATTTTATCTTGGGAGGAATTAATCTGTAATCTCGAGTACTTGAGGGGATTAAATATTTTAAAGACACACAGTGAATTCTGTGGACTCGAATAATTCTTTGTGTTTTTCTTTTCATCTTTTATTTCTTCTGATTTGCTAATTTAAATAGAGGAGATAACAAAGTGTTGTGACAACAAATACCCAACAAAAGGCAAGTGATCGTGTTGTGCACAATAAGTGGGAGTAAAATAAAAAAATTCGTATTAAATAATCTGAAGATGATGGCATCTGTTGCAAGTCGTTCAATTTTATTACAATAAAGTATAATGGAAACTTGGCCTTACAAGATTTAATTTATACTTATTAGGTTTTGATTATGTGCCTATTAATTTAGTTGTAAACTCTGAAGTGTATTTTCCCTAAACAAAATGATAGTTATTTTGCTTGGTATCATTTTTTAAGCACTAAATTTCCCTTAAAATTTAATCATAGTATGAGAAGAAGTTTAATGTTTTAAAAGACCGTTTGAAGTTTGAACCTTGATATGAGTTACAGAAAATTATTAATATACAAATCAAGTGCTAAAAGCCTTATGTTCATGTTGATAACAAGCGATTATTGATTGAAAGAAAATACACTAGTGAGGTTATGGACTTTTGAGATAATGAAATGAAAGACGATATGAACTTTCCAATGAAGGCCTGTGAATTAATAACGACAAACTTCTAAGTACAATAAAAACGATGCAATTAACTCTTAACAACAATTTTCACGTGCGAGAAGCCAGGTGGATAAGGCCCTCAAAATCTCAGATAGTTGAAATGTCACGACTGGAATCTAGACCCCAGACGAGACCGGCGTCGTTGACCTCTCAGAGGTCGCAAACAAGCCTACTTACGTCATTCTTACTTTACATAGGTAATTGTATATCGGCCAAAATAGCACCAATACAAAGTCTGAATCAAAATAGGAAAGAAACGCTAGTGGAACATGCTTCACTAGCTCAACTCTAAAACTACGATAGAATGTAAAACAGTACCATCCTCGAAGCATGAGGACCTACCAAACTCCGGATGAATGTTGACGTCCGGATTGCTGCAACCACGAACCTGTAGCTCTACCGTCCACCTGTGCCTGCACCTAAAAGTAGATGTTTGTATGGAATTAGTACACACTTGTACTAAGTATGGGTATATGCAAGCACACACCAGGGACATGCATGAGGAAGAAGAGCTCTTTCCTAACAACATGATGTTTGGAAGTCAAGTCAGTGGACTTGCTAAATTGAGATTGGGAAAGTTATGCCATGAGAGTGACATGCATCATTATAATTATCGTATGGCACACAACACATAACATCTTCATATAGCACATAACATATAACACATACTTTCTTTCATATTATTCATTCATATACCATGAGACCTTATTATCATAGACTTGACCTTAAGACTTCCCAAAATGAGGGCTCAACATATGGGACCTCAACTAGGGAGCCTTCTTTAGCAAACACAGAGTCTGCTTCATTCATTCATACGTACCTCATTTCAGTTCATTCATAGGTCAGTGTAAACACCAGCTATACCTAGGATGTAGTTTAAGACTTTCATCGGGTTTGCTGTGCAATGATTAGGAATAACCTAATGTTATTACCTGAATCTAGCTCACCTCTTGATTATCCTATCCTAACACCTTCGGTATCATTCATTTCTTTATATGATTCATTTGAGGCTGGCCTTATTCATTCGTTAGGAACTTTAACTTTAACCGACATAGATCATGTTAGCATCATGAAATCCAGTGTCTCCCCCACACCGAAAAGAGGTGGAATCACCGGCCAAAGCGATTCAATAACATGCTAGCGTATGTGGGAATTTAACCCCGCCAGATCCCTATAGTGGCAATATAGGTTCAAAGACTAGGAGATGTATGGAGACCCATACCCGGCAAGCCGGACAGTCTCATCTCATGAGAGTTACGTTAACCTCCGCCCTTCCCGAAAGAAGGCATCACCGCTCATAGCTAGCCTATCGGTGCTCGGTATAAAGTTCCATCGTATTCAACTCATACATCATGGAAGTTGGTTCTAGTATAAGGATATCATAGCTCAATAGATGATTTCTCATCTCATTATTAGTATTAAGTGTTTTAAACTCAATGTTTTCATTAGAGTATTCTTCGAGACTGATCTCTTCATTATCTTACACTCTCATTGGTGAGTACGTGTTGGTAACATTTACTTAGGCTCATTTGAGGTTGCTTTCATCATATACATTAGCCTCACATCATGATTGTCACCACATTCTTCATTTCATTACGTATATCTTAGGTTCACTTATTCTTGAACGTATGATAAACTTATGTGTCTATACATACAAGCCATGGGGCTTCATTTATAATTCGTTAAGTGATTCTTATTTTCCTAAGATTATGTATTACAAGACTTATGTATCTTGTATATATATATATATACCAAGATCTAAATTTTTGATCTAAGTAGGTGGCATTACCCTTGAATATTTTACTCACGTATGACTTATGTATCAATACGGAGTTTTGGGCACGGGAACCCAAATCTTGAATTATTTGGATATCATTTATATTTTTCATTGATTTTATTTCCAACATTTATAACTTTAGAACTCTAAATTAAATCTCAACATTTTCATGACATAATAAATTTTCTATTTTAATTAGAATTCTAAAGTAAATTTCAATCATTTACATGAAAGAATAATTTTCTAATTTAATTAGAATTCTAATTTAAATCTCAATATTTACATAAGAGAATTAATTTTCCAACTTTAATTAGAATTTTAATTTATCATTATTATTATTATTATATTATTATTATTATTTTTTTTAAATTTAATTTCGCTTGAATAGGGAGGTTGTGGGTTCGAACCCCCACAGCCCCCCTTATTTTTCACTTATTTTCGCTGGGAATGGAGGCTGTGAGGTGGTGGGTTCGAACCCCCACAGCCTCACCTTTATTCCCTTAATATTCCCCCCCCCCCCCTTCAGCCCTGAGGTCGTGGGTTCGATCCCCACGCCTCGCATCCCTTTTTATTCTTTTTTTTTTGTTGCGAACGGGGGTCGTGGGTTCGATCCCCGCCCCCAGCATTTCCTTTTTAATCTTTTTTTTCGCGCGTGGCTGGGGGTCGCGAGTTCGATCCCCCCCCCTGTAGCTCCCTTTTCTTTTCCTTTTCCTCGCACGAGACAGGGGCGAGGGTTCGATTCCCTCCAGCCCCATTTTTTTTTCTTTTTAGCGAAAATTCGCTGCTCCCAGCCCCCAGTTCGAATCCCCCTTAGGGCATTTTTTTTTAAGGCGTTGGTGAGGTCCTGGGTTCGATCCCGGCAGACCTCACCTATTTTATTTTTATTTTTTTGACACCCAAAATTTCCAGATTCTGGAACTTTGTTACACATTTTTGTGAAGCGATTTACGGGACTTTTAAGCACCTCTTTATTTGTCGTTTAGTTAGGATTCTTAAGACAAGTTAAAAGTATGATTGATCATTTGTTTAACTAAGATTTCTAACATTTCAACCAAGTGAACATCAAGCTTTTAAGAGCCTCTATTTGCACATAAAACACAAGTAATCTCTAATCTATTAACATGCTAAAGAAAGACTTAAAGTCATGGTCAAAATCTTGCACAAATACATACATATATACCTTCATACTTTCCGAAAGACACAAAATTTAAACACATCATTCATGCAAGAATCTAGCAGCACAACATACCCATCCTACAAATTCGTTAGGGAGCTAAGGACAAGGACATACGAAGGGGAACAACCTTAGTTTCAAGAGTTTAAGAAACGTTCGAAAGAAAGTACTCTTGGAGAAAGAATTCCATGAGAGAAACCCATACCTTTATTGATGTTCAAACGAAGAATTCGCTACTCAAAATTCTCACCAAAAGTCAGTCCAAGTTACTTCAACGTCCACACCACTCAACGAACAACTCCTCTTCGCCTTAATTTTTTTTTTGATTGCTTTGTTTTTCTTAAAATTTTATGTGAGTTCTTCAAGCATGAAGAACTGTTGATATTTGGCAGAAATAATGTGAGGAAGATGGAGAACGTGAGAGAGAGAGTTAAGAAGCGTGAAAAAGAGAGAACTATAAGGATTAGGAGACTAATTAAAGAATTAGTCAAATAACATTTAAAATAAATAAATACAAATCTGATTTTGATTATTTATTTATTTATTCATTTAAAAAGTGAAAGGACCATTATGCCCTTAAATACCTATTTATTCTTATTTATATGATTGTTTTTTTGAATCGTTACATGAAACTTGTTCATTCCGAAAAAAAGAAAAACTAACTTTTTATTTGAATCATGACATTATACTTTTAGGGAAAAATGATAAATACATTCCCAAACTATTGAGAATGGTATGCAGATACCCTTTGTATGTTGTTCAAAAACTAAAGCATTTATACCTTATATACTAACAAACATACACCTGTCATAATCTTATCCGTTGATCCAACATTAATTAAATATCGAATCGATGGATATGATTACGTCACATGTCGCCATTTAGTTTTCTATTCGAGTGAAGAATATATATGCTCTAGTTTTTTGGACAACAGGGGCATCAATATCCCAAAAGCATGACAAAGAATATCTACATACCGTTTACAATATTTCGAAGGTATATTCATCTTTTTTCACTATGCTTTATTATATAGGGGTTGCCTCATTTAGCTTTCGTTGTTTCCCAAGAGTTTGCAGGTGCATTAAAAGTACTTGTATATATTTGGCAAAAGTACACCACAACCTCTGAATTGCAATTTAGTCATATAATGAACTGACTTTGATCAATACAGGTAAAAGTGCTAGAGTGAATCTGCAGGAGAGACTAATTAGTAAATACAATATTGCCTTCAATATTATGATTTCGGAGATCTTGAACGTTCATCGATCGGAAGTATGTGAGGAACTACGACACGAATTTGCAAGAGCCAGTTTCTTGTGTTTCCAAGTAGTTAATGATCAACAGCAGTTTTTTCATCTCTTGAAAGCAAGCTATCATTTCCATTTGCAACTAGTATTCTGTTTCTAGCACCCCGTCGATGAGACCAAACTCCATGGCCTGTCATTGAGCAGTAAAGAAAGAAAATGTTTGATTAATAAGATGGATTTTTGTATCATGCCCAGCTAAAACTGACAATGAAGGAAATCAGATCAGATAAACGGCACCACATCTACACTGCGAGAAATTACTACTTCTGAAATTGGAAACAAGTTTTTTGGGGCATTTAGAAACACTGTGGAGCAAGGAGTAGCATCTAAAACACCATCATTAAAGTTATAGCATGAGCAACAACATTACCTCAGCGGAAGACATAAAACGATCCCTTTCAGTGTATGTTTGTATCATCTCAATTGGTTGGCCAGTAAAAGCAGCATACATTTTGTCGACTTTCTGTATAGTCAAGAAGATATATCAACTCAATCATACAAAATTCTGGAAACTACACTACTCCTATCCCAAAAAATTGAGACGATGTTTGACTGGACACGGAATTTAAGAATAAAAGACACTTTTGAAACTTGTAAACTATAACCATCTATAAAATTTTGTTCGGACTCTCTCCGTCCCATTATGTGGCACTTTTCGCATTTCGAAATTCAAACAAGTGTATCTTTGACCGTAATTTTTTCATAGATCCTTTTAACATTTTGAATTATCTGACTTAGAGTACTCTTTATGTAGTTTACAAATATATAAATTTTATTTCAAAAATTTTGAAAATTCCATACGCAAATGTCCGGTCAAAGTTAAACTGTTTGACTCTCGAAAAACAAAAAGTGCCACATAAAATGGGACAGAGGGAGTAATAAATATCTCATTAACAATAAGTGAAAAATTCAAAAGTCTTAACTATTTCTGCATATAGAAAGGTGTTGTTCTATCTGAGATGAACCCAATTTAACAATCTTATGTCCTAGTCACAAGTCTGGTGCATCATATCATTCAAGTTCACAAAGTCACATGCTCTCTGTAAGACTAGAGGGAGTTACTCGGATGGTAAGTACCCCTCACTTTCAACCTAAAGTTGTGAGTCCGAATCACCAAGGGAGGAAAAAAAGGAGGGACCTCCTAGGGAGCGGGTAAAAAACATGCTATCTGTGAAGGGCCATCAATGCTAGCTTAAAATAATACCCAGAAGTTTGACACCCATGTATAAAAATGAACTGAAAAATTTGGTGATCATTCGAGCACACATGCATTCCCATCAACAATCTTTTTGTAATAAGCTAAAATAAGAGCCTAGACACAACCAGTAAGACTGAAACTGAAGTTTACAAGGATACTTCTTTATGGTCATCATGATCCTATGCTGTCCTTGTGTTTTTCATGAAACACATGGAATAGGAAGTCCATGGAAACTTCTGTGCTGAATTCTCAATCTAATCACCACCATGCTTAATCTGGATGATCGTATAACAATGAATTTGTATTTATTTTTTTATGATGTAGTATAACAATGACTTAGTAGAGTATCACAAATACCAAGTGGATCTCCATCAACTTAGCTTAATACCCTAGTAGACAAGTTCTGTATCTGTACATATGGTTCGTCAAAAATTTCAACAATTCCTATCCTTTTTCTTAAGAAGATAACAAAACAATTCCTACATTTTGATCATGTTTATATAGTGCATACATTTTATTTGTATCTTACAATCTCCCTACGTATACTATGAGTTATCAAAATTTTCTGAGTCATGTTAAATCTAGGAAGAGTTGTGTTGGTGATATTGCTGATAACAATATAAATGATGCATGATAAATTTATCAGAAGGCTTTCAGTTTATTTTTCATTCTTGTTATTGTTTATTTTGGTTGTACCATTGTAACTTAATCTTGCATACATTATGATATTAAAATTAGGTTGGTATCAAATGTTTTAAAGGGCTATGTAACGATGTACATAACTGTCGAATCTGTAACCATGATATTTCCCAAGTATTCTTTGGTCATTATCATAATCATTTTCATTGAATGTTGCCATACACTCTACAAACTAAGTGAATCTGATAATTATGATATTAAGCTTTAAGTCTTTCAGGAATTGCAAATTAACTTCGCTTGCAAATTTAAGGTTGGTGCCCATGAAACGAGAACTTTCTAGTAATATTTATAATGTCATTTCCCCGTTGTATAGCGAGTGTCAAGAAAAAGATCAAGATAAAGAAAGCATTAAATTTAAATTTGGAGCTGAGCAAAGATAATCTTGTTCTAAACCCACTTGTAGATTATCAGAAACAGAAGGTAGAATAAGAAATAGTACTAACCTGGCGAGATTGAACCGCTTCGTTTACTTGGCGCCGCACATCCTCCACGTGCCCCTAAAGCAGTTAGTGCAAGTAGACTTTTAATACAAATAAAACTAGTTTAAGTAGCTAAAAGGAGCATCTTCATACCGTTTTGAAACAGGAGAAATATTCCAAAACATATTTGATATATTGAGATAAAGAACTAGAATTTATCACCAAAAAATGAAAATTCCCTTTCATTATGACTGATGGAAAAAGATAAATATATCGCAGATTGGCACAAACCAAGTGTTTAGTAGTATAGCACCAACACAAAGTTTAGTAGTACAATTTTACAATCAATTATACAAAGTTTATGTCGTATCAAATTAGATGTTTCCCTTTTTTAACTGTTTGAGGAATTTATATTAGAAAAGAAAAAGGTAACGAAGAGTGATCATCCAACTAATTGGAAGTAAAAAGATCTTTTTTGGGGAGAGAGGGGGAGGGTTGGGGGGTGTTTGTAATATTGCCAATCAGAGGAGAGGTAGTTGTAACTCACTCAAAGTAACACATCTTAACTGAAACTCTCAGCAAAAGAGACGAGAACTTACTCCACATCCACTTTGAGGTTGATGAATCATTATACGCGCATTTGGCATTGCATACCTCATGCCCTTTTCTCCACCAGCAAGAAGAAGTGCTCCTTGGCTTGCAGCAGCTCCAAAACATACTGTACCAACCTTAGGCTTTATCTGGGGAAAAAAAAGAGTCATTGTTGATAGCATAATAATTGTAACTCATAAGAACGCAATGTCAGGCAGTAGAGCATATTCTGCAATTGAATGTTGTTCAAAGTTGATTAAACGGAATGATTATAGACACTATAAAGTGGCATACTTACCCATGACATGCAGTCATATATTGCCAAGACAGAGTACGTGCTTCCACCAGGACAGTTAAGATAGATCTGATATTGCAAAACATGGATGCAATTGTAAGATATTCCTTTCTACATACAACTTGATAAAAATCAAGCTATACAGTTATGATAAAGCAAAGCAGTACCAAAATATCTGCGTTTTCATCAATAGTTGCAAGGGTCACAAGTTGTGATTACTTTCTGAGCAACTGCAGAGTTGACTGGTTGTCCAATGAAGATAATTCGATTCCTGAATAACACGGTAGAAAGATCCAACGCGCCCACTGGTGTCATCACGGCAGGCATGATGGGTGGATTAGCCCCCCTTTTGCTACGATAACACCATAGCTGTTCCCATGAATTTCAAAACAGCAGCTGTTATATTTTCTAGGTGACATGTTTCAATCAATCATTTGGTCTTTGTGTGTGAACATTGACCAAGCAACTTTTCAGAGACCTCCAAGTACACAAGAGAAATTCACAATGCAATATTTCTGCTTGCTAGTTAAGTGCAGGTTGGCTGACCATCTTTTCTCCATGAACATTTTGGTCTATGCTCGTGTCTTATTTATTATTTTTTGTGTAATATGGACATATATTTTGGATAAATTGTTTCAACACTTCCCTACGAGAGATTGTTGTCTTTTAACCTATTTCATCCAGTTGTCTGAAACCTAGCAAGCACCATAACAATAGTAAAGCGGGCATGATAATTTTTCTCTTCGGCATACTCTCAGTTTCTAACAACGTACCATAAACCAATGACGTGAGAGTGAAGATACTCATAATTAATTTCAAAAACCATATTTCTAGCGAGTATTGGAGGAAAAACATAAAGCATTATCAGTTAATGAAAACAACAGTACACACATCTCAACAGCAAGGGAAAAATTAACCTTCTCAAATCTAGATCAAAGAACATCTGTTAGAAGATCTAGTGTGGAGAATGTCCCTGTATTCTTATTTTCTTTCAAAACTACATCAGTGCTGCATTTGGCAGTATATTTTACAAAAATATAATCTTTTTTAGGCAATACAATAAGAACAAAATAATAGCAAGTACACGCATTTTTTAGCATTAAGGTACTGATTAAAAAAAGTCTGACTACTCGCATATGCAGTCTGAGGATAGAAGATAAAACCTTGAATTGGTATGAGCACCGGATTTGCGCTCATTGAACTTTAATGGGATCCCCAAATTCTTGCTTGAAAATCCTAGAAATTGGCAAAGTACAACCCAAAGATTCATAGAATATTCCAGTTCAGGATAATTAAGTAGCTAACTAAGTAATTTAACTAAACTCAATTCTGTTGCTAATCCAGACCCTAACTTACCAATATCTGATGAATCAGAATATGGACTTCGGAGAACAGAAACTACATTTTTCCTTAAGCTTCTGCGGAAAAAAAAACTACTGTTAATTCCTTCTCAACATTCAAAAACAGAATTTACTGTATCAATTCACAGAGAAATTTCAAATACTGACTTTTCTACTACAAACGCCAGTCATTCTTTTTGCAGATATGGAGTTAATATTAACTTCTTCAATATATCAAGGCAATGAAATACCTAGAGGAAAGCAGAGACGAAAAAGACGTTTGGTGCCGGGAAGAGACTGGTACAATTGACGTTCCAGCAATTGCAGACGTTACCATTTTGATGCTCCGGCGAGGGTTCAGTGACTGAGAACTGAAGGAAGAGTCTTCACCGGCGAAGGTAGAAGCGTGCTGGTAAAACGGGATAAGAACTCGGGAAAACCCGAACAATGTTGGATCTTTATTGGGCTTCTAGCATGTTTGAATTGGCTTACTAGTTTTGTGATTTTAAGCCCACCTAAGTGCTAATGGACGTCTACCCAAATTTACAGTTTGGCTAATATAAAAATTGCTTGGATAAATGTCTTTTAGTAAAAAGCGGAACACATAAGCGGTCTCTTGAACTTGCACGCTTTTTCCGTTTAGACACCTTAACAAAAGCTTCTTCGTATTGAACACTTGAACCACTTAAAAAGTGTACCTATCAAACACACGTGGCTGACTTGTCACCTGTCGTTTGAGGCATTATTTTAAGATGGAGCGCTTGACATACACACCTCCTATGTTGAAAAATCTAATCTAAGTGGTAAAATGACCAACCCCTCAGTACTTCCCCAAAATCCCCAAAAAATCATTTTGAAAAAACAGATTTCATTCACGATTTCCCGCTCAATGTGGTCGATTCTCTAAGGAAACCTTGCATTTATCTCTTTAATCTTCATGTATTCTTCCTACGGCGTGCTCGATTGAAGAAAATAATTGTTGTTTGTTGTGTTTTACGGCTGATTCGAGAAAGCTAGGAGATTTTGTGCTGTCAAAATCTTGAGAAGTAAGTTCATTTTCGAATCTCCATGACTGTTGTTCTACTGTTGTTGTTGCAGTTTCAAATCTTCATTTTCGTCTATTTTTGTATGTTAGTACTGTAATAATGTTTGTACGCATGTGAATAAAGTTTGATTATTTTAGGGTTTCTTCAGTAATTTGTCGGCTTTATTTGAATTTTTTCCAGGGAATCTTATGGATATTATCATACTAACTCGTTTTCACCATGGGGTGTAAATTGTGAAAGGTACATCTGGTGAAGGTCTCACTTACATAGGGGAAAGTGAAGTGGAATATGTAGGTATCGATAAGACCACTTTTCCTTAATGGAATTGCTTTTTATACTAGAGACCTGGGGTATGTTACTGTGAGTGATTTTTATTTTAAAGACCCTACAAGCAATAACTGTCTTAGTGAACAATGATTTCTGTTTACTAAAGCTTATAGAAGACCTAGGTAATGGTGATTTTTTGGACTTGTATGTTGAACATGTTGTGGATGAGGTAGAGGTTGTTAAAGATGGGGTCCCTACAGGTTATCTTTGTGGGACAACAATTGGTGAAAATGTTAATAAGGATGGGGTAGAAAACTCACATTATATTAATGTGGATGAAGGGGACCAACAAAGCTGCTTAATCTGAGAATATTGATATTGAAGTTGGTGTGGATGAAGAGTTACAACAAGCTGCCTAATCTGAAAATATGAATGTCGAAGTTGGTGTAGATGATGCATCAGATCTTGAACCTGTTAAACTGATTGAGATTGCAGTGATGATTCGCAAGAGTATTTTATTCCAGATAAAGATGACTCAGAGATTGATGAAGAGTTGAGAAATCTTAGAAATGAAAGGAATACCAAATTGCAGGAAATAAAAACTAATTCCTACAAAGGAAATAACTGTTGGAGTCACTGGTGTTGATAGGGGTTTTGAAGACATTGGAAGGAACAAAACTGCTAGGTATGTAGGAAGATTGGGGGGAGATGAAAACAATATATTGATAGTTCAGAACTGAATAGTGATAATAGTAGGGACGAATTAGATCCTGAAGCTGTGGAAGGTGTTGATTTACCAGCTAGAAGAAAAAGTAAAAAGGTTAGATTTGATCCTAGCGTAGTTGTTATATTTGAGCTTGGTATGGTATTTGAAAATACCATAAATTTAGAAAGGTTGTAGTAGAATATGATGTGGAATATAAAGTCAAATTAAAATTGAGGCGTAATAAAAACATAGAGTCAGAGTCTAATGTCAACATAAGAAATGCAAATGGTTGTTGTATGATAGTCTAGACAAAGACTCTGGTGACTTTATTGTTAAGAACTACTATCATGTTCATCAATGCCCTACCACAACCAATAACAAGTTGTACACATCTAACTTTATTGCAAATAAGTTTAGGGACAGAATAGTTTTTCAACCTCTTATAAAGTTGTGGGAAATTCAACAGTTGGTGAGGAAGAAGACATTATTGTATGTTTGAAGAACTATTTGTTATAGGGCAAAATTGATGATTCTTAAGAAGTTTATGGGTGATAGGAAGATGGAGTTTGACAGGGTTGTGTGATTATGAATACATGATAAAACAAACTAATCCTGATAGTTCATGTTGGGTGAGGACAGACAAGGAATCTACTCCAGGAAAGAATGTGTCTTTTTACTTTTATGTTTGTTTTGATGCATTAAGGAGAGGTTGGTTGGAAGGATGTAGAAGAATCTTTGGGTTTGATGGATGTTTTCTGAAGGGTGCTTGCAAGGGTGAGTTATTGGTTGCAGTTGGCAGGAATGGAGATCAACAAATATTTCCAATTGCTTGGGCAGTTGTTGATCAAGAAAGAAAGCACGGTTAGAGTTTCTTCATCAATTTCTTGATACAAGATCTAAACTTAGGCATTGTACATGGATTAACTATGATGTATGATATGCAAAAGGTTAGTTTAATGTTAATTTTATTTAATTTTGATCTCATTGCCTATCTATTTAATAATTACTACTCATAAATTTCAATTATTATGATATGTAGGGTCTTGAAATAGCCATAATGGAGTTGTTGCCAGATTGTGAGCAGAGGATGTGCTAGACTCATATGGTCCATTGGCAGAAAATCTGGTGAGGAGAAGAAACAATAAAACAATTTTGAGATGTTCAAAATCATGTTTTGAGGTAAAATTTCAAGATGAAATGGACAAACTTGCTAAACTTGGTAATAAGAACATATGTGTAGACTTGTTACATTATAAAAGAAAAACATAGTGTAAAACATATTTTAAGGAGCATGCTAAGTGTGATATTGTTGATAATAATGTGTGAGACATTTAATTCTTAGATATCAGTTGCTAGACATAAATCAATTATCACCCTGTTAGAGAAGATTAGACATAAGATAATGGATAGAAATGTTCAGATGAGAAAATTTGTTAACACTTAGATATCAGACATTTCTCCTATGGCTAGTTTAGTACTTAAAGAAAACAAAGATTATGCTAGAGATTGTCAAGTTAGGTTCAATCGCCAATTTGGATATTAAATTTTAGAGGGTCATTATAGGCATATTGTTTATATCAGAAAAAAAGACATGTAGTAGTAGAACTTGGCAGTTGAGAGGCATACCATGTCAACATGTTGTTTTGGCATATCAGCATGTAGACCAAGACCTTGAAGATCATGTTGTACATTGGTACACAAAAGATACTTTAATGAAGGCTTATACTTACTTTATTACCAGCCAATACCTAATATGAAAATGTGGCCTCACACTAGTGATATAGTGATTGAGCCTCCTGAACGAAAAAAAAAATGCCTAGCAGACCACCAAAATCCAGAAGAAAGTCAAGGTATGAGCCACGAAAGAAGTATGAGAAGTTATCTAGGAGAAGTGTAAAAATGACTTGTTCCAAGTGTCATCAACAATGCCACAATAATAAAGCCAACAAATATGTAGTAATACTCGAGACAACCTTTTATTACTTCAATTAAATAAATAAAATGCATTACAATTTTCTTCATCTTATTTACACTATTCAATCCTCTGAATTGGCTCATCCTAGAAGCTCAACCCAACCTGGACCTGAAAGGTCAAGCCAACCTGCTAGCTCAAGTCAGCCTCAAACCTCTACGCAACCTGCAAGCTCAAGCCACCATGCTAGCTCAAATCAGCCTCAATGGTCAAGGCAGCCTGCAAGCTCAAGTAAACCTGAAACCTAAGGAAACCAACATGCTCAAGCCACCCTGCTAGCTCAAGTTAGCCTCAACGGTCAAAGCAACCTGCAAGTTCAAGTCAGCCTCAAACCTCAAGGCAACCTGCAAACTCAAGCCAAACTTCTAGCTCAAGTCAGCGTCAAAGCTCAACGCAACCTGTAGGTTCTAGCCAACCACCAACCTGGAGACCATCACAACATGTCAGCTCAGGCCAACAATCTACTTCTATTTGTGATGATACTTCAAACTGTTGAAAGAGTTCAACAAGCTCGAAGAGGCAGGGGAAAAGGTAGGGGGAGAGGAGATGGTGATACTTCAACTGTTACAAAAGGGCAACAAGCAGGAAGAGGAATGGGAAGAGAAGGAGAATCAACATCAGTAGGAGGAAACAAAAGGCCTAAGACTGTGGGATTTGGCATCTACATTGATGATACAAGTGGCAGACAAACATTAGATGTAAGAGTACAATCAAAATTATTTATAATCTACCTACTTTGATAATAGACATTTAATTTTAGTTTCTTGTATACAACCTGATGTTGACACCCAATTTTGACCCTCAACGATATGAATTAATATCGAATTTCTTAATTTAGAACAATTTGAAATAACCGACTTTACTATTACAAAATACTTTTAAATTATTTAAATAGTTTTGTCGTTTGTTATATTTTTAAAATAATGCATTTGTTTTACATAAGTTTTTACATGATTAATATTGTTTAAAATTATTCAAAAACCATCTTATTCTATTTTGTTGAGATATTTTACTAACTAGTCTAATTATAAGACAGTTTGCATATTCATTTAGTTTTCCAATAGTTAAGTCGATTATGTTGTTTCGTTAAAATTGAGAAGTTTGCTAATTGACTTATATTAAGTCATCTTGTTTACTTATTTCGGAAAACTCAATAAGAAATACGAGTTGGCCATTTTGCTAGCTCTTAGACAAAGATTTGGGCCTTTCTTCCTACATTTTTCAGTAGCCCTTTTCCCTCAAATTTAATCCTTCACTCTTTTTTTTTTAAAAAAAAACAAACCCAAATTTAATCCAATACCAATCCCTTTTTTATTTTTTATTTTTTTCTCCAGCCCAATTCCTTTATCAGCATACCAACCCACATCAGAAAAGCCAATTTCAAGACCTTTATTTTTCTTCTCAACCAACCCAATTCTGAGCCCATTTAGTCAATGACAAGTCCATCCCAATTCTCCTAAAACATCCCACTCCTTCAGCCCTTCCCATTTGCCATAATTCTCAAGGACAAGGGGGCCCAAGGAGCAACTTTCCTTTGAGAAGCCCACCAAATAATAACATTCCCAGCCCACTCTGAATGCCCTTCAATCCGGTCCATTTCTTCTCCAACAAAGAGAGATTAAAAAAACATTAGAAGCAGCAGGAGGAGGACAATTTCAACTACACCAAGCGTCTACAAGAAGCAGGAGTGCAGGCGCGTGAAAGAACAACAACTCACAGCGTTCCCTGATGAACCCCAAGAAAGTGACAGCAGCGCGCATTAAGTCCAACAACATAAGAAACGCGTGCCTATGATACATCTCGTCTCGTTCTTCTTTTTGTTCGTACAACATCACCCATTCATGCGACAAGCCTCCGCATTTTTGTACTCTCGACCATGAGATTGCTCCATGTGAAGACGCAAGGACGAGAAATCGATCAGAGCCGTCCGTGTCCCTCTCATCTTTTGGGATTTTGGCTAAGTTTTGGGATAATCTGGTACAATCCAACTTGCCTTTGTCCTTGGAGAGAGGAAAAATTCAAATTGAGGATCAATTTGCGATTTCCGTTTCTACCCTTCTTTTCTTTTTCGAAACCCTAATTCCCATCCTATATAACATATTTTCTATTCAAGGAAGGAAGTTTTTTTTTTGGAGAAGGGTTATTAAGAACTACAGAGAGTTAGGCGGATATGGATTCTTTTTTGTGGAGATAAAAACATACTAAATATATACAAGATAGATTGCGGAATCGCTTCTTGATTTGAGCTTATATTTGGATTTTGTGTAATTGCTCGTATTCTGAGTTTCTTGCGGGAAGAGTCGTCGCTCCTGCCCGTCTACGTCTCATTCGCTACCCTGAGTAAGGTAAATCTTCTGCTCCCGACTTTTTGACGATGTGTTGCTATATGTATATACTTTCTTTCTCCACCCATTCGAAAATATTTGGAGTCATATTATCCATCCTGCATATTTTTATCAACGGATTTATGCGTTGCTGTCACGAGATTTATTATTTAAAATTTGTTTTCTTGTCGGATAAATTTTTTGAAAGTCGACTGATGTGTTTGAACACCAGGGGTGTAGTTAGGAGTCTATTTTATTCGTATAATAATATCCATTCCTTGAAGGTCTTCAACATCTTGCTTCCTAACTTGACATATTTGCTAACTTCCGTCTTCCGGCCAACTTTTTTTTCTTACTCGTTTCAAAAATGGTAATTTTACTCAAGGTTGGGTGATGTTCTCTCTGTAGTGTCAGAGACTGGTCTGTTTGTTTCCGTAATTCCCTCCGTTTCGCGTTGTTATCACCTTCCCTATTTGTTTACTTCTTTAAGCCAGTTAGTGTGTAACTCTATCAACTTATGATCTTGTTATGCTAATTTGTTTGTAAATTTAAGGCTCAAAGCATTGGCGCCGTAGCAGGAAAATATTAGTCGGGTATAGCGCTAGTTAATATAAATTGTCCATTTGGCGTGAGGGATAAATGTTAGTAATAACCCATGTCTTAGTTTGGACTTGTATGAATTTTTTAATTCCTTTGTTTTACCTTTCAAACTTTGGTGTTGTGATTTGGTCAAGTTTTACCCCTCTAATATCATGTGAGTTGTTTGATTTTTTTTGTTTAGTCATAATAGAGTCAGTGAACATCCCTTTCTGTTTTCATTTGGAACCATTGCTGGACTAAGTATGAGAAATACTAGTCACCCATTCGTTGCCATCATTGTCCTTAATAGTAATCGTTGGTTATCGTTAGACATAACCGGCTTGTTTAGGGTCATGTGGTGATAAAGGGGGTCTTTATTTTTTTTCTTGTTTCGTTGTTGTTTTGTTTACGGAAGAAACACGGGAAGATCATTTGATAAGATGCCCAAGTCGTGTATCACCGTAGTAACTTTGAATTAGATCGATTGCATCTTCATCGTGGTCCAAAACTATTTTGGCTATATTTTAGTTTGATCTATTACTTGGAGGACAATTTGTGGACCTCGTTCTTGATGCCTAGTTAATTCCGTGACGAGCTTTGAGCCCTTTTAAGTGATTAGGCAAGATTTGTCAATTATTTTATTAGAAAACTTTTGTGTGCGTTCACAATGTTACAATGGAAAATTTGCATTTTTATGTGCTTACTGCCAACATTTGTGAAGCCTATTTTAATAGATCATTTCATGAAAATATTCCTTGTGAGCAGTTTAGTCTAGTTGGCAAAACATGTGTTTGTGGAAACAAAGTTTGGTCAATATTTTGCATATTTTATGTGCACGCCTTTAGTTTAATTTAAAATGTCATTTTAGCATCAAAACTATGCTTAGAATGTTGTTTACTAGGACCTGCTTACTTTGTCTCCACTCCTTTGTCTAAAATGAACCATTGGTTACTGTTTGCTACTGCATACTCACCATTCTATTTGACGTTGCTTATTATTTTTCTATCAAATGCCTCTGTGATTTGAATATTAATGGTTTTATTTCTTGTTTCACATGTAAAATTCGCCCGAGTTCACCAAGAACTCACCCATTCCATACATTTCGAAGAGGCTTAAAGGTTCAAGTTGCCTTATCGAACCTCCCATTTTTAAAACTGGCGGATGAATCTCGAAACCAAGATTTGAAACAGAGCTGGAGTCATAATTCATGGCCAAGGGGTCTGAATGTTTTTTTTCTTTCTTCTTTTCAGCATTGTATATGGGCCTAAGCCCTTATTGCCTTCATCTTTCGGTTTATTATTTATTGTATTGTTTGACTACAATTTAGGATAGACACAATAATTTAAAAAATGGGTCAAAGAACCCAAAACAGGTGGGTCCAAAATTCTGGTCAAGGCGAACAGAACCCGGATTTGGATCCAAATCTCTTTTCCTATCCCTTTATATACTTTTAATTATTTAGTTGCTTTACTTCTCGTTAATTTTAAAGTTAGAAAAATACGAACCCCACAAAACACCTTAAACGTTTTATCGGCTTAAAACCAATAGTTTGTAAACATTTACTTATATAAAATGTCCACTTTTGAAAACAATCTTAACGATTTTTGGCTTTTGTCTTTTAAACAAACTCTAGAGAATATTTTCATCGCAATCCTCATCCAAATAATTAGTTGTTGGATAACCGTAGGTTAGTAGAATGTCTTGGGTGCTTTCAAACCTTCCTAAGACATTAATATGAATCCCCAAACCCCTTAGAGTTTTCAAAAAGATTTTTCCTGTTTAAGTCCTTTTGAGAACAAGTTTTTTTATTTTTCTTCAAAAATTAAGTGGCGAAAGAGTTATTACTCCAGATGTTTTCAAGTGTGCAGCACCAACAAACATGATATTGGTTATAAGCCTCGTGGACTGAAATGGAAGGGTAAAGATGTTGTTACCGCTTTACAATTACAACGCAAATCCAAAAGGGGTGAATATGCAAATATCTAGTGCAACAAAAATAAGAATATGGGTGTGACTACTTAATGTGTCTTGGGTGTTTTTGATGTACTCTTGGGGGTTATTTTATTTTGAATCTGTAATGCAATCAGGAAACAATTCTAATACTGTTTTAATATATTTTTGATGTAAATTATAGCTAATGGTTTAACTGTGTATTTTCTTGCAAGGAAATGCAAAGTATTTTTTGTCTATCATTCATGCTTGTTTGAAGTTTATTGTTGTGTTGTCACTTAATATGGTTATTTACGTTTGGAGGTGAATAAGAGGAATAGAAATAAGGAATACAATAGAGGTGAATAAACAAAAAAAATATGATAGATTAATGAACAACTTATCTCCATTCCTTAGTCTAACATCAGTACAACAAAATCACAAGACTACTGATACAATTACTCTAAGCCTACTAACATAAATATTGTCATATAGCAAAAATCACGAGTGCAGTAACACATATGATCCTGATTTTTGTTGCCCGCTTCCTCTCTTGTTCATATGATTTGATTCTTTTCAATAGGCCCCGTATGATCTTTTTTGCTTGAGGCGGTATATCATCATCGTACCATCGAAAAAATCGCATCCACCTCTTCTCTACTCAATTATTAAAATAATTAAACTATAATTTGCAGATTGACAGCGATTTGTTTAACCAGTTTTGAATAATAATAAAAATCTAACCTTTGTGTTTTTGCAACAAAAAAAATCGACGTGCTGTATTAGGTTGTGTCCATGAGGTTTTCACTTCAGCATTAACCCCACATCGACAAAACACATTTGCAACAGAAGAAGTTGAAATCGACAAATTGAACATTTCATTCGCTGTAAACAAGATGAATGAAGAAATTTTTTGTTGATCTCCAGCAGCAACAATTGTGAGATAGATATGGAGAAGAAAGAAATTAGAAATTAACAAAGGGGAGAATTTAGGGTGGATAAATAAAAGGGAAAAAATTGTACCGTTAAGCATGTCAACTCAGAAACATCAGCTTATTTTTTCACACTTCACGCGCTCAAAAGGCGTGCTTCAAACGACAGGTGACAAGTCAGTCACGTGTGTTTGATAGGTAGACTTTTTAAGTGGTTTAAGTGTTCAATAGGAAGGGGCTCTTGTTAAGGTGTCTAAACAGAGAAAGCGTGCAAGTTCAAGGGGTCGCTTATGTGTTCCGACTTTGATAAATCATTATTGATTTTAGTGATACTTTTTATTTATTTTTATTTATAGCAATACTATGTTAAATCTGTAATATGTATTAAAAGTGAATTAAGTATGCAATATATATGTATTATGTCTATTTAAAAAAATATATTATGCTTATTTGGTAAGAAGTTGACACATTGTATTATAAGTATATTAAAATTTGGGCTCTATTGATAAAACTTGTATTATATGTGAATAATAAATTGTTTTTTGTAATATGAATTAAAAGTGTATTATAAATGTATTAAATTAAAAGTGATAAAGTGAAAAAAATATTATTTCTATAAATGGTAAATAATATTTTATTTGTAGTATATTTATGTAAGTTTCCTTTACCTAATTACGCTTTATAAATATAGTTTCGTTTGCATGGATATTTCCGTTTTTATAACTCACTTAGTGTATAACTTGCTTCTCAATATACAAACAAAAAATTATATATAAATTCTAAATTTATACATTAGGAAAATTTTAGGTTTATATAATTAGGAGGTGAATTATATAAATTCTGAACTTATACAATTAGGAATCAAATTATACGAATTTTGGATGTGATCCACGTAATTATGATTATAAGTTAGTAATGAATGGTAATTTAATTAAAAATGTATCTATACTAACTAATTTACTAGTATATATTTGTTTATCCGCATAATTTCCCCTAACTAATATGATCGTCGTTCACACAAATGCATTTTTTTGAGTGGTCTGTACATGGTCGACTTAACTAAGAATCTATAGTTACAATTTGCTTAATTATATGATTCACAGTTACATGTTAGAAGAAGAAAATAAGTGTGCAAGACTGGGAGTGGAAGGAGAGAGACGGGAGATCTAGGAGAGAGAGGAGAAATGTGAGAGAGATACAATTGATTTGTATATCTGATTAGTTATTACGTCATGAATATAACTAATTTGTATCAATGAGTATAATTGTATCAGAAACCCGCTACATGTTAGACATAATAGAGAGGTGAGCAAAACTTGGAAAGAGAAGAGAGAGGTGAACGAGATTTGGAATAGAAAGAAAAGAAATGAAAGAGATATCATCGACATGTATATCTGATCAAATAATTGTATAACATATACAATTAACACAAATGATTTGTATCAATAAATATAATTGTATTAGGATCAAGTGTATTAATGAATACAATTTGTATCAAATAATATAATTATATCGATGTTGTATTTCATAAAATTATGTGTATTCATGTGTATTTCTATTCTAATGTTGTCTTGTATATTTGTTTTATGTGTTACCATATGTGTTTGTATTTGCTGCCTTACGCATTTGTAATTATGTATGTATAGGTTGCCATTTGTTGGCTTCAAAAAGTTATCATTTGTATTTGTATCCTGAAAATATAACATTCGCATTTTGAATTATAAAACGTGATATGTATCATTGATATATATCACTGTATTATATATATATATATATATATTATTTGTTACTATTTGTATTTGTATCATTTATTGTTACCATTGTATTGTCGAGAGAGAAGATGAGGTCGAACAAGAAAGGAAAAAGATAGGAGAGAGAGGGCGGGGGAGGGGTGTGTGTGTGTAAATATTCTATAAAATTTTAATTATAGCTATAAATTGTAATTTTTTTAAATTATTATTGTGTATAATAAATACATATTACATGTTTGTCTTAATTATGTAATTTTTCCAACAATAAAAAACACCGAGGGGAAACTAAGCATATGACTCATAAAAGCAAACTAATTATAGACATATACATGTTAAGTTTATGTATGCTAACTAACTACAATAAACATTCATTTCCTTAAAATTTTAGTTATTAAGCTCATTTTTAATTTTATTGCTTTTTATTTCTCTACTTCTCTTTTCTTTTTATGTTTCTTTGTTTATGTACGTAGATTGTTTAATTTATTCTTTATTTCTGTTTTACACCATAATTTGAATTATATTTGATATTTGTTTCATATACATTTTTTCTTTTTTTCATTTATTTTCTTTCTTCGTTTATTTTTCTTTACTTCTTTCACAATCATATGATAAAACATGTTGACGTGAACTTTTATTTTGTGTGCAAGCATGTTAAAAAGAATGGGATTTGTGTTTTTCATGATGATGATCAACTTAATGACACCCTCATCAGAGCTCTAATCAAACCTGCATTAAATCATAATTTTTTCAAGCTAGACTTAGGCTCATTTGTTTGTACTTAATAAAGGTATGAATCTTAATCATTCATATCCAATCCATTTAGTACGTTTGATTTTTAGGTTTGAATCTGAATCATTCAAATTCAGGTCATTATGTTCATTTGTTTTATTTTTTAAAACACCTCTTAACGAAACTGAAGATGTCTGAATGAATCAGATCTGTAGGAGATTCTTAACAACACTCAGACTCATTTGATAAGTTATCAAATAATGAATCATCGTTTCTCTGCTTTGGGCGTGTTTTTTTTATTTCATAACTAAAAACTTTCTCTCTCTTTTTTCTCAATCACACACGATTTTTTCCCTCTTGAACTGGTAAAATTTCATAAATCCTCTCAAGTATTTTTTTTATATTAATAATTTTCTTGTATCGACGTATGTCAAGTGTTAGGATCGAATACACACACATACACACTTGATGAATAAAGAACACAAGAACTTTTGAGAGAGAGATGAGATATCTAGAGAGAGAAACCAATAGTTTGTGGTAACACCCCGTGGTAAACTTCCACGGAGGTGAGGTATATATTAATAACTCGGAGTATGAACAGTTACAGAGAATAAATGGAGAATGAACAGTACCGCGTGAACATTAATATATGACAGTACATCAAATATTAATCAGGCTTTATAACCTAACAATTCTCCCACTTGGAGACTGATTCAATCATCCAAAAAATACATTCTCAAATTAAAAAAAATCTCGTCATCATCAACTTCTTTACCGCACCGCACCGCACCGCAACATCTGTAGCAACAACTACAGAGGACCAACCGAGGTTTTGCATAACCCCAGTTTCCCAACATCAACACATTTCGTCAACATGTCTGCCGGTTCTTTGCACCCTCTATCTTCTCCAAGCACATATCACCATCCTCCACTGCCCTGCGAGTGAAATGGTACCGCCTTCTGATGTGCTTTGTCTTCGAATGATAGACTGGATTTTTCGCCAACTGTATGGCACTCTGGCTATCTGAGTAAAGAATCTTCTTGCTCTGCTTCTTGACCAATTCCTCCAAATAATCTGTCAGTCATATCATCTCTTTCCTAGCTTCAGCTATTGCCACATACTCAGCTTCAATAGATGAAAGAGAAACACACTTCTGAAGCGTGGACATCCAACTCACTGTTGTTCCACCTGTGGTGTAAATGTACCCGGATGTACTCTTGATCGAGTCCACATCCCCCACCAAGATCAGCATCCACAAAACTATGTAGAGTCACCTTGCCTTTGCCAAAACAAAGTGAAGTACTGGATGTACCTCATATCTAAGAAGCCACTTCATAGCTTCCCAGTGCTCTTTCCCCGGGTTCGCCATGAACCTGCTAACAACTCCCACTACATGTGCTATATCAGGACTAGTGCAGACCATAGCATACATCAAACTCCCAACTGTTGAAGCATATGGAACAAGTGTCATATGGTCACGCTCCTCGGCTGTCTTGGGTGACTGCTCCTTTGACAATTTAAAGTGATTTGCCAATGGAGTAGTCCTGGGTTTAGCATAATTAACCCTGAATCTGCTCAACACCTTCTCAATGTACAAGTCCTGAGATAGATTTAAAGTTCCAGCATATCTATCCCGAGAAATCCTCATCAAAATCTGCTTCGCTGGATCCAAATCTTTCATCCCAAACGTTGTAGACAACCTTGTCTTCAGATTTTTAATCTCCTCATACTAGATCCTACAATAAACATATCATCCACATACAAGAGTAGAAAGACATATGAATCAGTGTATTTCTTGAAGTAACAACACAGATCTTTTTCAGCTTTGTAGAATCCACTCTTGGTCATGAAGGAGTCAAACTTCTTGTACAACTTCCTTGGTGCTTGCTTTAGTTCAAACAAGCTCATGGTAAGCTTGCACACCATGTGTTCCTTGCCTATAACCACAAATCTTTCCGGTTGCTTCATATAGATCTCTTTGTCCAGATCTCCATTTAAAAATGCAATTCTTACATTCATTTGCTCTAGATGCAAATTCTCCGATGCAAGAATACTCAACAGAATTCGAATAGAGGTTAACTTCACAACAGGAGAAAATATTTCAGCATAATCAATACCTTTTCTTTGTGAATATCCTTTAACCACTAAACGAGCCTTGAACCTTCTTTTTCCATCTGGTTCAGTCTTGATTCTGAACACCCACTTGTTCAGCAAAGCTCTCCTCCTTGCATGTAACTCAGTCAACACCCATGTGTCATTCTTCTCAAGTGACCTCATCTCATCATCCATGGCTTTCTCCCACTTGATCGAATCCTCCACCTGTAGGGCCTCATCAAAAGACTCTGTTTACCCTTCATCAGTCATCAATAGATAGTGTAATGAAGGTGAATACCTATCTGGTGCCCTGATGGTTCTGGATGATCTCCTTAACACCTGCTCAGGTGTAACTTGCTCCACTTCAGATTCTTCAGTAGGAGTTGGTTGAGTATCTGCTTCAACATCTCTGGGTTACTCTTCTCCAACTCAACCTCAACTCCCACTTGCTATGTAATCTCTAGAACCTTCTGCTCTCTGTCCTTGTACATGACAGACTCATAAAATGTCACGTCACAATGTCTCAGGATCTTTCCATTCTTGTCATCCCAAAACCTGTAACCAAAAAAATCAGAACCATAGCCTATGAAGTAACACTTCACAGCCTTGGCATCAAGCTTGTCTCTCATTTCTGCATCAACATGAACATAAGCAGTGCAATCAAAAGTCCTCAAGTGTGAGTACTTGAGTTCTTTTCCTGTCCACACCTCCTCTAGAATCTTGAACCCTTAAGGAACTGATGGTCCCCTGTTCATCAAGTATGCAGTTGTGCTCACGGCATCCACCCAAAATGTTTTGGGCAGCCCACAATGTATCCTCATACTCCTTGAACGCTCATTCAATGTTCTATTCATCCTCTCAGCAATTTCATTCTGCCTTGCCTTACTAGGAACTGTTCTCATCAATCTGATTCCCTCAGCTGCACAGAATGCCTTGAACTCTGATTTGTCATACTCTCCTCCATTATCATACCTTAGGCATTTGATTTTCAAATCGGTCTGATTCTCAACTTTATCTTTCCACTTCTTGAAAGTTTCAAACACATCTGACTTATGCTTCAAGAAATAAACTCATACCTTCCTGCTGGAATCATCAATGAAGGTAACATAGAATCTGGATCCTCCAAGTAATGATACTGGAGATGGTCCCCAAATATCTATATGGACCATTTCCAACCGCACTTTCTTTGGCTTTCTAGGAGTCTTTGTGAAGCTTCCTCTTTTCTATTTGCCCATAATACAGCTCTCACAAAGACCCATATCAACATACTTCAGGCCCTCTAATGCTCCTTTTGCAACCAATATCTTCATTCCTTTAGCACTCATGTGTCCAAGTTTGTTGTGTCACAGACATGAACCGGAAACACCTTCAGCAACAACGGCCATGTTAATACACCCTGCACTGGTGTACAAGGTTCCAGATTTGGTGCCACGAGCTACTACCATAACACCTTTCACAATCTTCCACGAACCTTTCCCAAACTCTGCTGCACATCCCGTGCTATCCAACTGACCAACAGAGATCAGATTTTTCTTGAGCCCAGGAATATATCTGACGTTCTCCAATGTCCACTGGTTTCCCGAGGGGTCTTTATGCAAACATCTCCCTTTCCTTCAATCTCCAAGGCTTTATTGTCAGCAAGATACACCTATCCAAAATTTCTAGATTTGAAATTTTGGAACAACTCCTTTATTGGAGACGAATGGAAAGATGCACCAGAATCCAAAATCTATGATTTAACCGAGCTGTCCACACTAAAGATTAGAGCATCCCAAATGTTCTTTGCTGAATTTACAGAATCATTGTCATCTCCAGATATCTGATTCTGTTTCTTCTTTGACTTTGTACAGCTCGTTCGAAAGTGCCCTTTTTCTACATATTTCAAACAAATCACGTTTGATCTGTTCGGAGATTTTCCTCGATTATTTAATTTTTATCGACCATAATGATTTTGGCCTTTCGTCTTACTTCTCCCCCTTCGGTCAACGCTGAGGACACTACCCGATAAATCTCTCATTTCTCGTTTGCGAATACTTTCGCTAAGAACAACATCACGGATTTCATCAAACTTCAGTTTATCAGATCCACGGGAACTGCTAATCGCAGCAACAACAGTATCCCAAGACTCGGGCAGAGATGACATCAAAATTAACGCCTTAATTTCATCTTCGAAATTAATATCCACAGAATTGAGTTGACTCGTAATCATATTAAACTCATTTATATGATCAGCAACAGATCCATTCTCAGACATCTGTAAATTCAACAATCTACGCATCAAATATACCTTGTTCATCACCGATGGTATTTCATACATGTTTGACAGTGCCTTTAACAGATCGAACGTAGTCTTCTCCTTCGCGATGTTGAACGCCGCGTTTCTTGACAAAGTCAACCAGATCAACCCTAGAGCCTGGCTATCCTTGAGTTTCTACTGCTCCTCCGTCATGGATTTCGGCTTCACCCTGGTCAACGATTCGTGAAGATCTTTTTGGTACAGATAATTTTCGATCTGCATCTTCCAGAAACTGAAATCGGATCCATCAAACTTTTCGATTCCAAGCTTCAAATTATTCATCTTCAGTGATCGTGTTGAATCTCCTTAGCTCTGATACCAGTTGTTAGGATCGAATCCACACACACACATTTGATGAATGAAGAACACAAGAACTTTTGAGAGAGAGATGAGAGATCAGAGTGAGAAAGAGAGAAACCAATAGTTCGTGGTAACCCCGTGGTAAACTTCCACGGCAGTGAGGTATATATTAAAAATTCAGAGTATGAACAGTTACAGAGAATAAATGGAGAATGAACATTAATATATGACCGTACATCAAATATTAATCAGACTCCACAACCTAACATCAAGAACAGTGGTTGCAATAATATTTTTAGTGAATTGTTGTTTATCAAGATTTTTGAATAAAAATAGTACTCCAAAATCATGATTATTAAAACCTTTAGAACTTTTTTTTCTTTCAAAAAGTGATATATTTTGTTAAAACGAAATTTATAATATTTTATTAATATAATGTTCAATTTCACTTGTACATTCAGATATTGAAAACAAACAACACTAATTATTTAGTGCTCAGTTTAGATACCGCATCTTAATATTCAAATGTGTATTCTAATCAAAAAAACCAAATCTTAATACAAATTTTAATATTTAAATGTGTATTCAAATTCATATCTCTTAATTTTAGTGTAAACAAATGAAGCCTCAGTGACACATCATCTAACACATCATTTATGTTTATCTTAAACTATGTCATTTATGTTTATTTCTTATTTCTACCTTTTAGCACAAATTATTATTTTGATACAAATATTTTAAGAATAGGAATTTAGTTAGGATATAATCTATGGGAAATTTAGCTAACTAGTCAAAAAAATCAACTTATTTAGTGATAATATTCATACTTTAATAATATTAGTAAACATGTCAAAAATATCATTATTTTAAAAATAAATAGTTATTCTAATATTATTAATATTTTCTCTCTCATTATTTACATCTAACCTCTCTCTCATAGATTACACATATTTCTATATTTATGTAATTGAATAGATATTAATGTCATTTTAATTTTTTTCTCTCTTTTATTAAGTTTATCAATTTCTCTCTCTTACTTTCATCCTAATTAAATCCCCAGATTTTTCTCTCTTTTCTTACCTTCTTTTCAATTTCTCTCTCTAACATTCTTCCAAATCAATTCCATAGATTTTCAATTCAATATATTAATATTTTCTATTATTCTCATTTAATTTAGTTGCAAGATTTGATTTGAAGATTAACATTGATTTGGGTATTATGTCTTTCAGATTCCTTATTTATTTACTTACTGATTTTAGTTTTTTATTTTTATTTTGTTGTTGTTCTTAAAACATTTTTTAAGGTTTGAGACTACATAATTCTCTCTTTAATGGACGTTTTCAAGAGAGTTATTAGAGATATTGGACAAATAATCAAAGTTGTTCCGATTTTTCATCATTTATTTTGTTTTCACTCAAGAATTAAACAACAATGTAGGTTCCGCTTCTAAATCTAAGGAGGATATACGACGTGAAAAAATGTGTGAATCCGTCGATTTGCAAAATCCCACACAAATTCATAACCATGAAGTTGAAGAAGACCAATTTGTTGGAGAAGAGATTTTTTTTGCATGTTCTGTGTCTTGTATGTTTAGTTTAATTTGTTTAATAATTTTTAAGATTCAAAAAAATTTATATTACAATGCGTTTGGAAGTATATATGGAATGTTTATTATGTTATAGTTAGTATTTATTTTTTTATTTCATATATTTATTGTATTTTTTGTTCTTTGTTTTTTTTTTGTGTTAGTTATGTCAATGTAACACATTATATGAGTTTGATTGTGTATATTTCATAGTTTTAATGTTTTTTGTATTCATAGATTTGGAAGTGTATATTGAATTTTGTTGTTATTTTAGTCTGTACGTATTTTTGTATTTCATTGTTTTATTGTATTTTGTATCCATAGATTTGGAATTGTATTTCATATATTTAATTCATTTTGTATTCTGTTTTTTTTTCTTTGTGATAGTTATGTCAATGTACCCAATTAGTATTTATTTTTGTATTTCATAGTTTTATTGTTTTTTGTATTCATAAATTTGAAAGTATATATTGAATTTTTATACTGTTTTAGTCAGTGTGTATTTTTACAATTAATAGTTGTATTCATTCAAAAATTATGTTGCATTGTTTGAATTTGACATTTTTTTCTAATTTGTATTCATTTTAAAGGTATGTCAACTAGTTATGTATTTTATTTAAGAATGAGTACACCAAATATTCAATTATTTCTTTTCAATTTTATATTTCATTCACTTTTTCATCATACTAATTTTTTGTATTTTATATATTATTATACAAAATTCTAAATAAAAATTAGAATAAACAGAAATACAATTAAATACATATTGAAATGAATACATACAAGATTTTTGAAGAAAAAAATAACTATATAGGAAAAAAATATATGAATACAAATATATTTCTTAAATGACTATATATATACATTAAGCATACCAATTGGAATGAATACAAACTAATAAAATACTATAATAAATATAAATAGAATATATTATGGAATGAATATAATTTAAAAAAGGTAAAATTCTGGAGAAAAAAAAAAGAACAAAGTTTAAATTTTATTTGAAAATGTAACTGATGAGAAAATTAAGTGATCCTTACCTTTTTTTAAAAAAATTCTCTCCCTTGATTTTCTCCTTTTGTTATTAAATAATTATATTCTTTAAATAAAAATAAATAATGACATTTTAAATGATCCTTACCTTTTTTTGAAATATTCCCTCCCTTGATTTTCTCTTACTTGTTATTAAATAATTATATTCTTTAAATAAAAACATATAATGACATTTTTACTAAATATTGAAAGTGTTGCTAATGAGCCCTCTTAAATGTTAAAATATTGATATTTTGAAAAATTTCCCATAATCTATTATACTTTGATTTACACACTCCCAATAGGAATATAGGATATAGTGTATTTAAGTTCACTAAGACTTTTAAGAAATGTAGTTCCGTTATTTCTTTCATTGTTTATAAGTATACCACTTAATTATAAATTAAGATAGGAAGCTCATAAGAATCAAACTTGGTTATTTCTCCTTTAAAAATTAGTAAACAAAAAAAAATAGTGATTATTCCTTTACTTTAGGAGGAGATTGAGGAAGGGAAGATGACTCATAGTAAAAACTATCATTACATAAAAATTCTTTACTTTCTCTTTTCTTTTCTTTGAGAATTCTCCTAAAAGTATCAATCATCTTTTTTATTTTTTTTCTCAATTCTCTGTAGTTCTTTTTAAACATGTCGTTCTCTTTCTTCAAATCTCTGTTTACTAGACTATACAAAAGAATAATATGAAATATATGAGTTTTACATGATCATTTCGTTCATTGTTTAGATAGAATTAGGTTATATTAAAATACTAGGGCTTGTAATTGATTACCCATGCAATTGCATGTATTTTTTTTTTCATTTCATAATCTAGTATGATTTTCGATAGAAAATAATTATTCTTAGAGAGTGACAAGGATCTATACGATGTGATTTTACCTAGCTAGGGTTAATTAAGGATTCTTCAAAGATGCTTTTGTCACAATATGAGGAATTTCCACCTTCCTCCTCCTCCTCCTCCTCGTCATCCTATCATTCAAATTCTAAATCTTCTTTGTATAACAAGGATTCATTACACAACCCACTATTTGGAGATAGTAACAACTCTTCTTCTAACGACAACAATAATAGTATTAAATTGTCGGATTCATCTAAAGAAGGATCACAATCCCCTCCACCTCCGCCACCACCACCTCCACCCCCACCACCACCGCCTCCACCACCCCCTCCCGGCTCTCATCCACTTACCCCTCATGGACATAAGTCACCACCACTACCAAAAAATGGTAGAGACTCATCCAACAATAATAATCATAAACCTATTTTTATAGGAATTGGTGTTTCTGTTGGATTATTATTACTTCTTATGCTAGTTTTTCTCATATCTTTGTGTAAAAAGAAAAGAAGAAGAAGACCACATGATCAAATGGGATTATACATGGACAATTCTTATAGACACAAGAGTATAAATCTATTCTTTTTTTCATCTTTTAATTAATTAATTACCTTGTGTATTTTTTATTAATTATATTAGAATGTGTTTTTTTTTCTGAGATCATCTTTTTTCTATATAAATTCATGATGGAAAATATTAAAATAATCCATATATCTTCTTATTTTTATCATTTCCTTGTATTGATCACAATTTGAAATATATTTATAGTGTTTGAATTTGAGTATATCATAAGCTCTATCATTAGTTTTATCATAATTAGTCCAACTTATTACCCCAATGTGCTAAAATTTTGCATACACTAACAACATTTTAAAAAGATAGTCATGAATATATAACTATAGTGAAATTAATGACTTATAATAAAGTATATGACTTTCTATAAAAATGTTAAATTGCACTTGATAATAATAATATATAGAAATATCTAATCTCTTGTTGTTTTCATATATTTGAACAGGAAATGATTATGATGACAACTATAGTGTCCGATCTAGCGAACATGTTGTTACGATACCCCCAACAACTACTAGTGGTAGAGTAAGCTCAGAATATAATTGGCCATTAGCACCACCACCACCGCCACCATCAATGAGCAACACAAGCTCCTCAAATTTCTCAAGCAATCAACAACAAACATTAAATGTGGCATCACCATCTAATATATCTTCTGGTTTTATTAACCAAAGACATTATAGTTATGATGACTTGGCAAGTGCGACGGGAGGATTTTCCAAGTCCAATCTTCTTGGACAAGGTGGATTTGGATATGTTCATAAAGGAATTTTACCTAATGGTAAAGAAGTTGCGGTAAAAAGTTTGAAATCAAATAGTGGACAAGGAGAAAGGGAATTTCAAACTGAAGTTGAAACTATAAGCCGTGTAAATCATCGACATCTTGTCCCTTTAGTTGGTTATTGTATTGCTGGATCTCAAAGGATGCTTGTCTATGACTTTATTCCTAATGACACTCTTGAATATCACCTTCATGGTATGATATATATATATACACGTTAAATATTATAACATATACAGTTATAAGATCTCATTTAACATATATAATAATTGTAGGATCTGGAAACCCAGTGATGAATTTCCCAACAAGGCTTAAAATCGCAACAGGAACAGCTAAAGGGTTTGCTTATATTCATGAAGATTGTAAGTCAATTATTATTATTATTATTTTCCCTTCGGATAATATATATAATTTTCCTTTGAAGGCTAATTGGTCTTATATAAATTTTAGGTCACCCTCGAATTATTCACAGAGATATTAAAGGTGCAAATATCCTACTGGATAACAACTTTGAAGCCAAGGTATTAGCTTATTTTACACCATAATATAGAAAGTTATAATACGGTAATACAAATTCTAAACAAAAATTATGTATCCCCAGGTGGCTGATTTTGGGTTAGCTAAGCTTGCAGCCGATAACTTTACTCATGTGTCTACTCGTATCATGGGAACTTTTGGGTAAACAATCTAAAATTTAACAAATTTCAACCTGAGGATAATTTTGAATTACTGTCAAA
This sequence comes from Solanum habrochaites, assembly GCA_027704765.1. Taxonomy (NCBI): domain Eukaryota; kingdom Viridiplantae; phylum Streptophyta; class Magnoliopsida; order Solanales; family Solanaceae; genus Solanum; species Solanum habrochaites. Next base: position 56,169,437 of record JAKWJA010002498.1, read on the forward strand.
AGTTGAATAGAATTTGAAGTGTTATTTTTTTTTTCCAGATATTTGGCACCAGAGTACGCTTCGACGGGGAAGTTAACAGAAAAATCTGATGTATATTCTTATGGTGTTATGCTTCTAGAACTTATAACGGGACATCGTCCTACTGATGTCAACAGTGACGGTGATAACTTAGTTGATTGGGTACGTAGATTTTCAATGTTATGTTATAATTTCAGAAAAAGAATGTACGTCAATTTTTATATTGCTATATTCAGGCTAGGCCAATTCTAAATCGTGCAATGGAAGGTGGAAATTATGATGAATTAATAGATCCGCGTTTGGAAGGAAAATTTGATAGACAACAAATGTTATGCATGGTCACTTGTGCTGCTGCATCCATTAGACATTCTTCAAAAAGACGACCAAAAATGAGTCAAGTTAGTTCTATCTTTTATGCTCACAATCACCATGGAAAAGATAATGATATATTCGTATTTAATTTGCAGATTGTACGTACTTTAGAAGGTGATGTTGCTTTACTGAAAGATTTAAATAGAGGATCAACGCCAGGAATATATGGATCAGGAGAAAGTTCAGAATGTGATGGAGCTGGTTCATCATACGGCAATATTAAAAAGTCGAAAAAATCTGAAATATCAAGTGAAGAATACACAAGTAGTGAACATGGGTCAACTGGTGAGTATGCCCAGTCCAAGGCTCAATTGCAGACGCAAAACATACCTTTATACGAGACTTAAAAAAGGGATGTTTTCGCCTATAGGTACTGAAAATTAAAATAGGTTTCTGTTTGTGTGTGTGTAAATTATCATGAAACATAGGTTAGACTGACGATGGTAAATGTATATATATCTGTTCGTCAGATGCAGTCTGAGTACATAGCAATTTTCTGGGTTTAAGTTTGTGTGTAAGTTGAGTTCTTTGTTTTTAGGAATTTAATACAACAGCTGTGCACATATATTATCAATCAATGCGCTGTGTTTCTTGATTCTTGTTATTTAAGTTACCAATTGATAGGCAAGTTTAAGCTGGAAAAGAAATAAGTAAAACAGAAACTGAACATGCTCTCATTAAATGCACGTATTAGAGGAAAAATTGGGCAATGGGAGCGGATATCTGTGTTACAGAGAATGCCTCCCCTTGTCAAATACAATATAAGACTATAGCGCATGTTTTTTTTGCTAAGAAATGGTGTTAAACTATCTAAACAACGCTGGACCACTTCACTATTTTAAACATTTAAAAGGGATATCTGCCAAGAAAATTTGTACCTTACAAAAATCAAGCTCTTCATACAAAATAATTTTTTTTTTAAAAAAACGAAGAAAAAAAGCCAGACGTGTGACCACAGGAAAAGGTCACAGAGTCTCACATCTTGGAAAAAATAGCCAACATAGGATGTGGACAAAAGGCAAAAGATACAATGATCAGAACATAACTTACACTCAACAAAGAAAATAATCAACCACCCTTTGAGCTCTTCTAGAAAAATCAAATTGGTATATAGTAAGAAAAGGCATACGAAGGTGGAGATTGTCACCGGTTAACCTCCTGAATGTGAGACGGGTGTAGTCACAAATTGGCCACTCTTATATACATGAGAAAACTGCTGTGGCAAAGCGTGCTCCCCCTGCAATAATTGTCCATACGTTAAACTAGTTCGAACTCAAAAAAGGAACTAGTTAGATCGAAACAGGAAATACAGAGAGATTTAAGGCCGCCAGAAATACAGAAACAGTGCTTGAAACACTGAACAGAAACTCAGATTACGAGCTGATACAGCTCCTTTTCTGTTCTGCCATGTAGCAAAACACTGAGGTGGCATTTGTCAATGACCCCACTTTCACATAAAGAGGTTCCACCTTGCAAGCCGGCGTTCGTGAAACTGAGAAAAAAAATAAAAGCTTGCAAACAAAATTTCAAGTTGAATTGTGGTTGAATTTTTCAAATCTACTTCTATTCACTGATCTCCACAAACCTCATTTGTTTCAAAGAACTACCAAATATCCATGCACAATTTCAACCTAAAGAAACTTTTTGCCAACTTCTGATTCAAATTTTTTTTTCTAACTTCACTTCAAATATATGTCCAAACTTGGATGAGTTAGCTTCTAACTTCATCCCATCTGATCTTGATGCTTACCACTTAGCACAAGCACAAAAAAAATATAATGAATAGATAATTAAGAAAAAGAAAAGAAAGAACATACCCAATCACTATCAGCCCCTGCACCAGGAACCAAAACATTAATTTCACTTGACTTGGCTGTTGTAATGGAAGTCCCCAAAGAATCTTTGCTCAAGTATAATTGGCATCCAGTTGTATTATCAACTGAAATAGTCGGTGCTGAACCCTAAAGTGCCCACACAAGGGGCCAAATAAAATGATGAGGTTATTATACATAAAACTGAAATTCCAATAAAACATTAACAAACCTCTGAGGAAGCATTATTTGGATACCTGACATTGAACCTCCACACCATTACAGTTGACAACCTCACAAGCTGCCACAACATCCTGTCCATGGAATTTATAAATCAAATTAAGCAATTTGGTACAGAACATAATAGCCTCCAATACTTAAACAACCCTCCTTTTAAAATCAATCACTGACCGAGAATACAACTCCCATTTTAGTACACTTATCAATTGTTATGTTGTTGACTTTCCCTGTGTGACATCAAATGAGATCATCTGCATGTTAGAGCGCTGAAAACCAACACCATTCCAGTTTGTGCCACTACTTCATATTAGAAGGAAAATAAAGTTACCTTGGATCTGCAGGACTGAATCTTTGCACCCAAAAATATAGACAGATTGCTTTGCATCACAATCATCAATGACTAGATTCTTTCTTCCTATTTGATTCTCAACCACCCATCTTGGAGGAAACAAGACAACAAAGTCAGAAACATATTTTGCTAATCTCAAGCATAGATCAATTGAAAGAAGAATTTTTACTCACTTACGACCCATCTGAAGCTCCAGTTTTGGAGGTCCAGCTTTGGAGAAAGATGATGAGCTAACGCGACGTTCCTTTTCTCCTGCACTAATGACACCGGTTCTATCTGCACGATTCTTTGTCTTCATATCATCTGTCACCCTTCTCAATCCTGGACCAAAAAAAAAATCAACCCAAGGGTAAAACTGTCTTACATTAAAAAGGGAGGGAATATAGCTGAGCATTACCACCAGTGACTGGCTTCCCCGAATTAATTTCATCAAAAACAGCTGACATCCCTTTCTTGGGGCGTGATGACGAAGCCTGGGGAGATTCCGAGCTGAATAGAGAAGCTGGTGGTGGTGGAGGAGGCATGGGACGACTTGGTGCGGGAGCTTTTGGTGGTGCAGATACAGCTACTTTCCCTGTAGCACTCCACACGGGGCCCAATGGGTAGTGACTCTTAACGTAATCCCGCAAGCCAGGGAGATAAATCTCTTTCAAAGCTTTCGCCCATTCAACATGATTTGGGTCTTTGTTTCTGAACTCCACAAGGACCTATATATCATGAAATTTAATAGAAGTTAGAATAGTATGCCATTTTATATTATGCACTATTATACCACCTGATAAATTATTGAGGGGAAAACAACATACATAAAAAGCAACCAAATAACAGAGCATAAAAATTGGAATATGATCTTTGAACTCAGAAAAAAATTCGAAGCAAAAATCCTTTTCCATCTGGAACTGAATATGGACTTACAGTACTGTTTTGCTCTAGCTAAAGGCAACACAATTAATAGTGGAGGTTGAGTATAAGGGTAGAAGGGTAGTAGAGTGAGAGTATTGTCTTGCCTTGCAAGGTTTAGTGCCTGGTGTAGAACTAGTCATGCCCTTTGTAGTTCTTGCCATATGTTGTTTACACTTTTTGCTATTATTATTGTTTCTCTCCGTAGACTTTATACTTGCTTTTCTTATTAACCATTATGCTTTCACCACTAGTTTTTTTCTTCGTTTATTTAGGATTGATGCACTTGAGCAGAAGATCTTCCAGACCAGCCTCTCTACCGAGCAGTAGATCTTCCAGACCAGCCTCTCTACCTCCACGAGGTAGTGGGAAGGTCTGTGTACACTCTACCCTCCCCAGACCCTATTTTGTGGGATTTCACTAGGAATGTTGTTGTTGTTGTTGGTTCTCTTTTCGAGAACAAAAATTATGGAAACAAAAATAAAAGGTAAATTTGTAAGTCTCCTAGGAGATGGTCTAGTGGTCGAGGCAACTCAGTAATAACCTAGAGCTTCCAGGTTCAAATTCCAGCTATGACATTAGGGGTGAGTCTATCTGCTCTGATCTCGACAAGCAGGATTACTTTGGCAACTTATACTTGTGGGCTTAACAGGTTTAAAGGTGAATTAGCCAAGGTGTGTGCAAGTTGGGGCATGAACACCACTGACTAAGAAATTACATATAATAACTACTTCCTTCGTTTAATCAATCAACACCAACAATTACACATCTATCCCAGATAATTGGGATTATTCATTAATCAAAAGCAAAGAAAGGGAACAGGAGAATGTCTTAAACAATGATTTTTTTCTTAACTTAAAAAGTGGATGTTATATTTGTTTGGGAACACTTCCAGACACAATAAGCTATAAGTTCAACCTCTCTTGCCAAGTAATCAGGTGGTGAATTGTAGAGTGTGATTACACCCTGCCAATTACACCAATACCTGTTGACCAATTAATTACTTGTCCTTCCAAACAGGACAAGACAATGTAATTACACCAAATCCAATTACCAGGGTGTCCTTCCAAACAGGACAAGACAGTGTAATTACACCAAATCCAATTAACAGGGTGTCCTTCCATACAGGCCCTAAAGGCCTCCTAAGGATTGGTGGTATCATATCTTAGAATTTTGGGGAAAAATTTGAGGTTTTGCCTCTATAAAATCGATTGAGAGGCAAAACCTCAAATTTTCTCCAAAATTCTAAGATATGATACCAACAATCCTTAGGAGGCCTTTAGGGCTGTATGGAAGGACACCCTGTTAATTGGATTTGGTGTAATTACACTGTCTTGTCCTGTTTGGAAGGACACCCTGATAATTGGATTTGGTGTAATTACATTGTCTTGTCCTGTATGGAAGGACAAGTAATTAATTGGTCAATAGGTATTGGTGTAATTAGCAGGGTGTAATCACACTCTACAATTCACCACCTGATTACTTTTTCTTTATTATTATTTTTAATACTTTTGTTATTTTAAGTTCTTTTTTATTATTATTATTCTAAAATTTTGTAAAAGTTTATTTTTTATTTTATATTATTATATTTCATTTCTTCTTGTTCTCAACCTTACTTTACGTGATTCTATGTAATTTTCTCGTATTATCTATTTATTTATGTCATGCTTATTTTCTCATTAGCATAATTTTATTAGTATTCTAATTTTTAAATTAAAATAATATTTATTATTAAGTAAGGTTATAGACTTCAAGTTTTCTTTACTAAGAAAAAATAAAAGTAAATCATACTTGTTGCTATGTTGAATTTTTTATGAGAGTACTATGTTAAATTTTTTGTTTTGAATTTATAACTTATTTTATATTTTCAGTTCATTTGTTTTAGTAATACTGAATTTACATTGCACTTCATTTTTTAATTAGACTTGATAGAGTATATTTTTGTCAAACATTTAATAATTTATGACATTTTATTATATATTATTCTTTTTATCATACATGCATTTCACAATGCTCGCAGAAATTTCATACTTCTAGTTGTTACGATCAATTCAATTGAAATATTTTAATTTGAAAAAATATAAAAAAAAATATTTTTTCATAACATTAGTTAGTGTAAATATGTTTATTAATTACATATATATATAATTTAATGTCATTTATAAAGTTTCTTATTTGTCTAGTATAAATTTTTAAATAGTTAATTTTTATTTTTAAAATTTATTATAATTTATGATTGCAATTGTGCATCCAAAGAAAATTTGTGTAATTACACTGTGGCATCCAAATATTGTGGCAACCAAACAGGTCAGTGTAATTACTAGACAGTGTAATTACTACCCTAGTAATTACACCAATCCAATGACCAAGTGATTTTCCAAACAGGCCCTTAGAGAACTCAAAATCATTCTCGTTGTCCATGGCTGCTATTGGGCCTTTTAGCCTCTCCTCTCTCCTTTGAGGTTGAGTTCCCATCCTCTTCCACTCTTTTAGATGCCCTCAGTCTTCACTTCAAATTGCGACAACCTTTTCTTTAAGAGAGGTAAGATTACAAATTGAAACAAACACTCATGGTACGTCTTTCTTTTTCCTCTCTTTGATTACCAAGAAGTCCGTGTTTCCAACTTCTAAACTCGATGGATATTGGACCCACCACTCTACTGACATCTCTACTCAAATACCAGACTAGATTCACGGTTTAAAATCCGTCCTTGTAATATGAGTCTACCATACATTTTGTACTAACTCTGCTATTTGAAAATCCTAGGTAAGATTGCTTGTTTCCAATCATCAATAAGAAAGAGAAACGGTGGACCAGAGAGGTCCCCAATCACCAGCTCCATTTCAAATGTGACCCAATTATGTTTGTGTTTTGATTTTCAATGAGAAAGAACAAACATGGTTTCTATTACAAATCATCTCACAAGATTCCTCAAATGTTATACAAGCACATATTTTAAGTTTCATGAAGTGCCAAATGAAGAATTACCGACATACTAGCTAACAAGGTTCTGATAAAGCTCATTTTTCTTTTGATTCAAAAAGCTTTAGTAAGAAGGAAAATGTTCTGCATGTCCAGTTACTCTAAAGAAAATACATTCCGTTAAAAACGAAGAAGTACGACTCCATCACATCAGTGAATCCATTTTCACTTACAAACACCCGACTCTATTCCATATAACTTGTTTCAATAACCACTTCTTTGATAACCGAGAATTCCCTGAGGGCCAGCTGTACACAGTCGGAAACTTGGAGGATAATGGACCCTCCCATCTACCCTATCTTCACTAAAAGACCAGATTTTTGTTTGTGGCAGGGTTTGAACTCATGTCATGCGCCGACTATTTAGAAATTGACAATAACCTTCAATAATAATATCACCAGAACACTATCTTTGTACCCTATCCTACTATTATCATATATTACAAATTTTACCCCAACTAAACACTAGAAACTGATATACAAAAACAATTTTGTGAGTTAAGTATTTCCTATAAAATTCCAAAAGCACCAAAATTAGCATTCACTTCTTCAAAGTGCTTAAGAGGGCATATGGCAAGAAGAATAAAAAGTGCAAATGGATCTATGAACGAAATATAAGTAATCATGGTTCCTTTTTCACCTAATGTTGGCCAGGTGGCACAAAAATATTTCAAAGACTCAACCAAGAGAATGATCAGAAGAAAAAGTGAAGAGCTAGAGAAAGTCTACTTACCTTGTTATTGTAAAACTCGGCCATCTGCCAGCTTTCTTCCACATGTGCAATAGGCATACTCATACCTAGAGGAGACCAGCATCGTCAAAAACTGGACTGGTAAGTAACAAAGCGAAGAAGATAGAGAATATCCTACCACAATCTTTTCCAGTGTATGCGATCCATGCCAGGGCTGTTAGACTATCAACAGCAGCCTTCAGGTGGTTGAAGAAATCAGATCGCCGTCCTTCTGTCATTTTAGTACCTTTCACTATCACATCATTCAGAGGCTTAAGAAATTCAGCCAAACCAGACATGCTAGGTTTCTGCAGATGAAGACCAAACGTGAGCATCACATCAGCAGTGTAAGAAGCAGTATATTTCAAACATGGAACAGATTCTTGTGCTAATCAGAGTGCATCATCACAACACCTCAAAGTCCCTATTTCACTTTGTTTTCAATAAAATAAATAGCACACTACTTTCTTTTCTTTTTTTAGATATACTACTTGACAGATGGTCTCTATACCAGTCTACAGCAGCAGTATGTGTCTCACGTTAAATAAAAAGAGACAAACTTGAAAGATTTCGTATAATTGCATAAGTAATTACACTTCATGTGCTTTGGACAATCTCAAAGTGAAAAATTGAACACCTCTTATGAAAAAAAAATGTCAGTCAGTCCAAAAACTTAGATAGTTCATGATAGTTTCAATTAGCAGAACTGCGAAAGCTACAAATAAGACTCCTTTTTTTTTTTGGATACAGAAGTGACCAGTAAAACTTATTGTGCTTCTGAGCTCTATCTTAATAATGAAGTTGAAACGAGACTTCTTATGCTCCAAATTAACCATTCTTTCAAGAGAAATTACAAGTCCAATCCAACGAGAAACCTCATAACCGTTTCAATTAGCAGAAACTCGGCAACAAGACCTTATCCAACTCTTGAATACTAACACCTTGATGCACCTGGAATGAGTCTCCCTACCCTCCATGTAAGACTACTCATATACTGTAAGAATCACTCGCGCTTTTTCACTCTCATGATGCACAAAGAACATGAAATACAACAACGAGAAAACAAAAAGGTACATGCTATATAAGTCCTCGCATTTGTTCTACTTACATTGAATAGACAAACCTAAGAAAATATCACTTGCACTCTTCAACTGTATACTAACACAATCAAATTGTATACCAGACAGTGACTGTAAATAAATCAATTGTAATTTTCTGATTACGATCAGCATATCCCGAACTTATTAGAATCAGATATAGGAATCCTTTCTATCCATTTCAGATTAATTAGAACTTAGAAGCTAACCTGAGTTTCCTTGATTTTGATAAGAAGTTCTCTCTGAGCTTCAAAAGCCTCCTCAACAATCTTAGTGACATCCAAAACCTGTCCACCAATCTTCTCTGCAGCAGTGCAAACTCTCCCGACGAACTGTGACCTCAGATCGTCAAATGCAATAATGGATGGATCTAAAGCCGCCGCAGCTTCTCCATCTCCAAGTGAAACTCCGCCGCCGACTGAAAGCGCCTCCAGCCTTGACACAGCGGACTCCAATCGGTGTATCAACTTCTCATCCATCAGCACGCGCGGTGAATGCCTATGACCTCCTTTTTGTCTTTCTATCTCTAGAAAAATAAAAAATGAAGTTGGGATAGAGTAGATCTGGTTGTGTCTCTTTGCGTGTGTGTGGACTAGTGCAGAATGTTTGCGGAAAAGTTACTTTGAAACACCACGAGAATTTCTTTTGAATATATGTGGAAGTGGAATATTGTTGCTCTCTAAAGTATGGGCAATTTGAGGGCCTACACGTGTCTAGAAGGTGGAAAATAATGAATTTCACTCCTCTCTGCGTTGTAACTTGTCTTTTTATTTTTAAAAATGTTATTTGAAACGAAAATTTAAATAATTGTTATAAATCCATTAAATTGTGTGGATTGTCCTTTAGATATACTCAAGACTTAATTGTATTCATGTATACATGTTCCCAAGGTGATAAGAATCATTTGGATAACTATGTACCTACTAATTGGACATTTATCATGGGGGCCTTTGGGGTGATATCTCAACTCTATAAATAGAGATATCATTCACCTTTTTTAATACACACTTGAATAAGAAAATTATCTCCTCTATCTTATACTTCTTGTCTTTTTCTTCTTATATTCTGAGTTTTCTTTACAACACGTTATCAGCACGAAATTGCTACTTGCAAAGGTATTATATAAATATTTTTATTTAATTAACATATTCTCCCATAATTTTCATTATGTCGAATTTATCCAAACTGGAGTTTGTGGCATTAGATATTTCTGGAAAGAATTATCTTTCATGGGTACTCGATGCTGAGATTCACTTGGCTGCTAAAGGTCTTGATGCCACTATTACTCAGGGAAATGAAGCATCGAGTCAAGATAAGGCGAAGGCTATGATTTTCCTTCGTCATCATCTTGATGAGGGCCTGAAGATTGAATATCTGACGGTGAAAGATCCACTTGAATTGTGGACTTATTTAAAGGAGAGATATGACCACCTAAAGGCAACAGTGTTGCCAAGAGCTCATTATGAGTGGATGCATTTACGATTTCAATATTTTAAGACCGTGATTGAATACAACTCTGTTGTATTCAGGATAACCTCCCAGTTGAAATTATGTGGGGAGACTATAAAAGATGAGGACATGTTGGAAAAGACACTTACTACTTTCCATGCCTCAAATGTGATATTGCAGCAGCAATATCGTGAAAAGGGTTTTCAGAAATATTCTGAACTAATCTCATGTCTGTTGGTGGCTGAGCAACATAATGCTCTTTTAATTAAAAATCATGAAGCTCGTCCCACTGGAGCTGCTCCATTACCGGAGGCAAATATGGTGGAAGCACGTGATCAATCTGAAGTAAAAAGTGATGATCATCGGGGATATAATAATGCACGGGGACGTGGCAAAAATAAAAGACGATACACTAATCGTCAAGGTGGTGGTCATAATAAAAGGGAGAACAACATGAGTTCTCAAAATAACCCCTCAAAAAGTAATTGTCGTCGTTGTGGCATGAAAGGCCATTGGAAGAATGAATGTCACACACATGAACATTTTGTAAGGCTCTATCAAAATTCCTTTAAAAAGAAAGGAAATAAAAGTGGTGCTTCCTCTTCCAATGCTCGAGCTGAGTCACATATGACTCTTAAAGATGATGATAAGCCGGGAACATCTCAGAAATATGATAAGGATGTTGAAGCAAATTTGGCTTTAAAGGATGATGTTTTTGATGGCCTTGGTGACATTACTCATATGGAAGTTGATGACTTCTTTGGAGATCGAAACTGATGTTTGATCTTTTAGCTGGGGAATGAAGTTTGTTAATATTTTACTTATGTATTTTTAATTATTATGTTATTCATGTTGAAGTATTTAAATTTCCGTTGTTAATTTTGTTTCTTCCTTCTTTTGATGTATTTTATTTTAATGAAAATTAATAGAAATCCCCAGTTGTCAGTTGGATTCAAGATGAGTAATGGAGATGTATGCCTTCTTGATAGTGCTACAACGCATACAATATTAAAAGAAAAGAAATACTTTTCTAATTTGGTTATGAAAATGGCATATGTCAACACAATATCAGGTAGTACAAAATTAATTGAGGGCTCTGGAAGAGCGACCTTATTACTACCTGGAGGGACAATATTAAGTATTGATAATGCATTATATTGTAGTAAGTCTCAAAGAAACTTATTAAGTTTCAAAGTTATTCGCCAAAATGGCTATCATGTTGAGACGGCTAATGAAGGAAAGGTTGAATACCTTTACATTACTACAATTAATGTAGAGAAGAAAATTGTGCATGAAAAATTACCTGCATTTTCTTCTGGGTTGTACTATACAAGTATAAGTACAGTTGAATCACATGCCGTAGTAAACAAAAGGTTTACTAATTTTAATGATTTTATCATTTGGCATGACCGGTTGGGCCATCCTGGATTTAATATGATGCGCAAAATCATTGAGAATTCACATGGGCACACCTTAAAGAGCCCAAATATCCTTCAATCAAAAGAATTCTCTTGTGCTGCTTGTTCTCAAGGAAAGTTGATCATTAAACCATCAACAGTTAAGGTTGGAATTGAATCCCCTGCGTTTCTGGAACGTATACAGGGTGATATATGTGGACCAATTCAACCTGCATGTGGACCCTTTAAATATTATATGGTCTTGATAGATGCTTCTACAAGATGGTCACATGTGTGTTTATTATCAACTCGCAACATGGCTTTTGCGAGATTGCTGGCTCAAATAATAAGATTGAAAGCACAATTTCCAGACTATACAATAAAGACAATCCGTCTAGATAATGCTGGAAAGTTTACATCTCAGGCATTTAATGATTATTGTATGTCTACTGGTATAACTGTTAAACATCCAGTTGCGCATGTTCACACTCAAAACGGTCTAGCAGAATCATTGATTAAACGTCTGCAATTGATAGCTAGACCATTACTAATGAGAACAAAGTTATCTGTGTCTATGTGGGGGCATGCTATTTTGCATGCAGCAGCACTTGTGCGCATAAGGCCAACCAATTATCATGAATTCTCCCCATTACAATTGACTTTTGGTCAAGAGCCAAACATTTCCCATCTTAGAGTTTTTGGATGTGCGGTGTATGTCCCAATTGCTCCACCACAACGCACAAAGATGGGGCCGCAAAGAAGGTTGGGGATATATGTTAGGTATGAATCTCCTTCAATCATAAAATATTTGGAGCCTATGACTGGAGATTTATTTAAGGCAAGATTTGCTGATTGTCATTTTGATGAATCAGTATACCCAACATTAGGGGGAGAACATAAGTCATTGGGAAAAGAGATAGATTGGAATTCATCATCTCTATCTCATCTGGATCCTCGAACAAACCAATGTGAGCAAGAAGTTCAAAGAATAATTTATTTGCAGAACATTGCAAATCAGCTACCAGATGCATTTACGAATCTTCCAAGGATTACTAAATCGCATATTCCAGCTGTTAATGCTCCAGTTCGAGTTGATATCCCGACGGGACAAATTGTTAAGGCAAATGAGTCTAGACCAAATCTGAAGCGTGGTAGACCAATTGGTTCCAAGGATAAAAATCCTCGAAAGAGAAAAGGAATAAATGATCAAGATGATCATGGGTTGAAAGAAATTTCTCAAGATGAGACCCAAGTCATAACACATGATGATGAGGAGGTTCGAACTTCTGAAAACAATGAAATTTCAATGAATTATGTCTCGACAAGAAAGTTGTGGAACCGAAATAATGTTGTGATTGACAACATATTTGCCTATAATGTTGCTATTGAAATAATGCAACAAGATGAAGATTTTGAGCCAAAATCTGTTCACGAATGTAGACAGAGAAATGATTGGCCAAAATGAAAGGATGCAATTCAACCTGAATTGGCTTCACTAGAAAAACGTGAAGTTTTTGGACCAATAATCCGAACACCTGAAGGTATCAAGCCAGTGGGGTACAAATGAGTTTTTGTACGAAAAAGAAATGAGAAAAGTGAAGTCATGAGATATAAGGCCCGACTCGTTGCTCAAGGTTTTTCTCAAAGACCTGGCATTGATTATATGGAGACATATTCTCCAGTGGTAGATGCAATCACCTTTAGATATCTCATAAATCTGGCAGTTCATGAAAAACTTGAAATGCGTCTAATGGACGTTGTCACAGCCTATCTATATGGCTCATTGGACCACAACATTTTCATGAAAATTCCTGAAGCATTTAAAGTGCCTGAAACATACAAAGATTCAAGAGAAACTTGTTCAATAAAGCTTCAGAAATCTCTGTATGGACTGAAACAATCAGGAAGGATGTGGTACAATCATTTAAAGTGAATATTTGTTAAAGAAAGGGTACAAAAATGACCTGATTTGTTCCTGCATTTTCATTAAACGGTCGGGGTCTGAATTTGTAATAATAGCTGTGTATGTTGATGATTTGAACATCATTGGAACTCGTAAAGAGCTTTTAGAAGCTGTTGAGTGTCTGAAAAGAGAATTTGAAATGAAAGATCTCGGCAAGACAAAATTTTGTCTTGGTCTACAGATTGAGAATTTGTCAAATAGAATACTTGTTCATCAATCAACGTACACAGAAAAGATACTAAAGCGTTTTTACATGGATAACTCACATCCATTGAGTACTCCAATGGTGGTAAGATCTCTTGACATCAATACAGATCCATTTCGACCTCAAGAGAATGATGAAGAGCTTCTTGGTGATGAAACTCCTTATCTTAGTGCGATCGGGGCACTAATGTACCTTGCTAACAATACTCGACCAGATATCTGTTTTGCAGTAAGTCTACTGGCAAGATTCAGTTCCTCCCCAACAAAAAGACATTGGAATGGTGTTAAACACATACTTCGATATCTTCGAGGGACCATGGACATGGGTTTATTCTATTCCAATGAATCCAAATCAGAACTGATTGGTTACGCAGATGCAGGGTATTTATCAGATCCGCATAAAGCTCGATCACAAACGGGCTATTTGTTTACATATGGAGACACGGCAATATCTTGGCGATCAATGAAGCAAACATTGGTAGCCACTTCTTCAAATCATGCAGAAATAATAGCCATCCATGAAGCAAGTCGAGAGTGCGTCTGGTTGAGATCAATGACCCATCATATTCAGAAAATGTGTGGTTTTTCTTTGAAAAAGAATATACCAACCACAATGTACGAAGATAATGCTGCATGTATAGCTCAATTGAAAGGAGGATACATCAAAGGAGACCGGACAAAGCATATCTCACCAAAGTTCTTTTTCACGCATGATCTTCAACAAAATGGTGAGATAGAAGTTCAACAAATTCGTTCAAGTGATAATCTTGCTGATTTATTCACTAAGGCATTGCCAACATCAACATTTGAGAAGTTGAGATACAAGATTGGAATGCGCCGTCTCCGAGATATCAAGTAAAGTTTTCATCAGGGGGAGCGAAATACGCGTTGTACTCTTTTCCTTAACTATGGTTTTGTCCCAAGTTGGGTTTTCCTGGTAAGGTTTTTAATGAGGCAACATTCAAAGCGTATTATGAGATATGTGTACTCTTTTTCCTTCACTAGGCTTTTTCCCACTGGGTTTTTCCTAGTAAGGTTTTAACGAGGCACATAATCTATGGACATCCAAGGGGGAGTGTTATAAATCCATTGAATTGTGTGGATTGTCCTTTAGATATACTCAAGACTTAATTGTATTCATGTATACATGTTCCCAAGGTGATAAGAATCATTTGGATAACTATGTACCTACTAATTGGACATTTATCATGGGGGCCTTTGGGGTGATATCTCAACTCTATAAAGAGAGATATCATTCACCTTTTGTAATACACACTTGAATAAGAAAATTATCTCCTCTATCTTATACTTCATGTCTTTTTCTTCTTATATTCTGAGCTTTTTTTACAACAATAATCAATTAATTGAATTATTAAAATTTTCTTATAAAAAATGACATTTCAAATGAATGGAAAGGTTTAGCATGAAAATACAAAATTGAAAGAGGGTCCAAAAAGGTTAACAGTGGCAAGTTACTGAATATTAATGTCACAATTACTTTGAAGTCATCTTTATCTTACTAAAATGTTTCGCGTATATATGAAAAAATATTTGAACCTCTTGTTGAATTATTTTCAGTTGATATAATGAACTTACCAATTACCATCTTTGACATTTGGATAATTCTCTTGAAATATTTTCAAACGACCATATCTAGGAATAATTTGTCTCTAGATGATTAATTTTTTAGTAATAGTTAATCGCATTTGAATTAGAAAGCCTCTTTCTTAATAAAAAAAATTGTATAAATGTAAATAAACACTATATTGTTAAATCGGTCATCGACTCCATTTTCTACAACAGCTTTATTTTTTCAATCTGAAGCTTTTCCTGTTCTAATCTATTTATTTTTTATTTGTACAGTAGTTAATAGTATGTATGCTTGTAATAACCTAACATTTCATTTGAATTTACTTCACTTTCATGGGGTACAAAAAGGAAGTAATGAACAAATAGAGGAGTTACACGTCTCATACAATAAACACCAATTCCTTTAAACTAAAAGAGATGCCATGCTTTTGTTTAGTTTCACAGAAACTTGAATGAACAAGAACCTTCACAAAATGTCATCAAATATAATAAGAGATGCTTCATATTTTCACCAATCAATATGTATACTCTCAATAATGGAAAGGCAACGGAGACAACAAAAAGAGAACATCCTTCAGTAGATCCCTTTATTTTATTAATTCCTCAGAAGCTAGAATCTTTCATTGTATCTCAACTCAAAATTAACCAAAACTACTCAGCGATAGAGGCTTTCGGATCTCAGATTCTCGGCAATCTCAGTTTCCCATCGATCACCATTCTCAAGAAGCTTCTCCTTGTCGTAAAGAAGTTCCTAATGGGTTAAGCAATACGTTAGTTATAAAGACGTGTAGTTATCATCCATATTTCCCATGCTTTAGGATATACAATATTTATTCATATCAACCTTAATTCTGCTACAAAGGTAATTAATTAACTTGATTCAACAAACCTCATGAGTTTCGGTTGCAAATTCAAAGTTGGGCCCTTCAACAATTGCATCAACAGGGCAGGCTTCTTGGCAGAATCCACAGTAAATGCATTTTGTCATGTCAATATCATACCTGTAAAATTCAATCTACAGATAAGCATGGGTGATGGATCTCCTAATAGCTAGTAGTATGATGTGGACAAAACTACCATCATCTACCTAGTTGTGCGACGACTTCCATCCTCTCGCTCCTCGGCCTCGATGGTGATGGCTTGGGCAGGGCAAATCTGTTGAAATTCAATTATTTGTTTCAGTTTTTAAGACAAATCATACCATATAGAACTGAAGTATGCAAGAAAATCATCGCACAAGTCACATAATCTGGCAGCATCATCGTTCACAGTGGTGGACACAGCAACCTTTTGAAGAAAGGATAAAAGATCACTGGTTATTGCAGCTCTTCCTTTCTAGTTTGGGCTGTCGCAATGCCAACTAAGGAAGTATAAACATTGACCATACTAGTGACAATTGTATAAATAAAATTTTACGTGATCGTCTGCTTTTACACTTCTTGGAGCTGCTCTATAAACTGCACACTCTTCCCAGACGATAATGTTGTAATAGTCACTGCTTTCGCAACATTGTAAAGCATGCATTGTCAACTCTCCCTTTTAATAACCATACAAACTGATCAGGATACTTGATCTGGAGAAGAGGAGATGTTTCAAGGTTGATGCAATAAACTAACTACATTGTATCGAATCATCTTTTGGGCATTGTGAATTTTTTTTTATAATCGAGAAATCCCAAGGGTCGAAGTGGTGCATGTTTCTAAACTCAGTGGATATTGGGCCTACCCCTCTACCTTATCCACTTTAACACTGCTTTCGTCTACGGCTGGATTAAACCTGTGATGTGCACCTAAAAAACATATCATATGTTGCGATCTTACCACTAGACCAAAGTCCTGGGCCATTTTTTAACTTTACCTCGATTTTGCTACACCCTTTTTTGTGGGGAAGCACAGTTAGAAGAATTATTGAGACTTGTAAGCTTAAGTGCATACACTCCCTAGAAAACTAAAATAGCAGTTAGCTAAGACACAAACAATTAATTTCAATCACAAAAATTTTAGATCAACTTTCACATTCTACCTTCGCAAAGTCTCACCACTGTATCATGATAGTAACCATGCCTATGCATGGATTTAAATGACATAAAACTTAACTTTCATGAGGGTAACCCACAGCTATCAATGTAAGCAGGATGCAAAAAATAAGATTATCACTCTCATTTTCTTTTTCGTTTTTTGATAACTGAGAAATCCCTGTGCTTTAGCTAACCCAGCCCCAGTTGGTGTATAGGTTCAACACTTGGGAGAGAATAGGCCCATCCCTCTACCCTCCTCCCACTTAAGCACCAGGTTTTAGTCATCAGCTGGGTTTAAATTCAAGGACATGTGCATACCACATATTTCACAGTGTACTTCCTTTACCGCAAGGCGAAAGCAGCAAAGCCCCACTGGCAAATGTATATCACTATTACAGCTGATATAAGTCATTTCAAACTAGCACTTACAGCTTCACAAAGTTTACACGCAATGCATCTTTCCTCTCCAGTTGCATAACGCCTAAGAGCATGTTCTCCACGAAAACGAGGACTTAAAGGACCCTTCTCAAATGGATAGTTAATCTGCACAGTGAAAATAGTTATTGGATTTTCTGCTCAATTGATGGAGAGACACCATAAAATCTAAAATTCAACCATGGTTTAATTAGGTGGATCACAGCTAATCAGCAGATGGCTGACAGGAAGAAAAAAAAGACAGAGATATAAAATATCGATCCAGAATGAGACTTACCGTTACTTTCTTCTCAAAGAAGTACTTCAGCGTCAACATTAAACCTCGAACCATTTCAGTCAAAAATAACGTATTGATACTTCGCTCAAAAACTGCATTTATTCAACAACATTCAGCATCTCAATAATGCATGAAGCAGTGCAGAGAAACCAAAATGTGAAGTCTTTACCTGAATTCCAATCTTTTGATAACTCCTTTGCTAGCTGCTCTCTTTCTTCATCATCTGATGCATGAAAAAAGATAACTAGAATCATTTATTCTACAAAATGAATCTACTAATTACATTCCACTTGCAACATTGTACAACTGGAATAGGTCACCATATGCTATCATGAAACCAGTAAAGCCAAATTCATTTTGTCCTTAATCACAATTGATAGTTAATATGGACATCCGCACACCACAAGATATTAATATAATTTTCTTGATTGTAGAGGTCATATACTACACAGCACATTGATGTGAAATCTAGGAGATCAAAAACCATGCACCTCTGGCCTCTGGGCCCTCATCTGTAGCGCCTAAGCCCAATATAATATTAGTCTAGGCTAGGTCAGTAATATAAATACTTTATATTTTACGATGTGCAAACTATAAAGGGGATTTCAACTTGGGGATTGGAGGGGGGACCGAAGAGCTTAGCACAGACCTTTGTCAGTAGAAAACGAATGCTTGGTAGCAAATGATCGGGTGCCAAGCAGAGTTCTAATGTAGCCATTAGTTCCTTCAATTGTATGTCCTGCCAAAACCTGTATTTCCCAAACAAAGTAGAAACGATCAAACCACTCAGCTTTTGATTCTTTTGACATATTTTATAAACACAATATGCATCCTGAACAACATATAAAGATCCCCTCCACCCCTTTTTTCATTAATAATGGAATATCCTTCACTATTGTACTAAAGTGGAACAAAATGATCTTCGTGACTGATATTAGGTGCATTTATACGTCTATTAGCCATATCTCACCCACGTTTATACCCTGATTTGAGAGTAAACAGGTTTCTCCTAACTATTGTTCCTTCTCACGTCATAGGATTAATTGACATGCTATGTGGATTTTGTAGGCAAAATGCTCAAGAAAATGTCCAAGTATGAAGAAGTAAGCATGTCTTTGCGGATATATCTAGTAGTAGAATAAATGGCCACATTTATTTGATTTTGTGCTTACTAGTAGAATAAATTTATACTCCGTAACAGAACTCGGGAGAGGAAAGTTCAGATAAAATGAGGGTCAAATAGAATAGGATGTGAACCTTGGGAAGCGGGTTTGCCGCTAGGATAGGAATATACCTAGTTTGGCCTATTTGTCTCATATACGGGAGATGTAAATGCATTTGTGGGAGCTAATATATCAGTGATTTGTAAGAGAACAAAGGCGTAGACAGTAGACACAAATGAGCACATAGAAGTGTCGTTTCCCTGGAATTTGTCTTTTATTATGTTAACCAAAACTTTGTTCAGTTATTTTCTTTTTTGGTTTTAGTTTAGTCAACCCACAAACAAATCTTCAGATTTTATAGCTTAAATAAATTATTAGAACTAGTTTAATTTGGTAAACAGTTAATCATAAGTCCTTGTGGAGTCTACATCCAACTGCTTCCAATCACTATATTACTTATACGACCGCGTACAAAAGACTAAAGTAGCCAAGTCCCTGTCAGCTCTCTCATTTGCACCAAAGTTTCTCAAATAGAGAGCATATCTTAGTGGTGTCAATCATGAGTAGAAGTAGGCAATAATAGATATCCATTATCTTCTTGCCTTTCTCATCTCATCAACGCAAAACATGTTCTCCTCCGGACACATTTAAGTTAATCCAAACATCAGACCAGCCAAAATATCTTATCATAGTTTGTGTCTAGTAAGGACATGAAAAAATGGAAATGCAGCAAAAGACCATTCTTTATCCTCCTTTTTCAGAAATAGTTCCAGAATAAAGAAAATGTGCCTCAAGGGAATTCCAATGTCAAAAATATCAGTAAGCAAAACAAAGTTTTTAGTCATTGTTGGCATCCCTTACTGTTTGATAGCACATTTTCAAAAGCAAACACTAATTTTACAAAACAAGGAGGTTCTCTTCTCATGCATAAGCTAAGGGCACAAATCACAATGAATTAGAGCGAAAGCTGATATAATCTAGTGTCATTCAGGTATATTTCAATCAATAATCTTCCTCTTAACCAAACTAGTTCAGTTCCACTCTATGAATCATCTATATCTATTACCTCTATTCAAACTTAATTCCTTCCAATACTTTGCAGGTAAGTTCAACGTTAATTAGATGCATATAATCTTACAGAAATTATCACTTATATAGAATGCATAACTTTATTGATAAAAAGAAAAAAAAAAGGCGTATAATCAAACACCGTCAATTGAAATCTTCATGAAGAAATAGAATTAGGTTTCAATTGGACAGAAAGAACATTCCATGAATAGCAGATAGTCAATCCCAACTAATTTGGGATCGATTTGATTGATGGATTGGAATGTGTCAAAAGAGAATTGGAAACTTACAAGCTGACGAGAACGTAAAGCAGATAGAGATTTGCGAGCTAAGATGGCAGCCATGGGAGATGCAAATGGGCTTCTTCCTTGTGATCGGCAACAACTGAAAGACGAGCTTATGGTCAAACGCTGCGTTTTATTCTTTTGTCATAAAAATGGAAGGAAAATAACATGGGATAATTTATAATTACGGGTTAAGCAACATGTACTAGTTCTTAACTAACATAGCAGTAATTTATATTAATTATTATTATAATTATAACTCAATTTACTTCCAGCTATAATTACATTCTTTCACGCCTCTCGTCTCTCTTCTCTCTCCACTCTCTCTGGAATCTCGATTGCTTCTCTCCTCTTTTTCAATCATCTCTCTCGCATCTCTCCTCTTT
The DNA here is from genome assembly GCA_027704765.1 of Solanum habrochaites. Taxonomy (NCBI): domain Eukaryota; kingdom Viridiplantae; phylum Streptophyta; class Magnoliopsida; order Solanales; family Solanaceae; genus Solanum; species Solanum habrochaites. Next base: position 56,190,169 of record JAKWJA010002498.1, read on the forward strand.
CTTAATCATCTCTCCTCTCCCTGCTTGGTATCTCTCTCATATATCTTTTGTCAGTCTCTTTCACATTATACAAATACAAATTCTACAAATACAAATGTATAATTTGTATTTATGTAAAGTGGGAGAAAGATTGAATATACAAATACAAATGTTTAAACTCCATTTATTGTATATGAATACAAATAGTATGTATATATAAAATAATACATATACATACTAGTTACATATATCTTGATATATATATCAATTCACCTTTCTATAACCTCTCTCTTTTGCCTCTCTTTTCCCTCTCTCAATCTCGTTTGCCTCTCTCCTTTCTTTAACATGTAGCAACGAATCGCAATTAGCAAATTATATTTTGGAGCATAATAAATTATTTTGAATGGTTATATGCGAAAATTCTTCTAATAACATAGATGTTTGAAAAGACAATTTCACATCGAGTAAGAACCCCTTAAACATAGCACTCTAAAAAATTTTAACTTTCAAATTCGAAATCTCTAATTAAGATTTAGTCGAAAGAGGCGCAATCCATCTACTGCACCAATACCGTCTCTAACTTTATTGAATGTTAAACTGATTATATGTGTTAATTTATTTTTTCTATAGCTTTTGGTTAATTAATTTATTTTTCATTATTTTTAAAAAATATTTAGGTAATTAATTGTGGTAATTTTATAGTATTTTAAGTTATTTTAAAATATACAATTAAATATTTTAAATTATTATTATGAGTTATAGTACTTTAACGTAATTTTTAAATATAAAATATTTAAAAAAAAAAAAAACAAATAAACTGGAAAAGAAAAAATTTCTTAAAAATTACCCTTTACAAATTCTAACTGACGTGGGCCCTCACATTTCGAGCAAATCACCCTTGCCTTCCAGCACTCCCTATAGACTTGTAGTTTTGTTTCGCAATTTCACATTTCTTTTTTATTCGCACTAGGTAAAAGAGTTTGAAAAATATTTTATTTTTGATACCTTCTAAATTATTTTAATATGTATTTTAAAGGTATATATATATGTTCATATAGACATATTACTATTATAATTATGAACTATTTTTTTGTCTATGTGAGCATATATATACCTTTAAAATATACTATTAAATAATACAAAAATAAAAAATTCTTTCCAAAATTTAATATCAATCAAAATTCAAATATATTAAACAATTTTTCCTTCATAAAATATACTTATAATATAAAATATAATAATCAATCAAGATTCGAGAGTTGTATGCTTGTAGCCCCGCAATCGATAAATACTCCCTCTATTCAAATATATTTTTCTTACATTATTTTTCAATATGTTTAAAAAATAATCTATTTTTTTCTTTTAACAATTTTAAATTTTTAACTTTCCATGTGATATTTGTAAAATCACAAATTTGAATAGCGTTATATTCTACATACTCTGAATTTAAGATTATAAAAAAAAAATTGTTTTCCTTATCAATTTATAAAAATAGAAACAAATTGAAACTACAGAGTAAATATATTTTAGGTTACCAAACAAACAAGTTGGTCCCATGGTCTAGTGGTTAGGACATTGGACTCTGAATCCAGTAACCCGAGTTCAAGTCTCGGTGGGACCTTTACAATTTTTGTATTTTATTTTCTCCTTATTTTCATTCTCTTTTATGTGCAATTTTAGTTTGTTATGGTAAAAAATGTCTTGTTTTAAAACAAATACACTAAACTTCCAAATTTTATACTAGCTTATTTCTAAGTAAATTTTTTTCCATTTACTTTGCTTCAAAAGAGGGACTTTTTTAGATCGTTGGTGAATTGGAAAAGGGTCTTTTAGTTATGTGAAATGAACAAAAATGTCATTTGATCATGGCTGGTTTAAAAATATTCTGTCAATATTTTGAACCAAAAATGTCATTATTGTTATTTAACGGGTCAAAAGTTCCCTATTTCCAAATAAATATATATTTATAAAACATTCTTTTTATAATAATATATTTTTAAAATCAGCATATGTTTATCCTACTTCAATTTATAAAAAATAAAAACTTTTCTTAGTTTATTATACTTGTTTTTTATTGTTATATAAATAAAAGTAATGATGGATTCAATACTATGACATTATATATATGATATATAGAAAGGGTATATGATGTTATTCTATTTTAATTGATAAAATAAGATTAAGGAAAAAAATATTTATTTCCTATATTATTTTTTGTTAAGGTGATTTTAAAAGAGAAAAAACAAGAATAGGGTTATTTAATGATATTTTTATTAAGAAGAAAATGTGTTTAAAAAGAAAAAATATATATATTTATTCGAAAAAAGACATTTTGACTCATCTAGTAACTATAAGGGCATTTATAAACCAAAGTATTGGCTGCAAGAACAATTTTTAACCAAATTATTGATAGTAAGATCATTTTTAGCACTATAAACAGAGGACATTTTTGTTCATTTCGCATAGTTTAAAGACATTATTGATCATTTTCTGATGGTAAAATAATTTTCATATGACCAATAAGTCACCATTCGACCTATAGAATCATGCTTGCATTTGGATAGGCTGTCCATCATATACAATCGCGACAAATTTAGTATAATTTCACAAGTGAAATTTGAGAAAAGTAGAATGTATATAAACTTAGTACCTTTGAGTATGTTGAAAAATTGTTTTTGAAGACTCTTAACTTGAAAAATAATTTTAAAAAAAGGAAATAACAACAAATAAAATCAACACCAATATATTAAGATATTGAGGTGAAATAACAAGTAGGGATAGAAATCCAAAAACAAGGGGCGGGGGTGGGGGATAATACTAAACTTAAGGAAAGGAAAGGTAAATACTCTCAACTACGGAAAGAAAAGTTAAATACTCTCACTAAGGAAAGGAAAGGTAAAATACTTTCGACCACTAATAACTAAGATTCTACTATAACTCGTGTCCTGCATACTTTAGTGACCTTTCTATGTCATGTCCTCATTAAGTTGAAGGTGCATCATATCCTGCCTAATTGTCTCATCCCAATACTTCTTACGCCTATATGATGGTCTCATAATGTTTCATACATCAAACGTCCTTTTTACTTTGCTTCAAAAGTCTGAAGGCTTAAATTAAAATTTGAAGATTAGAATAGTTCTGCATAGAGTTTAACAAAAGCATAGAAGTAAATAACATACTGTAGCCACAAGTTACAAATTTGGCACAAGAGAATAAGGATAAGCCTTTTGTTTTAATTGTATAATATGTCAAGTCCATTCACATATTGAAAAAAACAACAAAAATACCTTTCCTATTCACTTCTCAATTTTATAATTTACATTCATAAAGGGACTGGCAAAAGAGAAGAACAATTACATACAAGAATGAACCCAAATAAAAACTATTAAAACAATTGAGTAAAAGGAAGCAACACTTCGCTAAATCTTGTCGTATCAAACTGTACCTAAAGAACTTAAAGTTAAAGCCATACACAATTCACGGTCTCTTTGAAATTTGAACATGGTAACCTGGAGTAACCCTAGGATCTAGAATGGGAAGAGAATTTACAGGATACCAACAAATAGGCACCCAAAGTATCAAGAACAACAACCTTCTATTCATCTCACGTTCTCCCTGCATCTCGCACGTCTAATGGTACGTGGAATATCTCCTTTGAGTGTCGTCCAGTTGAGAAAAGAACCTCCTTCTGGAACTTGACCAATTCCCTAAGACCCCATAGTTGTTGACTTCTTAAAACTACTTGCACATTTCACCTTATTAGCTGGTGGAGCTACTATATCCGAGAAGATGTGACACTAGCTCCCAAATAGAGTACTATCCAATGACCCTTTGGATGAACTTGCTCTAAGTCGTTCGGAGATAGCGAGTTCTTGCCTAACTACTTTAATGGGTTTTCTAAAGCTTTGAGGATATACCTCATTAACTGCCTCCTCCAAGTCTTGGGATTGAGACAAGATCTGGCAACAATAGCCATGGCCCATACTTCCTTATTTGTTACAAGTTCCTTATCATCCACACAAATGCAAGACAGTGATTTTTCCAACCAAAATTTCATGGTAACATCACTAGATGAACTAATACCCAACTTGCCAGTTACTAGCTCAAGCAAAACCTTTCCAAAACAATAAACATCGTATGCACAAATGGCATTAGGCATACCTGTCCATCAGAAAGAAGATTATAAAGTCAAATTTTATCATTTTAAACAGTAGGTTATTACCTAAAAGTAGGACTTAATAAATGTTTAAATATCGAGTAAACTTTATTCATCATGATTGAATTGACAAGTGGCAAGTGTACCTGATGTGCCTTGCTCCGATGTTCAGCATAGTAGGAAGAAAAGACTACCAATATGTAATCCATTTGAGAGGTAATAAAATAATTACTTGTTACTACTAAATGAGCTAGATATCTTGCAGAAAAAAGACAATCACAACCACTCATATATATAATACATACAAGAATTGAGAAAAATGTTTCCTGTGGAAATAATGTAGGCTATATAAAAATCTTGGTAGAGTGGAAAGAAAATTAGAGAAAATAGACACTTATGCCTCAATCCCAAATAAAGATATTGTCATTTAAAATAAAATGAAAAGAAAAACAACAACTACTCACTGTGGCAGCCGCAACATCCTGAAAATCTTGTTTTGATGGGTTTCTCCTTCTTGTGCACAGATCTCACTCAAACTCCCTTATCATACTTCAAATTTATCATCAAGAAATATGCTGCTTGCTTGGACATCTCTGTAAATACAACAATACAAGGTTCAAAAAAGGTGTTTCACCATAGTACCCCAAAGCATAAATTATATAACTGAGATTATGTCAATTTTCCTCCGGAATGCAAAAAGACAATGTAACCATTACGAATAGTATAAAACCCGTCTTTTACAGCTCACTGATACAGCTCAGGGAAATGCAAAAATTTCTGCAATTGGTTTCTCCTTTTCATGCACTACCCTAAGTATGGTCTATTATGAGGTGTTTGGGAAGTTCCAGCTTAGACCATCTTTTGTCTACCACGAGGTATGATGGAAAAAAAATAGAGAGAAGATAAGAACATAATTATTTATGCATGCTGGCTTAAGAAATTCTAGTTGCCACATAAAACAAATAATATCTAACTGAAAAAATGTGGTGAACATCTTGAGGAAAGTGAAGGAGTAACCTATAGTGAAATAGAGTAGATTCTGTCACAGGATCGCCTGGTTTATTAGCATCGACGTACATATGTTAATTACTATTAGAGTGGCTAGAGATTTTCAGGCACGATGTTGAAGATGCCTTAAGGTATCGCAACACCATTTTTACTGCTTTCAATGCTCCAAACTTGGGGATTGCATAAATTGTGATAGTTGGTTAACTGCAAAGGAATATCAGGACGCGTGAATGATAAGTATTGCAATTTACCAATAGTGCGTCGATACAAGGTTGCATCACCAGGAGGTGAACCATCGCCTGCTTTGAGTGGTGAGCTTAAGCACATGGGTGTCGTAACTCCTTTACAGTCGGTCATATCCGCATCTGAGAGAATCTCAAGTACGTATTTGGATTGTGATAAGACAATCCCATTTGGAACATGTTTGACTTTGATCCCCAAAAAATAGTTGAGTTCAACAAGGTTCTTTAGAGAGAACTTGTAAGCCAAAGAGTTAATTACATGTGCAACCAAGTTTGGGTAATTGTGATGCGAATATCAACAAAATACACCAAAATATACATCGTGACAGCTTCATATGTGAAAATAAAGTTCGAAGCATCTGAATTCAAACTTAACAAACCCAATGTTAGTCAAGTGAGATTTGAGAGCTTTATACTAGGCACAAAGAGCTTTTTTGAGACGACAAACATAATTGGGAAAATCAGGGTTGACATAGACTTTCGGCTGCGCCATGAATAGTTGCTCCTATAAGGTACCTTGCAAAAATGCATTATTCATGTCAAGCTGCTAAGCATTCCAGTTATTTTGAATTGTAATAGAAAGGACAATTTTGATGATGCTTGGTTTGACAAGCGGACTGAAAGTTTCATGAAAGTCCAATCCTGGACATCGTGTGAAATCTTTTGCGACTAATCGCACCTTAAACTTGTCAATAGAACCATCAACTTTCTTTTTTAATGCAAAATAACCACTTACAATCAACAACATTGTTTATCGGGTCCTTAGGTACTAGTTCCCAAGTTTGGTTTCTCGTTAAGGCTTCGTATTCCATATTTCTTTCTTCCGTTCAATGTGCTTAACGACTTGGTTAAATGTATTTGGAGTGGGAGAAAGGTTATCCAAGAAGATGAATTTTTTTTGGTTTGAAGATATTATTTTTGGACCTTGTGACCACACCGGATGGTGGAGGGTAGCGGCCGGTGGCATAATTGCTTGCGGGTTTGATGGCTGCTGGTTGTGTGGTGGACGACGGGAATTGGGTAATGAGTCAGAGTTCTAGGCTGCTTTATTAAATAGTGAAATAGGTTGAGAAGATATAGATGGTTGGTAGTTGTCTTTCAATTATGGACTCTAGAGTGTTTGAATGAGAGGGAACTGTTAGGGTGATAGGAATAGGAGGAGGAAGAATTGGAACGGTATTGGAGTCAAAATTTAATTAGACTTGCTGGATGATGCAGAAGTGTAGCCATCTGTGCCTCTAGTTTCTGGACCCTAGCAAGCGGGACCAGAGCGGGGAAAGGGGCTGAGCGAGAGGAGCTCGGGGCAGTGCTACTACCCGGGATAGACTCGACCGGGGTAGTGTCAGTGGTTTCAGAAGCAGCCTGCGTAGCCGTGCGAGCCTGTGCTACCGTATCAGCCAGATTGTCACCAAGTGGAGGCAACTCTGGACGGGGCCCTCTGCGTGGAGCCAACTCATTGGCCTCATCCCTGATGAGGCCGATATCAACAGTGCCCAGCGGAGTCTTGAGCTAATCAATGTGCCAGATGGGCACACCTGCGGACCTGCATAAAGAATATATCATGCACAGAAAAGGGTAAGTAGTTGTGACCTTAAAAACCCTCTCGTGCATGACCGCCTGTAGAGGCCAAGAAAAGTCCACCTCAAACCTGGCTATCATCGCCGCCATCAGAATTGCACGATCCCGTGTGACTATACTATCAGCGGCTGTGGGTGAAAGGCAGTGGCGGACAATCAACCATAAGAACTTAGCCGTGAAGGTCAGGTTAGCCTTCTTGATGGATCCCTTCGGCTCAGTTACCCAATCGACACCCTTTCCATCAACAGACAAGTGCAGGTCCATCCACCTCTTTGTGGTATCTCTCAGCGATGGCTGACGCAAGAATTGGCCATCTTTGACAATTTGCCATCGGTAGTCGAACTCGACGGTGATAGGGGTTCGGTTGACATCAACATCCTCACCGTATAGATATCGGCGGATGGCAGGCAGAGAGATATCAACCTGAATGTTAGTACTCGGACATGCTCAAGTGGGGCTTGTTTGGCAGGGGCAGCCCGCCTATTAATCTGTGATCTGAGAGTAGCCACGTAAGAGGCGTAGAACTCTCGGACCAACTCTTCACTATAACGGCCCAAAGAACGCGTTGTCCACTCAAGTTGGTGTCTGGTGAAGAGGTTGTGGATCTATGGCATGGTAGGGAGACTTCCCGTAAGGACCCGTCTCTCCAGTATAAGGGTTCGTGTCATGACTCTTTTATCATTCAGAAACTTTGCGTCTAAATAAACTTGATATTGTCCGTCGACACACCACTGGTTGGGCTGGTCGTCAACCAGGGTGAGAGCACGAGTCGGTGTGTCGGGAGTGGATTCAGAACTGTCAGCCTCATCAGACGAGGCAGACTGTGCAGCTGTGGCGGGTACAGGGAGTTCAGTAGACCCGGAGGCTTTCTCCAACCACGAAACTCCTAAGAAGCCAGACGCTCCTTCTTCATGAGTAGCTGACCCAGAAGGTGTGTCGGTCAGTGTGCTCTCCTCATTAGACTGAGAGGTAGTGACTACGTCGGACGCCACCTTTTTGGGCGTAGCTCTGGTAGCACGTGCAGCTCGTGATGGAGTGGTAGTGTATGAGGGCACGTACTCGGGGTCACACTCATCATCAGAGCCAATGAACAGGCGGGCAGACAGGACGACAGAATTTGATCGCTCACGTGCGTAAACTCGATCTTGTTTTGGTGCCATTAGAGATAGTACTTGTAAGGAATCAATATTAGTACTAGAAGGAGCAAACAAGACGAGCAAAAACGAAATAAAATAAATATAAGAGCTAAGTTGTAATGACTTTTCTGTAGTAACAGTGAAACGTGATGGACCAGGTGACGATTCGTCGTGAGTACGACGGGCCGTTATGGGGTTGGTCATGCCTTACTTCAACTATGTTGATGTGGAGACCCCTGAGGGAAAGTCTGTGACAGTTATGATGGATAAGCAGGACGGATCGTCGTGATGATGACGGTCCGTCGTCGATGTCCATCGTGGGACACTTAGAACAAGTATTGGGACCCTTAGGAGAGGGGTCTCTGATCGTCATGACGGTTTGTGCGGGACGGACCGTCGAGAGTATGATGGTTCGTCGTAGGAGTCCGTCAGAGGACACTTCGAAAAAGTATAGAGACCCTTAGGAGAGGGGTTTCTGACCGTCATGACGGTTATGCAGGACAGACTGTCGAGGGTATGACGGTCCGTCGTAGATGTCCGTAAGAGGACACTTGGAAAAAGTTGGAGACCCTTAGGAATAGGGTTTTTGACAACCAGAACGCTTGTGCAGGACAGACCGTCGAGCGTATGACGGTCCGTCGTATATGTCTGTAAGAGGACACTTAGGAAAAGTGAGAGGCCCTTAGGAATAGGGTCTCTGACAACCAAAACGGTTGTGGAGGACGGACCGTCGAAGGTATGACAGTCCTTCGTATATATCCATAAGAGGACACTTAGAAAAAGTGAGAGACCCTTAGGAATAGGTGATACGCTCAAACTTACTTATCAAATGAGAAGTAAAGCGGTCGCGTCAAGTAAATAACCCAACTAGTGAGGTTGGGATCGTTCCCACGAGGAAAATAGTTTAGACTTAACTTTAACTTGTTATTACTATTGTTCGGTTGATAACTTCCTTAGAAAGTAAAAACATAAAAATGTAAATAGGGGGTTTGTATTTCCTAATAAGTAAAAAGAGCTAACTAAATTGAAAGAGACACTTGACAGTTTTGAAAGTTGGGTTTTAATCAATTAATCAAAGTAACTAGGGTTTACGTGTTCCCCACAGGTTCATAACTTGATAATTCTAACTATAACAATTCTTTCCTAGTATCTTGCATGCAAAGTGATAAGTTATGTATTTCTAAATCCTTGGTCCGGCATCTAGAAAATCTCACTCCGCACCTTGGTCCGGCTACGTGTGTTGCTTTCCTAACCCTTATCGTTACCTCGTATTAAGCATCGTATTCCATATTTGACTAAGTTACTACCTCGTACCAATCAATACTAGCCTATTAGATAGTATACACTAAATCTATGTTAATAATTCTTTTCCTATTATCTACCTCCTTGGTCCAGCAAGTAGCATTAAGGCGAGTTCTAACGTTGATCATCCGTTAAAAAGACTTCTAAGCGAAAGAATTATTAATACATGCAAGACACTATTCTAGAATTGTTATTTTAGCTAGGGTTTACCTCATTATTTGCCTATAGTTCCCACAACCCTAGTTATGGAGTTTAGTTACTCATCGCCATAAACACAATATTCAAATATATTAAATAAGAATTCATGTACTTACTTCAATGAGAAAGAATAAAGTCCAAAAGATTGCTTGATTAATCACCAAAAATTACTTGCAAGAATTCTCAAAGTAGTCAATAATCTCACGAAAAGTTTAATGGTTATCGAGAATCTCACAATACAATGTTTACGAATACGGAGTTTCAATAATCTCAGAGTCTAACTATCAGGTGTCTAACCTCAAAAACGAGGTTTTTCGAACTATTTATAAAAATACAAAAACCTAATTAAACAAGAATTCTAATTGCTGGAAATCTGCCAAAACGCGGCTGGGTCGACGGACCACGCGACGGACCTTCGTGGTCATGACGGACCGTCGTGGACTCCGTCGTCCCATACTTGGTGCATGTTCTTCTGCTGCTTTCTTCATTCCCCTCAACGGCAAGTGTGACGGACCGTCATAGGCGCAACGGTCCGTCGAGGGTCTCGTTTCAAAAGACTTCAACTCTTGGAATCTGGGTACTGGGATCACTTCTCTGATCTTCACGACGAACCTGCAGGACGGACCGTCACAAGCTCCGTAATCCCACACTTGTCAGACTTCCCCATCTTCCTTCAGCAGCTTCTCTACGCTGCCACCTACGGACCGTCACAGGCATGACGGACCGTCATAAGCTCCGTAGGTGGTCTCTTCTGCATTTCTCTCTCAAAATCTCCGCATTTGGCTTTGGACAGATTTCCTGCAAAACAAAGAGAAACTTGTATAAAAATTAGCACAAAAAGGGCTTTTGGACACACTAAACTAAAGGAAAAAGCATTAATTATACCGTGAAGCCACGGTATATCAATAGGGTCTATGACAACCAGAATGGTTGTGCAGGACGGACCGTCGTGGGAACGACGGTTCGTCGCATGTGTCCGTTGGTGGACACTTGGAGAAAATTGGACAGTGGGGTGTTGGGGATGTTTGAACGGACCCTATGACGGTCCGTCGTGGGTATGACGGTCCGTCGTGGGTACGACGGTCCGTCATCGGAGTCTTGTTCTGTCATTCAGTGACAGAACTGAGGATTCCACATTCATCCTCTGTGGCTCACATGGAATACTTAGTGTTAACTTATACGTTTCTACCTAAATACCTAGTAAACTAGCAATGCTAAAACACCTATTTCTAGAGTTTTAACGAGGCAATTTAAGGATTCTCAACCTAGGTTAGACAAAATTGGATCAAAGAATGAAGATTCATCAAAAAGAACTAGGCTAATACTAATTGAAAAACAAAAATGCAACGTAAATGGGTAGAAATCAGAGACACATACATGAGAACAGGAGAAAGACAAGCAAGTGAGACACTTGGTTAGAAAGAACAGAACTACAACAGAAGACTCTGACTAGTAGAGAGTGGATTTTAGGAATTAGGGAATTTTGGGAAATGATCGGTTGAAAGAGAGGTAAGAAGAAGGAAGTTTAAAAGGAAGGGAATGGGAGAAATAGGGAAAGAAATCGTTCAAATGAAGGGGTGGGGGGTTTTATAGGTTGAAATTTTTTAAAAGTTCCCAACCGGGTTGGGTCAGGTACGCTCATTAATGACGCGACGAGTCCCCGACGACAATCCATCGAAATTGCGACGGTCCGTCATTGGTTCCATCGCGTGTGCCCTAGTTTTTAAAATAACTAAAAGACGTACCTGGAACGACGGATTCATGCGACGGTCCATCGCGTTCGTGACGGGCCGTCGATGGGTCCGTCAGTGACTGCTGCAGAGTGTTTTTCTGCAGAATTTCCTGGTGATGTGCCTGCAAATTTAAAATTCATTAGTAGAAAATGCTACCATTACTAGAAAGAAAAACTATAAGTATTGGGTTGCCTCACAACAAGCACCTGATTTAACGTCGCGGCACAACTGAGGACACTTGATTACTCAACTTTCATCAAGATGGTATGCCTCGATCACTTCATTTGTCGATTTAGTATGCCCAAAATAGAGTTTTATTAGTTCTCCATTAACCTTAAACCGCACTCCCTCCTTTCTTTCTAACTCAACTGCTCCATGCGAGAATAATTGGGTAATCAAGTAAGGGTCAGTCCATTTGGACTTGAGCTTGCCCGGAAGCCAACTCAACCTAGAATTCTATAAAAGCACCAAATCCCCAACCATAAACTCTTGTTTTTCACTTTTTAGGTTAGAATCCTTCTTCATCTTTTCTTTGTAGGATATAGCAGATACCGATTGAAGCTCACCACTCTGTCTCATGGACCTACAAATGTTGAAGGTCACTTCATCATTGTTCAACCGAAATTTCATCTGCCTCTTTTCCATATCAACTAAGGCTCTAATCGTAGCAAGGAACGGCCTCCCAAGAATAATAGGTACTTCAAAATCGACTTCACAATCAAGAATAATAAAATCTGCCGAAAATATGAACGACTCCACTTTAACTAGCACATCGTGGAGTATTCCTATAGGCCTTTTCACTATTTGATCGTCCATCAGTAGCCGCATGACAGTGGGATTTGGGTCACCCAAACCCAACTTCTTGTAAATCGAGAGGGGCATGATATTTATACTTGCCCTCAGATCACATAATGTTTTCGCAAAATGTAATGATCTGACTGTACAAAGAATAGTGAAAGCACCCTGATCTTCTTTCTTTTGTAAGAGAGATCTTGTAGCAATAGCACTACAATGCTGCATTCTATCATCACCCTTGAAAGTGACCGATCTTTTCTTTGTAACTAGATCTTTCATAAACTTGGCATAATCGGTCATTTGTTCTAGAGCTTCTACCAAAGGGACAGTGATAGAAAGCTGTATCAACATTGTTATAAAACGCCGATATTTACCATCCTCGGTCTTTTTCACTAATCTTTGAGGAAATTGGGGGTCTAGGCATGGGAATTACCTTTATAGGCACTTCAACATCTTTTCCAGTGTTATCTTCAACTTCAGCACTACCCTCTACCACCTTATCATTATCTTTTAGCACCTTTTCCTCCTTAGACGGCATAGGTGGGTCAATGGTCTGCTTATCACCCCGAGTAGTGATTGCCATACAGTGTCCGTCATTTTTCAGATTTTGGACAGTGTTACCCCGGTTGTCGTGTGTTCACAGTCGTAGATAATTTGGCCATTTGCAACTCAATCTGCTTAATCGATATTGCATTTGTATCGACTTTGTGCCCAGTACCCGCTAAATCACTCCTTAACTCTTTAATTTGCTCATCATTAGCATTGAACCTCCTCATCATTTTGTGCAACATATCCTCAACTCGAGCCATACTATCTCCATCATCCCTAGGAGTAGCTTCACGATTTTGAGAAGGGACATAGGGCCCATTCCTATCATTTCTGTTACCATAGTTACCCCTGTTTAAGTTGTTGTCGCGGTTGTAGTTTCTATCTCGGACATAATGACCGTCACGGTTATAGTTACCATAGATTCGACCTTGGTTTCCTTGACCTTGGTGCCAATTCTCCTGATTTGAGCCTTGGGCAATCGATCGAAAACCCCCCGTCATCTCATTTACCGCATAGGAATCCTCCGCATAATAGCATTCATCATTTGGTGGTGGTGGTTTAGACAAGTAGTTAACTGCATTTATCTTTTCTGCACCCCTAGTGATATGTTTTAATACCAACCCAAGCTCAGTTCTCATCTGAGCCATCTCTTCACGAATCTCATTTGTGGCTGGGTTGTGGGTGGATTGCACTGCGAAGGTATTTCTCTCAGTATCTCACTTGCTAATACTCCAAGCTTTATTGTTCCAGGAGATTTTTTCTAACTTTTCAGCAATTTCAGCATAAGTACACTCCCCATAAGAACCACCCGCTATAGTATCCAACACCGCTTTATTATTATCATCTTTTCCCCAATAGAAGAATTCCTTCAGTGACTCATCATCTATGCGGTGATTGGGGACGCTTCTAAAAAACGAGGTTAATCTATCCCACGAACTACAAACTGACTCTCCTGGTAGTGCCACAAAGTTGTTTACTTTGTCTTTGTGGTTTAGTTTCTTGGAGACCGGGTAGTAGCGTGCTAAAAAAATGTCCCTTAGTTTGTTTCAAGTGAAAATTGAGTTATAAGGGAGCTCAGTGAACCAAATAGCAACCTCTCCCGTCAGTGAGAGAGGAAACACTCTTAGCCCTATTACATCCAAGTCCAAGTCAGGTCTCCCTACACAACTTTTACACACTGCCCTTACCTTAGCTATATGGTCATGTGGATCCTCAGAAGGTAGCCCTGAAAACAAACCTCTAGCAGTGAGCATTTGCGTCAGACTATTAGTTACCACTAAAATGTGTCCTGGTGGTAGAGGAGGCAAGACAAGTGGCCTATCGGAGTCTGCTATATTGTCATAGCCTCTGTAGTATTCTTGGGGACATGGAGAAGGATTTTGTCCCCTCTGTTGGTTTTCACCTGGAGCATCGGGTAATAACTGACCATGAACATCAACCGGAGCTGGGATGTTCTGGTTTGGATCATCATCATCAATACCCAAGTTTCGATTCATGTTGCATAGTGTACGCTCTAATTCGTGATCATAGGGAAATAAGGGTCTCCGTGTATTTGGCATACAAGGAAGATAGTTCTGCAAGAATAAAAAACAAAGTAAAATTAAGAAAATATCAACTAAACTATAGTAATAAGTTTAAGTTAATCTAAAATCTACTTTCCCCGGCAGTGGCGCCAAAATTTGATAAGCTCAAACTTACTTCTCAAATACGAAGTAAAGCGGTCGTATCAAGTAAAGAACCCAACTAATGAGGTTAGGATCGTTCCCACGAGGAAAATAGTTCAGACTTAACTTCAATCTATTATTACTATTATTTAGTCAATTATTTCCTTAAAAAACAAAGATTATAAAAAGGGGGGTTATTTCTAAATTGATGTAAATAACTAGCTAAATTAAAATAGACAACTAACATATTCAAATGTTAGAGTTTAATCAATTAATAAAAGTAACTAGGGTTTACGTGTTCCCCACAGGTTCCTAACTTAATAATTCTAACTATAACAATTTTATCCTAGTATCTTGCATGCAAAGTGATAAGTTATGTATCTCTAAATCCTTGGTCCGGCATCTAGAAAATTTCACTACGCACCTTGGTCCGGCTACATGTGTTGCTATACTAACCCTTACATTAACCTCATATTAAGCATTGTATTCAATATTTGACTAAGTTATTACCTCGTACCAATCAATACTAGCCTATTAGATAGTGTACACTAAATCTATATTGATAATTCTTTTCCTATTATCTACCTCCTTGGTCCGGCAAGTAGGATTAAGGTGAGTTCTAACGTTGGCCATCCGTTAAAGTACTTCTAAGTGAAAGAATTATCAATACATGCAAGACACTATTCTAGAATTGTTATTTTAGTTAGGTTTTACCTCATTATTCGCCTATGGTTTCCACAATTCTAATTATGGAGTTTAGTTACCCATAGTCATAATCACAATATTCATATATATAATATAAGAATTTATCCACTTACTTCAATGAGAAAGAATAAAATCCAGAAATTTACTTAATTAATCAACAAAATCACCGACAATAAACTTTAGAGAAAAGTGTAACAATCCAAAGTGTAAGAATCAAAATAATCTTGCTGGTCGTCGGCGCTTTGCGCCCCAAGATTGATTCACCTACCACTCTCGTATTTCAAATTATTTTATGCATTGGGGACAATTGCTTCACCTAGCACTCACTTTCCATTTACCCCACCCCAACAAAAAGACATTTAATTGTCTCCAATGCATAAAAAAATTTGAAATACGAGAGTGGTAGGTGAAGCAATCCTGGGGCGCAAAGCGCTGACGATCAGCAAGCTGGTGGGTTCGGTTCCCCGAAACCCACTACCTCTGTAATCTGGACACCCTCAGTAGTGTCCTTGATATACCGTGGTTTCATGGTATTTTTAATGTTTTTTCCTTAAGTTTAGTATGTGTCCAAAAGCCTTTTTGTATTAATTTTTATGTAAGTTTTTCTTTATTTGCAGGAAATCTGTCTGAAGATGAATGCGGAAGTTTTTGAGCAAGAAATGCAGAAAAGTTACCACCTACGGAGCTTGTAACGGTCCGTCGTGGCTGTGACGGTCCGTAGGTGGCATCGTAGTGAAGCTACTGAAGGAAGATGGAGAAGTCTGACCAAGTGTGGGGTTACGAAGTGCATGACGAACCGTCGTAGCCATGACGGTCCGTCCTGCTGATTCATCGTTATAATCAGAGAAGTAGTCCAGTACCTAAATTCCAAAGAGTTTAAGTGTTATGGAACGAAGACCCTCGATGGACCGTTGTGCCTATGACGATCCGTCATACCTGCCGTCGAGGGTAATGAAAAGAGCAACAGAAGAATTTTCAATGTATGGGACTGCGACCTATCGTGAGGTCCGTCGACCCATCCACGTTTTGACAGATTTTCAGCAAATAGAGTCCTTCTTTGATTAGGTTTTTGTTTTTTATAAATAGTTCGAAAAAACTCATTTTTGGGGTTAGACTTTTGGTGATTAGACACTTTTATGTTAGATTCATTGTTAGTAGATTGTTTTGATTATTAGACTTTGGATTGTTATACTATTCTCTGGAGTTGATTGTTGGTAATTTTGTCGATTAATCAAGTAAATTTCTGGATTTTATTCTTTCTCATTGAAGTAAGTGCATGAATTCTTATATCATATATATGAATATTGTGATTATGACTATGGGTAACTAAACTCCATAACTAGGGTTGTGGGAACCATGAGTGAATAATAAGGTAAAATCTAACTAAAATAACAATTCTAGAATAGTGTCTTGCTGGTATTGATAATTCTTTCACTTAGAAGTATTTTTAACGAATGGCCAACGTTAGAACTCGCCTTAATCCTACTTGTCGGACAAAGGAGGTAGATAATAGGAAAAGAATTATCAACATAGATTTAGTGTATACTATCTAATAGGCTAGTATTGATTGGTACGAGGTAATAACTTAGTCAAATATCGAATACTATGCTTAATATGAGGTAAAGGTAAGGGTTAGTATAGCAACACACGTAGCCGGACCAAGGTGCGGAGTGAAATTTCTATATGCCGGACCAAGGATTTAGAGATACATAACTTATCACTTTGAATACAAGATACTAGAATTGTTATAGTTAGAATTATCAAGTTAGGAATCTGTGGGGAACACTTAAACCCTAGTTACTTTTATTAATTGATTAAACTCCAACATTTGAATCTGTTAGTTGTCTACTTTGATTTAGCTAATTATTTTCATTCATTTAGAAATAAAAAAAAAACCTTTTATTGTCTTTGTTTTCTAAGGAAATAATACGACCGCTTTACTTCTTATTTGAGAAATAAGTTTGAGCGTATCATTAAGCACCGATGTGGGGATAAAAGTTCATATTAACTCAAATCCCTATGCAAACCATGTAGCCATCATGAGTATTAATGGTTCATACTTTTTAGATGATCATGTAAGTTAAACTAGTGGATCCACTAAGTTAACGAGTTCTATGCGAAGGCAAAGTATAGAATAATTTTGGCAGCGTGGGTATTACGTTGTATAACCACTTAGGCTCATAGTGGTGGTTGTCGATTAGAGAATCTCCCACAGAACTATATTACTTTCATATATAAGTAAAGTTGAGTTTGTTATTGCATTTTTCTTATGAACTAAGTTGTTTTACTGTTTTACAACGCATTATATATATCAAATGTGTTTTAATTGCCTTATATATAGATTGAGCTGAGTATTCATGAGTTGATTAGAACCAAAGTAAGTTCATCCTATTCTTATCAAACTTAAGTTGTTATATAGCATTCCAACTCACACACTCGTACATTCAATGTGTTGATGTTAGTGGGTCTGCATAGTCTTATGATGCAGACATAGGTAACCAGGATAAACATTCAACACCTCGTTGATCTAGTTTAAGCACTCAAAGTCAGTGGTGAGCCTCCTTGCATTCTGGAGGATCCTTTTGATATGTTTTTTTTTTGTCTTTTTCTTTATTAGAATGTTGTGGAGTTTGTCCCAATATTCATCTTAGTATTATAGAGGTTTCATAAACAGATAGTCAGTTAGATAGTAAGATTTGAGTCTCTCTTTATTTTGCAGTTACATATTCTATTTTGAAATTTAAGTGTCATTATGAGAGTGTTTATTGTTTTATCATTGAGTTAAATCTTTCGCGGAGTTTAGTAAGTCAGGCCAAGGATTCGCTCAAGGCCAGCAATGTTCATTGGGTACCGGCCACGTTCAGGGTGCAGGCTCGGAGCGTGGCATGAGTGCTAGTCACAATTGTAGAAGCAGTGTCACTGGTGGTAGCAGGAATAACCATTCTTGGATGCAAAGAGAGAAAAAAAATTGGATCAGACTTGGAGAAGCAAAGCAAACTTGAATGAATCTTATTCCAACGTAGCATCAACTTAAATACAAGCAAGCTTTTACTAACTTGACTAATTCTTAGGAACTATTCTAACAACTTAATATATAACTAAGTTGACTAAATCTAAGGAACTACTTTGACAACTTAATATAAATCATCTCTAACAACTTGATATGAATTGATAACCAACTAACAAACTAGTAAGTATGTCAATATTGGCCTCTTTGTCCCACATCGGAGATTCAAAAGGAAACATAACGGTTTAAAAGTAAAAGAAAAAGTGTATTTGTCACACGAGGGTGTAGAGCTAGGAATTGCACACGATTATTGACCAAACTCTAAAGGCTTATTTAATCAAAAGATTTAATTTAAAGGGACTGGTTTGCACATTGTTTTCCCCCGTTGAGCCAAACAAAAGAAACATTTATACCTACGAGTGTGTCAGTTCTCAGAGTTGAATTTCTTTGGGCAGGCTAGAAGGTAGTGACCACAGACATGGACATGTATTTGTGGTCGCTTTGGCCTCACTTGTCAGCACCCCCACTTTTTTCATTTCCTTTTTAGATAGTTATTTTGTTATGTAGAGTTATCAAATAGGCCTAAATACTGTGTTGTAATAGTATGAATTTTATTAGATTATGGTATGTCTAGATACATGTATCTCGAGATACATGGATTCAATATTATGTATATTTATTCTATACATTCTATCCAAGTGGATTCGCACGTATCTGGATAAATTGAAAGATTTTGTGCCCTTGTCTTCCTTCCATCTTGCTCGTTATTTCTCTCTTGTATTTGAGTTGCATCACACCAGATACATCTATCTTGCGTATCAAGTATCCTAGATATATGTTAATCACAATAAACTTTTTATAGTCTTATTGAAACACCGTCATTGTTGTCATATTTGATTTTAAAATCCTCTCATTTTCTTAATGTCAGGGAATTTAAGTATGAAAAGAAAAAAAAGGGCTAGCCCGCCTAGCCCATGGCTCTTCCAGGATTGAGTTGGGTTGAAAATTTTCAAGCCCTTTCAAATGAAGGGCTATCCCATCAAATTCTTGGCCCACGAGGCTTGGGTCGGGTAGGCTAACCCTTTTTGACAACTCTAGTTATGTGTTGTTGTCAATTTTTCACTCTAACTTACAAGTTGAGTAAACTTGAAACACCACAACAATATTCTCTCTCTATATATATAATTTAGTATTAGTTAAGTGAAATAATCAGGCTTAATGAATGTAGGTTGAACTGTAATTTTTTTTTGAGAGAATGTGTATTCTTTCAATTACTTTGGATTGAGGCACAAACATGTAATTATTTTGAATTTTATGATCTACTTATGTAGTTTTTTTCAATATTATACACGAATAATCCACAAATTACACAGTAATTATTCATTAAAATGAATATGCTTATTTTTTTTGGCAAATCACATAAATCACACTAATTAAAGTCTTAATTATTAAGATTTCCTGTAATATCACATATTACTTCCTCTACCATATTTTATGCTTAGGATACATAACTCAAAATTTATTAGATAAATTTATCTGTCGAATTTTAAAATTGAGATACAAAATTATTTATTTAAATTAATTGGTTGTAACTTATTTCCTTAATTAGAGGAGTAATTGAGGATTTTCAAAATACATAGATAATTAATTTCATTTTATTATTCTTTGAAATAGTAAATTCATTAATATTATTAATATAAGATAAAAACATGTATATCTTGGTAATGTAATTTGGTTAATTTCAAATTATTACTCTTAAAATAATAAATTCATTAATTTGATGTATCTATTATCAATATATGATGTATCCAACAAACTAAACACTTAGATACATGAGTATCATACAAGTACATTCATATGTATCATAGATTTATCTAGCATTAATTTCATGTATTTGTTATACGTATCTAGTATTAATTTTATCTATCTATTTATATATATCTAATATTAATTTCATGTATTTGTTATACGTATCTAGTATTAATTTTATGTATCTATTTATATATGTCTAGTATTAATTCCATGTATCTTTTATATGAATCTAATATTTATTTGATGTATATTAGGTATCAATTGCATATGTTATATCCAAAACATGTATCTTAAATACATAGTAAGCATATACATCTAATTATGTATATCCATAGTCATACATTATATCCAAAAACATGTATCTCGAATACATAATAAGCATATACATTTAATTATGTATATCTAAATATGAAATGTAGCTGAAACACTTGAATTTAGGACAAATCATGATTGTAGAGTATCTGTCGTATCATTAATATCATAGTGTTGTTAAAAATCATGTATCCAAAATTTAATGGTGGATACATATACATGTTCATATACCCCATTACTAAAAATACAACTCGAATCTTAATTAAGATGACTACTTATTGGATACACATATTTCAAGGGCTATATCAAAGCAATATTGGTACCACCACATCCATGACACAGTAACCGAAGAAAGTCTTAGAAGAACACCAACAAACAAAAACTCTCTACAATACTCCCTTTGATGCTTTTACTTTGTGGCATAACACAATCAAATCTAAGATTCATTTCTTCCGGAGACAAACAATCAAGATCCACTCTGAATTGAAAGTTTTTTATATAGCAGTTATTTTGATTTGATTTCGTTATAAATGAAGAATACAGAATAATATTGGGTTCATGAGAATTTATCGGCAATAATGATGATATCTTGAGAAGAAGAGAGTAGAATAGCTATTGTTGGAATGTAATTGTACGTCGAAATTCTTGAATAAAAAGAAGGATACATAATTGAGTGATACTGATAAATATGAGAGGGAAGAATTAAAAGATAGTGATTGATTGGGAGCGAAAGAGTTAATAAGCAGATAATTAATCAATTCTAATTTTAAGGGATATGAATATCTAATTATATCTTCAAATAATATTAATATATGGTTAAAATACTAAAAGTAGTAATATATGTAATTGTTTAAAAGTAAAGATAACATTAGCATATATAGTAGTAATGTATGTTTAATAAAGTAGTTTATCGATTATTGTGGGTGTTTGTTGGAATATTATGTAGTATATTAAGAGAAATACCAAATAAATGCAGCATATCAAATGTGTTGATGTAGTCACTTTAGGATTTTTAATTTATCGTATATATTGTCTTGTGTTCTATTATATCGTATGCTATTATTTTAATAAATGTATTGATTGAAATAATTTCACTGTTCTCAATCATTACACAATATCACATATCGATAATTTACATGATAAATGCAAAAAAAAAAAAAGTAGGGTACTAATAAAGTTATATGGAAAGATAGAATGACGGATATAATTGGATTATTATTAAATGAAAAATAAAGACAAAATGAGAAGAAAATATAAAGACAACTATATGATCACACCAAATCAATCTTCTAAGACTTCTCATTCATTTAAATGATACAATACAATGAAATTTAAATAATAATCATAACAAATATTATATTTAATTTTTTTAAACTAACAATAACAAGTAACAACCATCCAAACAAGGTTTATAAGGGATTCTAAATCCCAATTGACGTTCTTTAATCTTTTGACAAATAAGAGAAACTATTATTAAGAAGATTCAAGTATTGCAAATGAGGCAATGTCACAACGCTAGGAGGAATTGGCCCCGTTAAATGATTTGATGACATATCAAGCCTAATAAGGTTCTCTAGGTACCTAAACGACGCAGGGATCGAACCAACGAGCGAATTATGTGAAAGATCAAGTACAGCAAGATTCGATAATTGACCCAAACTCATTGGCAAGGGTCCAGTAATAGCATTATTGGACAAGTAAACCATAGTTAAATTACCCAACATGCCAAGACTTGATGGAATAAGACCAGTAATTGAACAAAACCTAAGATCAAGAATTTGTAAAGAAGGTGCAACTCTAGATCCAAACCATACAGGAATAGGACCTGGAAGTTTAAAATTCGACGCGTTAAATCTCTCCAAAAATGTTATGTTTTGAAGGGCTTCGACAGAGAATTGAGGATTATCTTGACCAACATTGGTACGTCTAAAACCAGATATGTTGATTTCAGTGACACGACCATTTTTACAACGAATGCCTTTCCAATCTGTGCATGGATTAACCGTTCTAGGCCTAGGCCATTCGTCCCTTCTTAATCCTAAAGTAGATCTCAATAGAAACAAAGCTTTTCTCTCTTCACTCAAACTCAATGAAAATGTAGAATCAAATAATACGAAAAGCATAAAACAAAGAAAACACATTTGGTGCTTCATTGGACTTTGAAAATTCTAATCTTTTTTTTAATAACCTACTAATTAATATAAGGTTTCACTAGTGGATTGTCAAAATCCGTTTTAATGCTACACATGCAAATTTAGTAGTGTAACTAT
Organism: Solanum habrochaites; assembly: GCA_027704765.1. Classification (NCBI taxonomy): domain Eukaryota; kingdom Viridiplantae; phylum Streptophyta; class Magnoliopsida; order Solanales; family Solanaceae; genus Solanum; species Solanum habrochaites. The sequence goes on from JAKWJA010002498.1 coordinate 56,212,615, forward strand.
TTGCTAACCTTATAAATAAAATAATTAATTATGTATATTACCATATAAGTTGAATTTACAACTTGCATTTTCACTCGGATCATAAAAGGAAAAAAATTAGACAAATGGTTCAATGAACCAAAATTCCTTATCCAAAACATAAATATGCTATAGTGGGAGAATATTATTCGTTTATTTTTACTTGTTCATTATATTATTTTAAGATATTCAACAATACTTATTCATTTTATAAAATCAATGAGTAATTTATCATGTTGAGTTTACTATTAAATATTTTTCATTTGTCATTGTTTAAATGACTTATATTTATTAAGGCTGATTTGGTAACATTAATCGTGTCATTTAGTGTTTCTTAATTCATGTGTCAAGTTAATGTGGACAATTATATTTGGACAGAGGGAGCACCATTTATAACAATAACATTTTATTCACTTGAACACTTATAATCAATTTTAATATACATTACAAAACACCATTTATAAAATACATATATAAAAAAAAATTATTGATGAATAATATATTTATTACATATTTTAATACACCTATAATAAATTGTATTAATTTTTCTTACCAAATAAAAATAATATATTTTAAAACACACATAATACATCTTTATTCTATGCATAATTTACTTTTAATACATAATACAAATTTATCATGATATTATTATATATTACTATAAATAATAGTAAATATAAATATTACTTGAATTAATAATTATTTATTAAAAAATATTATTATATATTATTGTAAATAATAATAAATATAAAATATTACTTAAATTAATAATTATTTATTAAAAAGTACTATCCCCGCCTAATTTTTCATCTATCGTTTATCACCCAAAATAGTCATTCGGCCCACTTTATTGCAAATGAAGTGCATTGTTTCTTGGAAACCACATGATTCACTTAAAGTCTTAAATCACTAAAATTTTCAGTGGTTTCACATATTTTTTTTCATTCATATTTTAAGTTTAGGATACATAACTTCAAATTATGACATATATGTATTATTGAATTTTAAAATTGAGATACAAAATTTATTTATTTAAATTAATTGATTATAATTGACTTCCTTAATTAGAGGAGTAACTGAGCATTTTCAAAATGCATAGATAATTAATTTTATTTTATTATTCTTTAAAATAGTAAATTTATTAATTTATTAATATACGATAAAAACATGTATATCTTGGTAATGTAATTTGGTTAATTTCAAAGTATTACTCTTAAAATGATAAATTTATTGATTTGCTATATCTATTATCTATATATGATGTATGTAACAAACAAAACATTTACATACATCAGTATCATACAAGTACGTTCATATGTATCATATATTTATCTAGAATTAATTTCATGTATTTGTTATACATATCTAATACTAATTTGATGTATCTATTTATATATATATATCTAATATTAATTTCATGTATTTGTTATACACATCAAGTATTAATTTTATGTATCTATTTATATAGGGATAATGCACAAGTACCCCCTCAACCTATGCCCGAAATTCCAGAGACACACTTATACTATACTAAGGTCCTATTACCCCCCTGAACTTATTTTATATTAATTTTCAACCCCTTTTTAGCCTACGTGGCACTAGTTTGAAAAAAAAGTCAACCATCCTTGGGCCCACAAGATAGTGCCACGTAGGTCGAAAAGGGGTAATAAATTATTAATAAAATAAGTTCAGGGGGGTAATAGGACCTTAGTATAGTATAAGTGTGTCTCTGAGATTTCGGGCATAGGTTGAGGGGGTACTTGGGCATTATCCCATTTATATATGTCTAATATTAATTTCATGTATCTTTTATATGCATATAGTATTGGTTTGATGTATCAGGTATCAATTACATATGTTATATCCAAAAGCATGTATCTCAAATACATAGTAAGCATATACATCTAATTATGTGTATCTAAATTCATACGTTATATTCAAAAACATGCATCTCGAATACATAATAAGCATCATATGCATTTAACTATGTATATCTGAATATGAAATGTAGCTGAAACACATGAATTTAGGACAAATCATGATTGTAGATTATCTGTCGTTCATTAATATCATTGTGTTGTCAAAAATCATGTATCCAAAATTTAATGGTGGATACATATGCATGCTCAAGGACTAACCAAAGCAATATTGGTACGACCACATCCATGACACAGTAACCAAAGAAAGTCTTAGAAGAACACCGTCAAACAAAAATTCTCTACAATATTTCCTTTGATCCTTTTACGTTGTGGCATAACATAATTAAATCTAAGATCTATTTCTTCCGGAGACAAACAATCAAGATTCACTCTGAATTGAAAGTTTTTTTGTAACAATTACTTTGATTTAATCTCGTTATAAATGATAATACCAAATAATATTTGGGTACATGAGAATTTATCAATAATGGTGATGATATCTTGAGAAGAAAGAATAAAATAGCTATTGTTGGAATGAAATTGTACATTGAAATTCTTGAATCAGAAAGAAGATACATAATTAAGTGATAAATATAGAAGGGGAGAATTAAGAAATATTAGTTGATTTGGAGTGAAAGAATTAATTCAGCAGATAATTAATCAATCCTACTTTTAAGGAATGTGGATATCTTATCTTCAAATAGTGATAAATGTCTAATAAGATAGTTTATCCATTTCTTTCTCTTTCTCTTCTTTTCTTTTCTCTTGTCTTGCACTCTTCGGACTTTCGAACCACAACATAGAGAAAATAAAAACATTGAGCTTTTTGGGTTCTTTCAAGAACTTAAAATTTTAATTATAACAATAATTATTGCTTTTTTTGAGATTTGAACCTTAAATTTCAAAATTTAAATAATTGTAGATGTTTATTTCAAGTGAATAATACATTAAAAGATCCAAAACAACAGGAAGAATTCATGTCTAAAATTTAGAATTATTTAAACTAGATTAGATTAGCCGAGACTTTAAAAAAATTAACTCATTGAGAAAGATGATTTTCTTCGGTGTATAAGTTGTATATGTTTCTATAAAAATATTAGTAAGCTTCTAGACCAAAATCCTTATTGGCAAACAAATTCACATTAAAGAAATTTAAATTCTGAATCTGCCCTCTAATTCCACAGTTGCTCCGATGTTATCTTTCATTTCTTTAATCAAGAGTTCTCAAAAGTTCAGTATTATTCTTTGATAAAAATTCATTTGAGAATCATTATTATTATGAAATATTTCATTTATGATTTCATATTTATAAAGATGTATCATAAATTAGGTGTTCTTTATTATGATGTAGACATGATTGTAATTCACGTAATGATTTTATATGTTGTACACTAACTTTCTTTTTTAATGAATGTTAAGTTTTAAATTTTTAATATTCACTTAACTTTTTTTCATCGTCTTTTGTATCGTGTGCCTTCCTCTTTCGTATATCTTTTCACATATATATGTTCTTTCGGGATAAAATGTTGATCGATAAATCAACTTTTCAGGAGTTTTGAGAAGATTATATCAAAGTATCTATTATTGTGAATTTTTTATTTAAAGAAGTATAAAAAATATTTTTAAATTTGATGTAAATTATAAATTTTATTTTTAAATTATTAACTGCTTTAATTTTTTTTAATTATTTGACTAACTGTACTTGAATATATACACCCATCTTGCAATAATAGTGAAATGCACTCCTAAATTTTCGAGTGTTTCCAAACACTTCTCTCAATTTTTTATTAAAAGTTTCGTGCTTTTACAAGAGTTTGAGATCACTTGCTATACATGTCATGTGACAGATTGAGGTGTACCTTAGTTCAGTTAGTCAACTCTCAAGGTTTCTTTAAGCTATCAATAATCCGGAGATGAAATTCATAATTTATGTTAAATTTAGAAATTTTCAATATTTCTATTTTTTTTCGATGAATCTTCATCACCAGTTATAATTTAACGAATTATAGTATGTAGTAACTTGTTATTAGCAAATTTATTAAAAAAATGTGTCATAATAATGCATATTTAATTCATTATAAAAATAATATTTTTTTTGTTATATTTATCTGCATTTAAAATTATAATTTGTGATAATGATAATGAATGACATAAGTGGAAGTTCTGGATAATTCGAGATTAACAGATATTTGTTTATTTGGTGTGATTGAATATTTTTTACAGTTTGTAAAATCTATTAGTATAATTTTTGTTACATGTTATAAAATAAAAGTTTTGAAAATCACGACCTAACGCTTTTTGATACTTCAATTCAAACTTTGCCAAAATTTATTTTTCTAAAAATATATTAAAATTACAATCCAACGTTAATTTAATACCTCTTATTAAAGAATAACAGAAGTTATACATCGATAATTAATGAGATGATGAATTTCTTATAAGGTTTGACAATCCTCTTTCCTTTGAGCTAGCTTTTAGGGTGTGAGTCAGATCGAAGACCTAATTTCATATGGTATCAAATTAAGACCCGTCTTACTCGATGTTGCGGATAGGCCTAAGACCTAATACAAGACTTTAACTTAAAAGAAAGGGAAAAAAAAAGAAAGAAGAAGAAGAAGAAGAATAATTTGGCCATTAATTACTTGTGGTTTATTCTGAAGTTGTATTTTTATATGAGAAAGTAGTAAATACTAAATGCAAGGAATAAATTATTTTATTTATTGAAAGGTAAAAAGTATAAATGCTTTGGAATATGTTCAAAAGTTGTGGAGGTGCGGGGCAGGAAAAAGCAAGAAGTATTTTGCAGGAATATATTTATTTAAATATTATATTAGATTAATTTAACATATCTTCTAAAGAGTGGGTTAAATATAGCTAGGAAAAATTATTACTATAATAATCAAATAAAATTCTATATTACTAAATTTACATATATGTTTTTATTCAATAAGTATAATTGTAGACGATAAAATTCGCGTTGAGAAAATAATAATCAAAAACGGAAAATTATAGCAACAATCAATTTTATTATTTTAAATGTGAGTGTTACAATCTCTATAATTCCTCTGAATTCGCCTTTTCAAATATAAATTCAAGGGCTTTAAAGTTTGTTCTTGAATCTATGATGAACTTGAACTTTATTTTGATCTTGACTTTTATATGAATTCAAGGGCTTCGAGCTTGCTCTTAAATTCGGTGATCTCGATCTTGATCGTTCTTGAACTTGAATGCTTGAATTCTTAAACTTGTAGCTTTGTAGAGAATTAAATGGCGTTTGTACCACGGAGTTTCTCTAGCTTCTTGTTTAGAATTTTCTGTCTTTTTGGAATTGTGAGGGCCCCTATTTATAGTTTTAGAATAGAGAAGTTGCGATTGAAATAGGATTCCGTTCAGCCAATCAGATTTAAGTGATATGGCATTTGGCTTTATGAAGCGGGCTTGTCATCTTTGACACATGTCATGATTCTATTGGTTTTCTTATTTGACTTGACATGACACATCATCTGCACACGTGGCGCCAAGATGGGCTCTAGAATGAGATGAGATTGAGTTTAACAAATTGGGTTCATCAAATGTAGCCCAAATCAATTAATTTAGACTTTAATTAAAGGAAAATTTAGCTAACTAGTAAAAAAAATTAACTTATTTAGTGATAATATCCATACTTTAATAATATTAGTAAACATGTCAAAAATGTCATTATTTTAAAAATAAATAATTTGATATTATTAATATTTTCTCTCTCATTATTTTACATCTTTTTTTTCTCTCTCATAAATTACACATTTTCCTATATTTATGTAATTGGATAGATATCAATGTCATTTTAATTTTTTTTTCTCTTTTCTTAAGCTTATCAATTTCTCTTTCTTACTTTCTTCCTAATTAAATCTCCAGATTTTTTTCTCTTTTCTTACACTTCTTTTCAATTTCTCTCTCTAACATTCTTCCAAATCAATTCCACAGATTTTCGATTCAATATATTAATATACACTTCTTTTCAATTTCTCTCTCTAACATTCTTTCTTCCAAATCAATTCCACAGATTTTCGATTCAATATATTAATATTTTTTATTATTCTCATTTAATTTAGTTGCAAGATTTGATTTGAAGAATAACATTGATTTGGGTATTATGTTTTTCAGATTTCTTATTTATTTACTTACTAATTTTAGTATTTTTTTTTTATTTTTTTTGTTTTGTTTTTATTCTTAAAACATTTTTTAGGGTCTGAGACTACATAATTATCTCTTCAATAAAAGTTTTCAAGAGAGTTATTAAATGTATTGGACAAAATAACCAAATAGGTTCCGCTTCTAAGTCTAATGAGGATATACGAGGGAAAAATGCCCGAATCCGTCGATGTGCAAAATCCCACACAAATTCAAAACCATGAAGTTGAAGAAGACCAATTTGTTGGAGGAGAGTTTCTTTTTTTTTTGCATGTTTAGTTTAATTTGTTTAGTAATTTTTAAGATTCAAAAAAAATTCATGTTACAATGCGTTTGGAAGTGTATATGGAATTTTTATTATGTTATAGTTAATATTTATTTTTGTATTTCATATATTTATTGTATTTTGTGTTCTTTTTTTTTTTTTGTGTTAGTTATGTCAATGTAACACATTATATGAGTTTGATTGAGTATATTTCATAGTTTTAATGTTTTTTGTATTCATAGATTTGGAAGTGTATGAATTTTTGTATTTCATTGTTTTATTGTATTTTGTATACATATATTTGGAATCGTATTTCATATATTTAATTCATTTTGTATTCTTTTTTTTTTTGTGATAGTTATGTCAATGTAACAATTACTATTTATTTTTGTATTTTATAGTTTTATTGTTTTTTGTATTCATAAATTTGGAAGTATATATTGAATTTTGATACTGTTTTAGTCAGTATGTATTTTTACAATTAATAGTTGTATTCATTCAAAAATTATGTTGCATTGTTTCTGAATTTGACATTTTTTCTAATTTGTATTTATTCTAAAGGTATGTTAACTAGTTATGTATTTTATTTAAGAATGAATACACCAATATTCAATTATTTCTTTTTTTCAATTTTATATTTCATTCACTTTTTCATCATATTAAATTTTTTTATTTTATATATTATTATACAAAATTCTAAATAAAAACTAGAATAAATAGAATACAAATAAAATACATATTGAAATGAATACATACAAGATTTTTGAAGAAAAAAAAACTATATAGGGAAAAAAATATATGAATACAAATATATTTCTTAAATGACTATATAGATACATTCAACATATCTATTGGAATGAATATAAACTAATAAAAAACTATAATAAATATAAATAGAATATATTGTGGAATGAATATAATTTAAAAATGATAAAAATTTTGGAGAAAAAAAAGAACAAAGTTTAAATTTTATTTGAAAATGTAACTGATGAGAAATTAAGTGATGCTTATCTTTTTTTTGAAATATTCTCTCCCTTAATTTTCTCCCTTTTATTATTTGTAACGACCTGTTTAGTCGTTTTGAGCAACAGATTTTATTCTGGAAAAACTGGCAGAGGTGACGGAGGCCACGACGGACCGTCACGGGCATGACGGACCGTCGTGGAGGTGTCGTTTCAAAATACTTGGAAAAATCTGAAATTTGGTACTGAAAATCGACTCTCTGACCGTCACGACGAAATGGCAGGACGGACCGTCACAGGCGTGACGGACCGTCACAGAGTCTTCAGTGGAAATTGAGTCTCTGACGGTTGCGACGACCTGCAGGACGGACCGTCGCAGGCACGACGGGCCGTCGCAGGTTGCGCAATCCCAGTCTGGGTCGGATTTCTTTACACGTTTTAAGGGACGTTTTTGACTATTCCTGCTTTAATTATAAAGTTAGAGGGTTAATGTTAATAAGTCTAATTACTTGGGGGTTAAAAGAGGTAACCTTAAGTTAATTAGTGGGTTATTATTGCCATCTTTTATTCTTAATTATATATTAATTAGGGTAAAAGAAAGAGGGTTTGAATAAGAAAAATAGAAAGAACAAAGAGAGACAGAAAAAGAAGAAGAGAACGGGTAAAGAGAGAGAGAAACGAAGAGGATAGCAAGGATTTTGAGAAGATAGCTTGTTGATCGCAATTCTTCGGTGGAGGTAGGTTATGGTTTTTACACTATTCGTAGTAAACTCTTAATAGCGAATGATATGTGTTGGGTAGTATTATTAAGTCTTCTATATGCTTAATTGTATGTATGCATGATTGCTCTTATATATATATATGATTGTGATAAAATAAGCATGATGAAGCTATTGAATCTTAAATCTTGAAGAAACCCTAATCTACTTTGTTAATGATGATGCCTTGGTATAAAGGAAGGCTTAATGAACGAAAGTAGTGAGATTAGGGGATCGGGTGCCACGTTCCGGTATCAGGATAGAATATGAGGATCAGAGTGTCACGTTCCGACACCAGGATAGTATATGGATCGGAGTGTCACGTTCCGACACCAGGATAGAATATGAGGATCGGAGTGTCACGTTCCGACACCAGGATAGTATATGGATCGGAGTGTCACGTTCCGACACCAGGATAGAATATGAGGATCGGAGTGTCACGTTCCGACACCAGGATAGTATATGGATCGGGTGCCACGTTCCGGTACCAGGATAGAATGAGGAGCGGAGTGTCACGTACCGACACGAGAGTAAATAATATAATAAATCTTGAAAGATACTAATATACTCAATCTAAAGAACATGTTCCCAAACGAGTATGATGAGGAGCGTGAGTCCTCATTGATGTGCTTGGTGTTGTAACCAAGGATTATGGTAATTGTAAATGCTGCATGCTAAGGATATTAGTTGATTTTATGATGTTACTTGATATATACTGTTTTCTATTTTGTTTGGCCGATGATACCTACTCAGTACTTGTGGTTGTACTGACCCCCTACTTTTATGTTTTCCTTTTGTTTATTTGTGGAGTGCAGCAAACGTGCCGTCATCTTCGACTCAACAGTAGTTCAAGCCAGTCTTCGTTACACCGGATCTTCAGGGTGAGCTAATGCTTCTAGCTTGGACTGGATCTCCTTCCTCATGTCTCGATGCCTTGAAGTTTCGGCATAGACTAGCTTTTATTTGTTTTAGTTTCTTAGAATACTCTTAGTTTAGTAAATTGATCATAGATGTTCTTGTGGTGATGACTTCCAGATTTTGGGGAATTAATAGAAGTTGAATTTAGAAGTTATTGAATTGTCTTTTATTTATGAGTTTAAGTCTTCCGCATGACTTTATGTTGATATTAAATTGAAATGATAAGGTTTAGATTGGTTGGTTCGCTCACATCGGAGGGTAAATGTGGTGCCAGTCGCGGCTCGGTTTTGGGTCGTGACAACTTGGTATCAGAGCATTAGGTTCGTTTGGTCCTCATCACACAAGAACAGGTCTAGTAGAGGTCTTAAAGAACGGTAGGGGACGCCTTTACTTTTCTTTGAGAGGCTATAAGACTTTTGGAAAATTCCATTCTTTCTTTCTTTCTTTCTTTCGTGCTATTACTGGATCCATTGGTATCTAGGTGATACAAATTGGTATCTGACTATCTTCACTCTATTTCGGCAGATGGTTAGAACTAGAGCAACGACTACGCCAACATCAACATCAACAAGACAAATGCATCTGAGCCAGCCACTGGGGCTGTAGCTCGAAGTGCAACAGTGGCAAGAGGCCGCGGTAGAGGTCGTGGGAGGACGTCCTCTAGAGGGAGAGGACGAGCACCTAGCCATCTGTGCTAGGGCGTGACTCCTCCACCGACTGAGGAAGTAGTAGAGAAGGGGAGGATGGGGAGGATGCACAAGTACAGAATGAGGAAATGCCACCCCAACCTACCCCAGAGATGAATCAACCAGGTTCTCGTCTTATCTTAGTGGGTTGTCTGATCAGGGTCAGGCACCACCAGTGTTTCTTTCTGCACCAACACCTCCGGTTTCAGAGGTACAACATGCAGCCACTATGGCTCCTCGTATGGATGCCTCACTGGACATAGGCACGTTTCCACGTCTGACTACTGGGCCTATAATGACGAATGACAGCATGACTTTTTCAGTAAGTTCTTGAAATTAAAACCTCCAATCTTCAAGGGTGCAGAATCTGAGGATGCTTTACGATTTTCCTGGTTGATTGTCATGAACTACTACACAAGATGGGTATAGTAGAACGGTTTGGTGGTTGAGTTCGTGAGTTATCAGTTTCAAGGGAATGCCAAAATGTGGTGGCGGTCACATGTTGAATGTCAACCAACAGAGGCACCACCTATGACTTGGGCCTCATTCTCTAGTTTGTTTATGGAAAAGTATATCCCCCGTACTTGAGGGATAGGAAAAGGGATGAGTTTTTGAGCCTAGAGCAAAGTAGGATGTCGGTCAATGCATATGAGGCTAGTTTCATGCACTATCCAGATATGCCACCCAACTTTGTTTCAGTCCACAAGAGCGGATTCGCCGTTTTGTGAAGGGGTGAGATCAGAGTTGCGAATTTCAGCCTTACAGTAGCGGCTACGGCAAAATCCTTCCAAGAAGTAGTAGACTTCGTAGTAGAGGTGGAAGGAGTGAAGCCAGATGAATTCACCATGGCATCGACATCAAAGAGGTTTCGAAAGGGGGGGTGAGTTTAAATGTTTTCTTACTCTAGAGGACAGGGTTTCCGGAGGTTACTCAGTTCGACCCATCAGTCTTCACTACAGAGTAGTCGGGGGGTCCACCTCAGACCGTTCAAACATTTCTCGAGAGACCTATGCGTGAATCTAGAGAGTGTTATGGGTGTGGGGAGACTGGGCATATCAAGAGGTATTGTCCAAAACAGAGTGATAGACCTCCAACAGTTAGAGGTAGAGGTGGTCATGGCAGAGGCCGTTATCCGGAGGACGAGGTGGTCGAGGTAATGGTGGTCACCAAAACGGCCGGGTGATGGGCAAACGGGAGCCACTACATCACAACATGGTAGGGGCGACGGACAAACAACGAAAGGGCCCATTGTTATGCTTTCCCTGGGAGATCGGAGGCGAGACATCTGATGCTGTCATCACAGGTAATCTTCTCATCTCTGGTTTGTGATTGCATGGCATCTGTATTGTTTGATCCTGATCCACATTTTCTTATGTATCTTCTCATTGCTAATGGTCTAAATTTACATTGTGAATTACTTGATACGCCTATTCGTGTTTTCTACTCCGGTGGGTGAGTCTGTGGTAGTTGAAAAGGTATATAGGTCTTGTTTGGTGAACTTGTGGGGAGCAACACTTATGTAGATTTGGTTATCTTAGAAATGGTTGATTTTGATGTAATTCTGGGTATGACTTGGCTTTCTCCGCAATTTGCGATCTTGATTGTAATGCTAAAACGGTGACGTTAGCCAAGCCTGGACAGATCCGTTAGTGTGGGAGGGTGACTACACTTCTAATCCGGTGCGTATAATCTCCTTCTTCGTGCTAAGAAAATGTTAGTAAAGGGTGTTTAGCTTTCTTGGCACATCTCAAGGATGACACTACTCAAGTACCTTCAATTGAGTCGTGTTTCGGTGGTCCGTGAGTTTCTTGATGTGTTCCCTGCAGATCTTCCTGGTATGCCACCAGATAGGGACATTGACTTCTGTATTGATCTTGAACCGGGTACTCCCGCCCATTTCTAATACCCCCTTATAGAATGGCTCCCGCGGAGTTAAGAGAGTTAAAAACCAACTTCAAGAGTTGTGAGCAAAGGCTTCATTAGACCAAGTGCATCTCCTTGGGGTGCTCCGGTTTTGTTTGTAAAGAAGAAAGAAGATGGAGTTTTCGGATGTGCATAGACTACCGGCAGTTGAACAAGGTGACCATAAAGAACAAGTATCCTCTTCCTCGCATTGATGACTTGTTCGATCAGTTACAAGGTGCTTGTGTCTTCTCTAAGATTGACTTGAGATCCGGTTATCATCAATTGAAAATACGAGCACAGATGTGCCAAAGACTGCTTTTAGNGTTATAACCAGGTAAAGGGGCCCCAATTACGAATTTGTACGTGACTGTCTTCTTGGTCTTACAAATCCCCTGTCCTGCGTTCATGAGTTTGAGTGAATGGGAAATTTCTTTTTAAGCCATATTTGGATCTCTCCATTGCAGTCGTGTAGTTGTAGAGAGAATACCTTTTAGTCTTCCTTTATCAGATTTGTTCAGCTTGCGTTTACTGCTTTCTGGAGTTGTTGGTGAGTGACGGAGCTAGTGGCAGATTGCTAGCAATATCTTTCTCGGTATTGACATGATAAAACAGTTTTGCTGAAGATGCATCTGTTTTTGGCAAACAACTTTCGTCTTTGAACGGGCATGTCTTACCTAGCAGCAGTTTGTGTTGCACCGATAAGAGTGACAAACAGTGTTCTGAAAGATGGAAGAAATCATGTAAGATTACGATTTTTAAGGATTAAACAAGAAGGTTTGTAGAGTGTTTTACCTGATGCAAACGTGTGTCATGAATTTCTTGCTACAGTTAGAGAACAATAGTTCTTCTTTTTTTTTTTTTTTTTCCAATTTTATCCGAAACTCATGCCTGTTGTTGAACCAAGATCATCCTGATGGTTACTCTCAAACTGGCATCTGATCAAAAAAATTCAATATGTTTGTTCAATTAATAAGTTTTAATTGAAAAACTTGTTATTTAGTTTACTAATCGTTACCAAAGAAGGTGGAAATTATTATAAACTTTACAAAAAGGCCAAGGACGGTAGCCGGCTAGGAGATGTTTATTTTTGGTAGGTATGTTTTTGACTAACTTGAATTATGAAAACATAGAAGTAAAAATAAAATGTAAAAGCAACCAACCTCAAACAAGTATCCAAAATTATCTTTCTACCACATCACAATTTATCAAAGCCATTCTTTTGCCTTCCTATCAAACCATTGAAACTTAAATAAGATATAAATAATCATATAACCTGTCACAATATTTTACATCAATAACAGGTTAGCAGTTTGCAAAAACAACATGAAGTTAGTTAAGCTTAAAAGCGCTCTTAAGAAAAACTTCTTAAGAAAAATAAGTATGATACGTAGGTGTTGCAGCTGCTATAAAGTTATATAGTTGAAGATGATACTATCATTACTTGATTGTGGAAATGCAGTCAATCAAAAAAGTAAGAAATATCTAATGCACATTGCACAAAAGTAAAGCAATTTATTGGAAAAACTATATTGAATTCCTATGTAGACAGGGAACATTTTATCCTGGTCACAAATCAATTTTCATTTAACTTCAGATATAACTATGAGAGGTATATTTATAAAAGGAGTATAAAGACTCTTCATTTATACTGCGATTAATAGTTAGTACTTTGTCTATAACACGTTCCGTCTTTCTCTAGTGATTTTTTCTTTTCACCGGGTAAACTAACAAACAACAACTTTGTATCCTTAATTAAATTCCTCAAATATCCCCAAATTTCATATCAATCAAAATGGAGCAGAATAGAGTGACTGAATCGCTACTAATCAAGTAGATTAAAGGAGGAAGGAGAGAAAGAAATCGCAATGATGGGTGGGGAAGAAACATAGGTAAAAAGGGCGGTTGAATTTTATTATCCAATATGTCAAGTTGGAATAGACCTAATTAAATATAAAACTAATCAGTGCTTAAAAATAAAAAATTTAATGTACCATTTAACTCAAGGAGTCGATGGTCTGTGCAGTTAATGATCTTACTGATATGATTGTCATACCTGGTGTGAGTTGTGTTGGTTCGACGGGCAAGTTGTACAATAGAAATGTTCTTCTGTGTCCAATCGTGAAATACTTTTACAGTCAGAGCAAACTAAGACACTTTAATTTTTGAGTTAAGTTTCATTGGATATAACAATTGAGCTTGCACGAGGGAATGGAATACTTGTCCCTTGTGAATAATATGAAATGTCAAATTAGAAAATTTCACTTTCCAAAAGAGATTTAAGAGTTAGATGATGCATATACCAAGGATGTTGCTGGGATGTTGACATAGGCACTATGTGTTCTTCAAATGGCACAAACAACAGAGATCCTGTAGGTGTGGTGCTTTTTTTGTTGTTGGTATGTGTTGAGAACCGGGTTTATGTAACAGACCTGATAGTCTAAAAAAGTTATAGAGTGAATTACATTTATTTATTTATGGAGAGGTGTATTTTATATACCATTGTCTTTAATGCGATAGCTGGGATATGGAGGCTTCAATCTGGATTGTTGTACCAAATCTATTGAAGGCCTGGAATATTGTTTAATAGTGGTGTAATTCGATTAATATGTGTTATAAGAGGATTATTGTTATATGTTGATTTTACCCTGAAGAGGATTTGATTGCACTTTTTCTGCAATAATTATGGGAAATGTTGAAGTTCTTTCAGATGTTTAGAAGTTTCTTCCATATAGATGATGAATTTCTTTTACCAGAGAGTGAGTTTGTTGGTCCTCCTATTTTCCATTTTAAAAAAGAAAGATAAACCGTGTTATAATAGATTATAACTTACCAGATAAGCAAATTTGGGTTCAAAAAGTTGACGGAAGAAAGTAAGAAGAAACAATGTTTTATAATTGTTGTTGTATATACACAAATAGAATGAAATATCATCAAAGTAGGGATGCAAGCTTTTACTGTTGTTTTCCAAGTAGGACAAGAGAAAGATGAATTTGCAAGACCTTGATGAACACTTATGAGATCGTTATTAGGTCTGAGTTTTTCAATTGTTACAGGATGAATTTTTGGTGCTCGCAATTAGGAATTATTCAACAAAAGTCTTCGTTTTGTGATGTTGACACGTAAACGAAATCACTTAAACTATTCTAGAAAAAGATTTTTGAAATTATTTGAAATAAGGGTATGAGAAAGAATGATATATATATATATATATATATATATATATATATTATATATATAATATATATATTATGAGGTGTTGTGGAAAGATGATTAAAATCTAAAAAAAATTTTTCAAAAAAAAAAGACCACATTAGTTACTTTGTAGAGTTGGATTTCCTTTTGGTCATAAGAAGAAGAGGGAATTCGGGTCGCAAAGATGGAGTAAGATACTTAGATTTTCTTGCTTTTCCGTTCAAAATAGCTAGGTGTCCCCTTTTTTGTAGAGAAGAGAGCAACCTGTAGAATTGGCTAATTCTTCCATTTAAGTGGCCGGTCGTGTTGTGTTGGGTCTTGGCATATTATATTGTCACTCTTGAATACCAACAATGTGCATGACATCCCTTCTAAAAATGAGCTTGCAAGTTAACCAGTACTAGGTCGCTATAATCAGATTTGATAATATTGCCACAAACCTAGATCAGTTAATCAGTTAATCAAAAAGGATAAGCAAACATTAATAACAAAGTGTGCTGCACGTTTAAGTACACCACAATTAGATAAATTGATATTCAAGTTATTCAATAAAGGCAAAATCAGAAGTCAACCCCATCCCCCACTCCCAATTCCATTAGCATCCAATTACTGATTTGCAAAGGGAAATTCGTACAATCCATGTGAGAATTGGAAAACTTTTTAGCAAAATGTGTTGTGTGGTAAACCAAATTATATTTTTCTCTTTATTTATTTTTTCTTTTTGCTTTACAGTACCAATAGATAAACTGATATTTCAAGATATACAATAAATCAAATCGCAGATAAACCATATCTTTCCACTCCTAATGTCATAGCAGACAGTTATGATTGCAAGAAATTTAGAACAATTCCTATTCAATAATTGGAAACTTGGTATACAATATGTGGTAACCAACTTTCTTTTTCTAGATGCTTAGATCAAGCTTTAAAAATGAGAATGCTTGTAATCACAGAGACGGGAATTTTTTTAAAAAAATTTACTTTCCAAGCAAGAGGGTCAATCAGACACATAGATCAAATGTGGATCTCACTTTGCGGAAAAGGAAGATGAATCACTACTTATTAATAAAATTTTTTTCAGTTATGGACACAAGACATAGAAAATAGAACGATATAAGATGAAAAATAACATTGGCCTTCCTCATAGTCGATGATGATGAATTCTGAATTCTTTCCGTTTGAGGCATGTGATGGAGGCTACCATTTACACGAGGGCGAGAAGTCTTGCAAGAATTAAGAGTAGTAGTAAGTGGTAATGTTTATGAAAATGAGTTTATGTTGGTTTCTGGTAAGTATCCTGTAAATATATGTTGAAAAGTACCGAATTCCTTAAAGCCTATAACTTGATAATCGAAACTGTCAAACGATTAGGAGTTGTTAGCAGCGTTGGTGGCAGCAAATGGTGGTTCAGGGGGGTACGACTTATCTATTTGGTTCAACAATAGGCCCTTACAATTGTTCCAGTGAATTGATGAAGAGGAAGTCATACGCCTTGATCGACTCGAGAAATTGCCCCCGATAGCCCCAATATGCTTTTTGAAAAGGAACAAACTATTTGCAGACATGCGATATCCGACGTGCATGATCACTTGTATTGAGTTTCCATATGAGAAATTAATGAATTTAAATAAATTAGTAAGTGAAATAACCGCTTTGCCATGGACATGATGTTAATCAACAGAATGAAGGGGGGGGGCTGGCTACAGTTAAATAAAAATATGTAAGGCACTGATTTTGTAGATAATTATTTAAGGAACACGAAATCAACAACAGTAAGCAAACACTTTTAGGGGAAAAAAAATTAATTCTCAAATATCAGTTCACCATATTTATCAGGTTTTTCTGTGCAGTTTACAAAATTAGTTGAGGAAACATTCTTTATCCTTCTTCATTATTGTATAATAATATTTCATTTTTCTATATCTTTAACATTGTCGTTCCTAAAAATTGGCATGTGATTTGCCTTCAAAAACAATTCGATATCTTAAATGCACTGGTTATCGTTTAGGTTTCAATTCACTTTCATATTTGCAAAGAAATCAATACATCGAACTAAAACAGAACGAACCTTCTCTATAACACAAATTATGTCTACCAAAAAAAACAGAGAATTAAACGTGGTTAGAGTGATAAGAAGTGTTCATATCAAAACTGAAGACAAGAAGTAGAAAAGAACTTCAACATAAAATCAAAAGCAATCAATAGCCCAATTTATTTAAAACGAAACTTTAGAATTCAAGTTTTACCTGAGTTCTACAAACACAACCAATTATATTTAACCCAATCTGTAATATTTTCAAACAAAAGAAACGTAAATGTACGATTTGCAGAGTGACAACAAGTGCTTGACAGCAAAACTCAGAAGGCAGGAAACAATATTTAAACTAAGTAGAAGAGCATTGAATTGAAGATTAATGAGTGAAGAACAGATTATAACCATTAAAAAGCAAAGTAAAAATGGATGCAGTATATTATTTTGTACAAACTAATTTATGAAAGTAGTATGAGTATTTATTAGTTTTAGTGACAAATACCTCTTCATCACTGTAATATCATCAATTGATATTTGTTTCCCTCTTGTGGTTCGGGGATGACCTGTATCTACCACTTGAACTTTACAAATCCATTATTCTGTGTTCTCGTTCGATTTGGTGACATTCAATCTTTCTGTTCATGGCTGGTAACTGGGGTTAAATATACAAGAAAACATCATCATAATAGAAGGAATAATGGATGAAATAAAAAAAATATATGAGATCAAATCATAGAATACAATAGGTGTTTACCTATCAAAAAGTGTAAGATAGTTTCACGAAACAGCCTTTTATAATTTAGTCATAAACAATGTTATATGTAGATGTGTATCGTTATTTTCAGCTATTGTGGCTTATCAATATCTTAACACAATTTAGAACTTTAGCTCTTGATTTAAAGCAACATACACTGACCATGAGAAAAGCCAGGTTCAAGTAAATAAATGCCAACAAAATCTAAAGTTTGGCCTGTGTTTATTAATTGTCATGGCAAAACACAATCGCTATGGAAAATGTAGCATTTTAAATGGTAGAGGTACTTTTCATCTTCTGGATGTATAGTGGATTTAGGAATGAAAACATGGTATTTGAAAATCCACCATAGATATGTGGCGCTGATTAACGGTGAGCTGAAATCCATTACCTATTAAGCGGAACATTGCATTAAAACTTTCAAAGGGATTTAAATTATTAGTAAAAAATTGGAAATTTTTTTTACCGGTTATTTGTAAGGAGTATAAACCAAAGGGATTCAAAGTATGCAATAGTCTTCGTATTAATTTGGATTCCTTTGGATCTATGGTCTCACGGGGAGCTAGATATGTTTTTTCAGTAGTTGGAATTGATTGATTAACCTATCATTTTATTTGTCAAACAAAATCATTCCTTTTTGTTATGGAAAGCACGAGAATGATGAAAGAAGATTTGAGTAAGAGGTGTGCAACATTAGGATAAGTTTTTAAATAAAAGATTCAATGAATCTTTCATTCTCGAATTGTACGATTAAAAATGAGGAATTGAATTTGCCTTTATCCATTTTTTTTTCCATTCCAGATTACCAATTCTCATAAGTATTCACCAAAAGGTTGAATCTGTGTTTGCACGCAAGTTTCTAGCAATGTAATTTTTCAAGGTGATCCAAATTATGAGAGCATAACAGACTTTGATTAAATGAACGTCTTCTCTTTCCACTACGAACAACAGGAAAGGGTTTGCCTGAAAGTCCCCCACTAAAAAACAAATAACTTTTCAGCCAAATAGTATTTTGTTTTCCATAATCTTTCAAAGTAAGTCAAGAGCTTCAAATACTTCTTTTTGCCATGAAATCTCATCCCATTACTATAGTTTTGCATCACGAATTAAAGATAGCCAGAGACTTTGTTACTGATGTACAAACTGAACTTTCCTTCGATATTTATGGAATTTTAAAACGGGAAGGAGAGTGCGACCACAATCCCACTGAAGCAGCGAAGCTGAAACACCTGAACTTCCAGTTGCCAAAGCTATAAAATCCTCTATATCCTAACCGTGATTATAAAGCACGATTATAAAAAAGCTTTTACCAGTTCCTCAGGGCCATCTATAAAAGGAATGCACCAGATTGATTTGAAAAATATTCTTTCTAAGATATATTGTAAGCCTTTTTTTGTTGCAGTGTTTAATTTATGTTGTAGAAGCAAATCATCTTCACTCACAGTAAGATTTCTTCATAGGTAAACATCTGTAGCTTATGTGATAGTGCAGATGTTTTTTTAATTACTCTCAGGAATAATTTAAATTCATCATTATCACGACCAACTGAATGAAGGAATATCATTAATAGGTGTTAACACCCTTAACGAATTTCGTTATATTAAGTTTGGAATTTCCATAAAATCTCTGATAAGGATATTTCAATTTCTCCCCATAATCTTGTGGATACTTGGGCTTACAATATATCGTAACATCGCAAACAAAGTCTAAGACTTAGCTGGCATTTGATATCTACAGCCTCAGACATTTACATTCTACTAAATATTATCTGAAAGCCAAATAATCCTCCTTTTTTCAGGCCTTCTCTAAATGTTGACATAATTTTCCATTTAACGTTAGGCAAGTCTTGATATGATTTTGGTCCTCTTATGTTCATTAAAAGTAATCTAAGGTAGTATCTTTCTCCTTCAGTAGGATGACAAGTGACAACACGTCAATAGCATTTCACGCTTCCGCATTGTCCACATTTTTTATCGGTTTTTGACCAGAAAAATATTCGAAATTCTACGATTATAATAAGTTTTTAAACTTTAGCGTTTCAGTCACCTGTGTTCATATAAAAAAATTCAGTGAAACATTCGTTTTTTGAATATGGAATTATAAAATTTTACTTAATATTATCAATACTTTTGGAACGAAAAACAAGTTGTGTCCATCAAGATGTAGTGGAAATGGTATACATTAGGAGGACATTTCCATTGATATTAAGGACAAAATATACGCCTGCTGCTTCAGGCGCGGAGGAAACCCATCTAGCTGATGATATCTTTATCTCATCATTCTATATTGTATATTAGTAGGAATCTGGAATGCGATTTTATCATGTACCTTTGCATATGTACTTATAAATGTATTTAAACTACTTTAATATCTGAACAAAATCTAAACGTGATATGACAATTAATTTGGATAATAAAAAGGCATTATTAAGGGACAACCATGAATTATAAGAAGATGGTTTTCTAATTTCCACATAGTTTCAGTATTGAGTTTCTATAAAATAGGGTATGAACTTTTTCCTTTACGTTTCAATGGGAGCAAGACTCTTTGGAACTTAAACTTACAGTACCTTTTTTCATACAAGGACTTGTTTGATTTAGTTCACCCGGCAAGGTCCATGATCATGTGTTGTGTAACGAGTGAATATAGGTGAGGATGTACAGTAGGACTGGTTAGTTCCTGCAGAAACAAAATTGATCATAGCTTAGGAAGTATTTTGAATCTTTCATCAAGTATAATTAGAAAAATGAGCATGAGGAAAGTCCTCGTTTCATGAAATTCTACTGTGGCTATATGCCAAAGACTTTACCGAATATGTGTTTCTTTAAACAATCCTTTTTAGTTCCTCTAAATTTTGCACGAAATACTCGACAAATTAAATCGGGTCTATTTTGTGCTTCATCACTTGAGTAGGAAGATTTCTTTGATCTCGGCCAAGAGGGGTACATGTAATGGTTAAAAATATATCAGGTTTCAAAACGTGAAACTAATGCAATTGCATTCCATTTTTGTATCGTTACGCATATCTTTGGCCCTCCTGTAAAAGCTAAGTGGGAGAAATTTGTGTTGACTACTTGTGAGCATCCTTTAACTCAGTCGTATCTAGAAGTATAAGCAAACCCTCTAATACATCTGTTCTATATAAATCCGGATTAAAGAAGCAAAATTAATCGTTGAGTTTCAATTTTATCCATTGGTAACAGTGTATTGTTGAAACAATCTTCCTGAATGTAGAATTATATTTAATCATCTCGCATTTGAAGTTGCGATAACAATATATTACGACAGGAGACACTATTTCTTACGTTTCCTTTTGCATAAAATGAAGCTTCTATATCAAGAAATCCATCAATGTTAGTCATATTGGTTATGCCTTGGTAATTGTTTCATTTTCACAATATTTTTTGTCTAGAAAGAAGAAAGAAGACCTAAAGGTTTTCAACTTTTGATAATACCACCAATGCCATCCATTTGACATATGGAAATAACAGCGGGATACTGCAGGGTCATAAACAACCGCTAATCAATAATTTACCAATTGAGTACCTCTTGCTTTTTGTATATACACCGAATATGAGGGGTGAGTGTATAGTTTTGGATTCTGCTCTACCCTATTCCAGAACTTCTGAGGCAGTTGGTAAGTTGTTACACTCTTTGATCTAAACGCATCGGATTTGGAGCAATGTGAAGTTAGATAAATTGTGGAATAGTTATTAGTGACTTTAGGAATATGGAGTACTGGATTGAAGCATGAATATTTCCATCAGTTTTGTACATACCTTATTTAGTGGCTTGGAACATTCTAATCGATGCCTCAATTCTTTCACTATAAAAGAAATATAATATGTAAATTTCTTCCTTTCTCAGTAGCTGGTACTAGTCCCTCTATAAAAGTGATAAATTTTTCCTGACTCGGAAATGTGGATTATACCTTTTATATTTTTTTGCTAGATCTTTTCATAATTATACTCCTAGAGATGTCAATGACAAAAATGTTATTTAAGTTTTATATAAGTTCGAAAGTGTTCAGATTCATTCGTATTTCCTAAATATAGATTTCTTTAAAGTGGTCACGGTGTTTGATGCGAAATAAGGCGCACAATACCATTGCCACAACAAAATGAGGGTGGCCTCATATTCAAATCTTTTTGCAGTGCCAGAATTAACCGGGGGAAATCTTTTAGGGGTAGAGTAATTGTTATTAGATGGATGATTCCATAATTAACTTATGTTGAATACATCCGGCATAATATAGTTTAAATTCTTAAATAAAATTTAGTAGAATAAAGAGTATTTAAGATTATAGCATATCCAACGATTTTACCGCTATTAAGGGAGTTTCCTCATGTGTAGACAATGTGGTGGTGCTGCAGCTAGCCCGATGAAGGCATATTGTCGATGCTGAGTGTACCCGTCTGCCAGTAGATAGGCATCTTTCTTATTAGATTTGCCAGTTTATTATAATCACGTAGTCAGCCTTTTTATCAGCATGAGCTTTTTCAGAATTCAGATGATTTTATTACTTTTGTATGACATTTATAGAACTGTTATCTATCCTGAATATGATATATAAATATATGTTTACTTTCGTTTTACTCATGCATAAGACAGTTCAAAAGAATTAGAACAAATCAAATTACATTACATAAAAACAATTCAAAGAATTATAACAAAAACAAATTATTCTTGTGCAGAATTTAGTAAAAATGCAGAAATTATTACAGAGGAAAAAGAGAAAAGTTAATAACGGGTGGAACACGAACCTACTTTGTAGCGCGGAGACGCAGTAGTAGTAATTCCAAATTCCTATCTTCACACTGCAACGCCCAAAGTAATTGTAAAAAGGAAATTACATATTTTTCAACACAGTCCCCCCCCCCGCCCCATCTATCAAATTCCACTCACCTCTAATAGTTGCACGCAAAAACGTATGCTATTATGTAGCCATATGACTAATGCAAGCTTAGAAAAACAGAATAACGTACTGTAAAAGTCTACCTTTCAACGGTTGACAAATTACAATGTCACGCAGATACAATTTGTATGATGTTTTTAAATGAAAAAAGTCCCATCCAGTAAGCAAAGTGCAGTCAGACCGTACGACAATTAACATGTTTTGCAACGTTGGATACTCCACTGCCCAGGTATTAACGTAGTGAGATTATCGTATCTGTTGGAAAACTGTATTGTCGTTTTACTAACTCCAAGATCTAATGGCATTTGTATACATGAAGTTTAGACACAAGCTGGCAACCCCACCGTATGTTGATTCATTTCAGTGCCAAAAAGTTGCTTCTATAGTATTATAGATGGCTTGATTATGTTGAATAGTATTTTATGCTCAGCCCAAGTAGAAGTTTCTACTTGGTTCTTATTACCTTATCAAAGAATAAGTGTACCTTCGTTTTAAACTGAATAGCCAATCACTTTTTCCCAGTATACCTTCAGTTTATATTCGGTTTAGGTGGGTTTTTGGTGTATATTCTAGAAGCATAGTTCTATGTACGTTCGTGAATGAAAGTATGAAATTTAAATGGTGGAGCTGTGGACAACTGTGTGAAACTGAGGGATATCAATTATCAAGGGGGATTATAATGACGAGATAAGAGAGAATCATAGCACAAAGCTAATTATATAATAAAGGACAGGTATACAAGGGATTTTTACAACAAGAAGGGAAAATAAGAATTGAGAAACTTTTTAATAATGTGAGTACAAGATTTACCATCTCATAAAAAAGATAGAGAATAGATTTTATCATCTCATAACAGATAGAAGAATTGATTTTACTCAAGTTTCAGAGAATGGACTGTGATGGGTTAATTGATTGCTAAGACAAGGGGGGGGGCCATATCACAAAAGATAATCGCAAATGGCTGTCCTTCTTTCAGATGAACAGGACAGAATTCAATCCTTTCTTGTGAAGAGGCATTAGAAGCATCAATACCAATGGGCGCACCACAAGGGAAGTCTTTGATAATGTGGAAGGTCCCCCTTCTAGACTGTGTTAGGTAGTTGAGGATCCTCTTGGTGTTCTTGGTTTGTGGGTAACATTCACGCATTTACTATGATATAATAGCTATGAGCTACCCACCAATAAACAACTATAATGATAACGAGATGATACCAAAAACATTTTAGAAATAACAACGAGGTGAATGGAAAGTGAGGCCAAAAAGAACATAGGTTTGCTCCTCAGGTTTCTGCAAAACTCCTTGCTTTAAATGTTAGAAATAAGCCAGACTCAATCCATTTTTCATCGATGATCTTCACCTAGGACTGCTCTGTTCGGCTTTGTTGAGAGATGACGATAGAGATGTGGTTACTTAGATTTACAATGATACGCAGTGTCATTTCAATTGGTACTAAATGCACTATGATTTTGTCAAAGGATGCAGCTTGAAGGTGTAAAGCCAAATACAGTAACTCTGGCATCCCTTCTGCTGCATGTGCCAGTTTGCCTCATTTGAGGCTTGGCAAATGCCGAATGGCTTGGCTATTAGGCTGGACCTTCAGGATTCAGTTGATGTAATGTGGAAACCTCGTTATTGATATGTAGGTTAAATGCAATTGTTTTACCACTATGCAACAATATTGGATCGAAAAAAAAATTCATACAGAGCTCAACAAAGCAGTTGAAGAAACAATACACGAAAATAAGCGAAAACAAAACAAAAAAGGACACAAGTTTGAGCTTTAAAAACTCAGAATCAACAAAGTAGTAACCCCAATTTAAAACAAACAAAAACAAATTAAAACTCACCAAAACTACACAAAACGAAACAGTATGGATGAAATAACCCCAAGTCAGTCCAATGAAAAACTCAACACATAATAAGAAAGAGCTCATACCTTTATTCGAAAATCAGGAAAAGGCCTTTGGCTTAAAAGTGGTCTCTGCAACAATGAATTCAAGAACATGTTTTACACAGTGCAGATTTGAGTAAATTAAAAGTAAAAAATTAAACATACATGTAGTATGTGAATCAAGAAGATTCTATCTTCTTTCTAGGTAATAGACAAAAAATGAAGCTTAGTCAAAAGTGTTAAAACTTTCAAGCAATATAATTATTAATCATAATTTAACAAGAACAACAATTGTGAACAAGAATCAAGCAATGATGGACATGGAGCAAGTATTAACATTACAATCGACTCAGATTACAGAAATATGGTAGTAATGACAAGAGATAGTAAAATAGAACTTTAAGATGCACTTTATGATCAATCTACTCATATATGAACTCCTTGGTTGGTAAGGGAAGATTTTAATGTGCTTGTGGATGAATATCATAGGTTTGGTGAGCTGAAAATGAAGACTTCTTGCTGCCTAAAGGAATGTCAATTATCAGATATGGGAGTCACTTCAATGATAGATTGCTCCCGTGATTGAAGCGGTAGCTCAGTGAAACGTTGCATTTCTAAAAGACTGAATAAATGTTGCATAATGAATGAGTATATTTCCTAACCTGGAGTGGCACATTTAATTAAGCACGGATCTAAATCATGCACATCTCTTAACGCCATTACAAAGAGGATAGTAGAGTAACTTAAGAATTTTTTGGGTGGAACATGAGACATTCTGGGAGATAGTCAGACGAATTGGTGAAGGAAACTTTGGTCCAGACAGTTATGTTATTTACCTAAAATTAATTTGAAGAAAGGTCAGCAAGGCAGTTGTTCTAAAAGGAGAAGTAGCCAATTTTTTATCGGTGACCACTCAAAAGATAGCAAACTGTTAGAAGTAGTAGTAAGGTACATGAGGGAAATTTGAAAACAAAATGATGAGCTTCAGAACCAAAAAAAGACTC
Source organism: Solanum habrochaites (assembly GCA_027704765.1). Lineage (NCBI taxonomy): Eukaryota > Viridiplantae > Streptophyta > Magnoliopsida > Solanales > Solanaceae > Solanum > Solanum habrochaites. The sequence goes on from JAKWJA010002498.1 coordinate 56,238,008, forward strand.
CCAAAACACAGAAAAATCGAACATACCAAAAACCCAGGAAAAAACAAGTCCTTACCGATGCTTTCCAAGATGAAAGCATACTCAATGCACACTAACTAACAACGTGCAAGATTGTGTTTAGATATATGAACAGCAAAAGCAATCTATTTTCACAAGATTATTGTTATAACAAAAAAAAAAAAAATGTGAAACCGATGGCGAAGAGGATCTTCTGGGTACATGCATGAATATTAAATGCAGTTAAAACAACTCCCTTTGGCAAAAATTTCTGATATAGAAAGGTGCTTGCATTTATTTAGGCGTTAGCTTTCAAGTAATATTAGATAATGCTCGGGGGGCTATCAACACTTCGCAATTACTTCGTATTGGTGTTGTGGTTTTCGTAGAGGCATTGTCAAGAGTGCATTTTTATGTGACACACTCTAAATAGATAGCAAACTTGAAGTAGTTAAATGACTCCAAAACCCAAGAAAAATCGAATAATTAATTCACATGGGAAAACCCCATATATGACAGAGGAAGTGGGAAAAAGAAAATTTTGATAAAGAAAATCAAACTATACATGTAACAAAAGACAACCAAAATCTATTGCATGTGAAAATATATGATTTTTTCATATATGAACAAAGGCTCAAACAAACACAAAACTAATCAAATATACAAACTTTGAAAGGGAAACAAAAAACCCATTTAGGCACAGAAATGAAATTTATAAACTACACATATCCACCATTTCTATATTAAAAATGAAATCCAATTTCATTCTTGTTTGCACACCATAAAAGCAGAGAGCTTTAAAAAAAATTAAAAAAATAGTTCTTCCATTGGCAATAGAGTCCAAAAAAAAAAAACCTTGTTTGATGCAGGAAAACCTTTATTCCTTCTAAATCCATCTTGATAAAACATCCATAATCACACATACCCAACATCAATTTAAATATTCACACACCTAAATCAATTAATCACCCAAACCAAAGGATAATCCAACATCAATAAGAATCTCAAATGGAAAAATAAGGGAACATTCGCACAGCCAAATGAAATTTGGATACTCTATACAAATTATTATAATTTATACATATGACTAAAAACCCAAAATTGAAGTTCAACTAAATTAGTAATAACGACTTTTGTAAATTAACATAATATACGTGTACATTATTAATTAAGAAGACAAAACTTTCTTTATATATATATATATTTGGAATTATTAAGAACAAAGGAGCAAAAAAAAAAACGCTCAACATAAATAATGACAACATTTCAGCTTTTAAAAATGTAACTCTAGAATTATTAATGTTGTTCTTACATTTTTTGATGTTTTAAGTTTCATGTTTTACTCTAATTTTTATTATTAAGTATATGTATTCACTTAAATGAAAAAAAATACATAACTCATGTTAACAAACTAAAACATTGTAATTTTTACTAAATAGTTAAAATGTTGTTATGAAGTCACTCCAAAGACTAAAATATTGTTGTTTTGACAAATTTGCCTTTATTTTTTGTAAATAATTAATAACCAAACAATCAAATTAAATCCCTATAACAAATTAAATCGGTAAGTATATATTATGTTTAATTTGAATTTAATAATTAGAATTAAATTGATTTAATTTTGATCAATCCGATGACACACTTGTTATTAACCTGTACTTATAAGGTTAGTCAAAACAGAAATAAAAATAAGATGAAGTAGACAAAAAATAAAATAATTAGTGTCCACAGAAAATTACAGTCTGCTTAAGAAATTTAATTGCTCACTGTACGCGAGGTTAGGAATTAATTTCTCCAAGATAAAATGATTAATCGTAAAGAAAATACGGGTATCTCAAATTCTTTAACTTCAGCGACTTTAAGAAAACAAGTCAACAGCCTAGTCGATCGACACTTTGATTTGAGAGGGAAAATATATAATAGAAGAAAAGTTTCGTGTTTGGAAAAATGAAAAATAACTTCCTTTTATAGGCCATTTTAGCAAGAAACGTGTCCGTCAGAGAAATCTATTCGGACCCATTTTATCAGAAATTTGTCTTTTAAAAAAATAACAAGTTTTAGGAAAATGTGTCTGTTGGAATAACGACTTTTGAAACGTTACCGTTACAACGCGAATATTAATTTCATTAATTAAATATTCCACTAACGGTTCTGAATATTATTATTAAGTGATAAGATTAAGGAGTAATTTTGATTAACAAAAATCAATAAATATAGTTTGTCCAAAATTACAAATCAAATATTTTGTCAAATCTAAAAGCCAAATCCAAATTGAAAGCGAGCAAGCAACGACGATGGAGCGAGGGCGGCAACCTTCTTCCTAAACTCTTTAAGAAGTAAGGAATGTTTCCTTATATAAGGACAACATTTTCCTTCTTTTACGATAGGGGGAGGACAAATGAATTTTCATTTGCACTCTGTAAATAAAACTTTCATTTTCCGTCCAAATGGTTCTCTAACTTTTCCATATTCTCTTCTATTCTTTTTTCTTCACACTTTGTTAACCCAACAATTCCCCACGGAATGTGAATTGGAGATGGGCCGATTGTTAAAACATATGATGAAAAATTTGTGGTCTTGTAAGTAAGGGTTAATGCATCTGGATAAGTAGGTTTCCTTTAAAACGTCTTCGGTAGTGAACATATATCGGATATACTCGGTCAATCGGTGAGTTTAGATTTGATATCTTGAACCCGGCGAGCTTTGGTGCATACCTAGACAACATAAGTCAACAATCACCCTTGAACCTATTCTTTGTTCTTATTCTGTTGTTTCGTTCAGGCGAATAATCTCGGATAGTAAGTGCTTAGAAAACTCACCTACCGAATTCTCCTTGAAGCGGCTTATACTTCACACTAACATAGGGTGATGCGAAAGGTGTATCCCAGTGGGATATACCATTTGATATACCCTTTATCAAACTTAGAAATCATTAAAAAGTTTCTTATGCTTTTAATCTGATGGGTTTATCGAAAAATATATGTGGACGAAAAATGAATAAGTTTTGAAAAACATTAGCCTTATGATTTAAGGAAAAATCGATTTTTACACTTGGTCCAAATAACAGAGTCGCCACTGATTTTTTAGTAAAACAAGAAAACTAAAAAAAATTATTTTTTTAAAAGATTTAAAACTAAAAATCAGTTGAAAGGGTCGAAGTTCAAATGTTACATTATGAGAAGGTATTAGGCTTCTGCATGCCCGCAACTCGGGTTGACAGGCGATTTGGACTAAAGGACCTGTTTAGAATAAATTTGGTTCAAAATATTTATCTAAAAAGGTGATTTAATTTCTTTACTATTTTTTATCCCACTTCATTTCCAATTATTTAAAAGGGAGGAATGAACTAAATGGGAGAAATTTTCTTAAAGAGAAATAGTTAAAATAACGACAAGGTGATATATATAATAAAAAATCAAATCATATGTAGTCGCCGTACAATAAATATAAAAAAAAAGTAAGGAAAGAGGATATCAAACTTGGGCCTAGACCCAATCCATAGAACCTGTTTAGAAAATTGCCCAAGACCTGAAGTTGGCATGGTTAATACTATTATGATGCTGGGGGCCCATTTCTTAAGCCTTTTGGGTTCTTTCATTTCAAATGGCAAATATACATCAAATGTTATATATTGGATACACCGTAGATAGACCATTTCCTGCCACTCCTAAAAATTTGTGTCTCGGCTTGAATTTCACGTTTCTACATTTTTCAAGCTGCTGTTCCGTATTTTGAACTTGTGTACTGTATTTATGACTGTATATCACTGTATAAAGTGTGTATATTGGTGTGTACGGGCTATATTATTTGTCTGTATTTATTCATTGTTCCTGCATACCAGAAATTTACATACTCATCCAGACGAGGAACGGGGAGACGGAGACTTGATCAAGCATCCGTCTTGGATGACGTGAGTGATTCAAGTGTGAGGCTGAAATCGCAGGATGTCATGGCCAAAGAATTTTGCAGGCGAGTACAAGGCTGCAGAAAGAAACGTTAGGTCGTCCGAGTCACGTGCCCCAATGGCTACGTCTTCAACGCGCATGAAATCGTGAGATTGGATTTCTTGTTGCCCCGTTCGTCCTTTAGGAGGAGCCACATCGCGGGTCGGCTTCAGGGATAAATGGGCTGGGTATTTTATGGGAAAATTTTTCAAACGTCAATATTTTCGCATTTAAGAGGACTCATTAGCAAACAAATTTCAATATTAGTAAAAATGTCATTTTAGTTTGTATGTATCTTATTATGTTTATTAGTAATTTTTAGTTTAAAGAATTAATTATTTAATAACAAAAGGAGAAAATTAAGGGGGGGGGGGGAATATTTCAAAAAAAAAGACAAGCATCCTTAATTTTCTATCAGTTACATTTCAAATCAAATTGAAAATTTGGTTTTTTTGTCTCAGACATCTTTATCTGTGTGGAAAATGTATATTCATGCCACTGAATAGAGTTCTATTTATATTATTATAGTTTTTTATTAGTTTGTCTTCTTCCAAGTAGGCTATGCCGAAATTATCTATTAAGGAAATATATGTGTAGTGTCATATATTTGTTTCCTAGATAGTTATGTTTTTTCTTCAAAAATCGTGTGGGATATATTCTTTCAATATGTATTTTATTGGTATTCTATTTTATTCTATTTTGATTAGAATTTTGTATATAATATTATAAAATACAAAAAAATTAGTATGATGAAAAAGTGAATGATGAAATATAAAAGTGACAAAGAATAATAATTGAATATTTTGTGTGGTTGGACTCATTCTTAAATAAAATACAAAATAGGTTGACATAAACTTCAGAATAAATACAAAATTAGAAAAAATGTCAAAATTCAGTTGAAATACCTTTATTAGTTGTATTCATCCAATATGTATGTCAAATAAAATGTAGCATTAAGAAATACATTTGATTCGTATATATTTTTCATGTGTATTTTATTTTTCTTTTCAAAATATTGTTTCCTTTTCATAAGTCGTATTCGTCCAATATGGCTATTATTGTATTGTATTTCGGAATACAATAAACTATAGAAAAGTTGTTCTTCTATAAATAAAATAATCAACTAGTGACAACATTGGGATGAATACCAAATTAGGGACAAATGCAAGATTCATAAACAATGCACATTGAAAATTGTAATAAATACAAATATTGATAGTATATTAGTGATTTGATACAAATTAACGGACTAGCATACCAAATTCTAAAAAAGAACACAAAATACAAAAAACTAATAGAAAAATTGTTCGACAAATATCCGATCTATCATTTTTTTCAAGATCTAACGAGTAGACAAAGATTCTACATTTGCGTTGCATTGAGGAAGATTTTGCACACCAATGAGTCTTTCATGTCTTCCCGTCTTTCTTCCCTCATGTTTAGCAGCGGGATCATACATTTACAATTATTTTGTTAAGTAATAAATAAATAAAGGATGAAAAATCACGAAATTGGTTGCTTAAGATGAATACCTCTAGTTAAGTCGCTTGGAATCCAGCATTGGAGAGGTAAATCATAATGGAAAATTTGAAAACAAAAAAAAAAAAAATAAACTACAACACAATATTTTTTAGATTTTAAACAAAAATAAAATTAGAAAAGAAATATGAAAAATAGGATAAGATTAGAGATACCTTAATCTAAGGATTCTTGTTGCTTCACTTTTGGTTAAAAAAAAATAACCAAAATTATAGGCAAAAAATATTGCAGAACTTGAATGTTGGAGGAAAATCAGAAAAGAAACCATTTGAGAGAAAAAAAAAATAAATGGGAGAGAGAATTAACAATTTGACAGAAAAGATGAGAGAGAATGATTTTTTAAAAAAAAAGAATATAGAATTAATGAAAAAAAAAAGAGAGATAAAATAGGAACAAAATTGGGACACATAAATTGTTAAAATAATGACATTGTGACATTATTGCTAATATTTTATAAAAATATGGATATTTGTACGAAATATGTTATTTAGTTGGACTAGTTACTATTTTCCATTTAATTGGAAGGAGGGCTGGGAAATTGGGATTTGGATGGGTAAAGGGTAGGGGGGGGATGGATTACTGGGAAAATTGAATGGGATGAGAGGAATCAAGTGGGCTGGGAATGGGGATAGCTGAAAAGGTTTAAAGGGCCCAAAACTCTGATAGAAATCATGGAATTGGGTAATTAATTAAAACATAACGACATGAGTTTTAATTTAGCACATTTTTCTACACATAAAGTAAAATTGAATCGACATTAGTTAACCTGACGAACTTCTAAACGAAACGAGATGAATTAGTGCTTAATCAAAATATAAAACATTAAGTAATTAATACTAATTTAACAAAGTATTTAAGTGAAAAATAAAATATTTTTTCCGACGATTTTCAAATCGTTATTAAGATAAGCTAATTATATAAAGGACATATACACTATTTTAGTATTATAAAAGCTACTAAAATTACTTTGAAATGACTGGAAGACATTTGGATTTTAGAAGGCTATTATTTTAACTCGTGCAGAATTTAAGAAACTTGTGAATTAATTGCGGGAGGGTCCAAAATGGGGTGTCACACTGTTCCATATTTTACTTGGATTGCATGCAATAATTCGCGGCGGAAGGAAATAAAATTGACCAAGCCAATTTTGACCAACTACATATTCATCTTATAGGAAAAGGATTTGGTACGGACTTTAGAAATTATGGCCGAAACTCGGAAATGGGTCTCCTACATATCTCGGGTTATATGAGAATTCAGGCCACTTGTAGTTCGACTCAATCGGTTGAGAAGGAAATCTATTATGCTAGATAACCTTTGGTTCTGGAGGAGTGACAAATAGGTCGAGTATGAAAAAGAGGTTTGTAATCTCTTAGCCATTAATGTTGTGCACTTCACACCATAATACGAACCTCACTGACATAATGTTTAAGGCTCCTGGGCGTGATTGTCATTAGATTGGAAATTTTGCTTCTGGTAGAGTCGAAATGTTTGGATGCATGAGACCGAAACTGACAAAAACATTAGAGAAAAAACCCACATGCCTTTGATGGAGGGTGGTTGATTGTGGGGGAAGTCCTCTATTGCTCGCGTCCTAAGAGTTTGACATTCCTCTTCTGGAAATTGATGTTCCAGTTTGATGCTAAGATAAAGTTCAAGTTGTGTTGCATCCTTTTTTATGTCGACATGAACTGTGGTATGTTTTGGAGAATTCTATCCTTTTGGATGCTCTCGACAAAGACTGAGATACAAAAATCGTCAGAGTAAAAATGCCATTTCCAAATGGGAGACAGTTTTTTACAGGTCGACACTTTAATGTGCTCCTCGACATTGACGTTCAGTAATTGGTTTGAATTAATAAAGCAATTAATAGAATATATACTTGTTGTTTTGCAATATAATCCCTTCAAGCCCACTTGTTCATTGGAGTCAAAATAAATAAAGTTGATGCAATGCTGATATTTATCTCATTGCTTTTGAGGTTATGCTTGGCTTCACTCTTCCAATAAAGATGCAGTGAGGGTTGAGCCGGTAAAATTTTTTGAGATGGACCGATGACCTCACTCTGGACAAGTGACATTGATTTCTTGGGGCCGATCATCAAGGAATTCTTCCCACGAGTGGTGATTCTTGCGAGGTTTCATGCATTCTATAGAGATGTGTATAAATTTCTTGGGCATGAATATCTTCTCGCGATACATAAATTTCAATGAGGCATGGAATCTTCTCGATGCATAAATTTCTGCGAGGTATAAAATCTTCTCGCGATGCATAAATTTCTGCGATGTATGAAATCTTCTCACGATGCATAAATTTCTGTGAGGTATACAATCTTCTCGCGATGCATAAATTTATGCGATACATGAATATTGACTCGCGATGCATGATCTTCCGCGATGCGTGAATATTGACTCGCGATGCATGATCTTCCACGATGCCTGAATATTGACATCGATGCATGATCTTCCGCGATGTATAAATATCGACTCGCGATGCATGATCTTCCGCGATGCATGAATATTGACTCGCGATACATGATCTTCCGCGATGTATAAATATTGACTCGCGATGCATGATCTTCCGCGATGCATGAATATTGACTCGCGATGCATGATCTCTCGCGATGCATGAATATTGACTCGCAATTCATGAATATTAACTCTTGATGTCATCCTTGGTACCAAATGAAGATAGTTCTTCAATTGAGCAATATAGTGTTCTTCTGAGTGCTTTCTGGATAATCATATCGTCTCCAATGATAGCGGTAAAATGACTTCCAGATAGTATATCATCTTGATCGATAGTAAAATAACTAACCCCTCCGGGTAATGCATAATATCATATCCGACATTATGATGCAAATGACATCCTTTACAGAAATCGTAAACTCTTCCTTGAGACTTTCATTTGATTCACTTTCGAATGTAGCTGGACGTTTTTTATAAACTTCATGTTGCCGGAAATTGATTGAAATAAACAATTCATATTTCCAAGTCTCCGACATAAGCAATATAAAATGTTTCCTGGTTCTAGGAAAACAATTGATTCTAGGAAAATTTTCTCCTTCTTTGACTTCTCCATGTTCATCCATCGGAAGAATTTACTGATTTCAGAGCAAAGCTATAAAACTGCGTCCAAAAAAATTGTTAGTTTAAAAAATGAACTAATCTGTGTCGATTTCTTCAGTTGTCCGCTCCTCGTCCTGCTATCTTTGGTTGATTTCCCGATCTTCTGACTCTTGATAGATAAGACAAAATATTTTATGTCAAAACAAATAAAACGTAAAAGGAAAAATTTAAGAAAAATTAATTTTCGAGAAATAGTATTTGAAAAAGGTCACTGCAAGTCATGTCATATCAGGCTTAGCAAACTTCTTTGAGTCTGATGCTTGGAGTTTTATCTGATTATTCACTGGGGAGTTTCCAGAGTCACTGGGGAGTTTCTGTCCCAATTAACTGTCTTGCTTATCTTTCCATCGTAACTGAGTAGGTTGCAGAATTTTTGAGATCTTCTAAAAAATTCTATCACAGTTACAAATCTTGAAACATCTTCAGTCTTGACTTGCTGAAGAAAAATCTTCTTCTCAAGAATTTTTGAGTTCCTCTTAAAAATTTTGTCCCAGTTTCCGTTGTAAAGAGGAATAGAGATCTTACGGGAGGTATGAACAAACCCTTGTGGCGCCTACATATCCCGTTGAGGCAAGAATCAGGTCAAACGTAGTTCCCCTCTTCGAAGATTGAAAAAATAAGAAAAATTATAAAGAAACCGACCGAGGTCGACGTAGGCCTCCTACGTATCTCATTCTTTAGAATTCAGGTCGAACGTAGTTCAGATGCAAAGAAATATTTAAAAGGGATAAATGGGGTGACCAAGGCCGACATAGACCGCCTACATATCTCATTCTTGAGAATTCAGGTCAGACGTAGTTCATCACAAAGGGATAAAAATTTAAGTAGAACAAATACAACAAACAGAATGATTACAAAAAAAAATAGAAATGCAAATCGAAGCTTCACACGTAGTATCTCTTGACGGCATCCAAGTTGATTGGTTTCGGCCATGCGGTGCCATCCATCTCCGACAAGACCAAAGCACCTCCGGATAATACCTTGCGAACCATGTAGGGTCCTTGCCAATTTGACGCAAATTTTCCTTTGTACTCATCCTGATGAGGAAAAATGCGCTTAAGTACTAACTGTCCAGTTTCAAAAATTCTGGCTCTGACTCTTTTGTGGAAAGCTCGAATCATTCTCTGTCGATATAGTTGACCGTGACAAACGACAACCATTTTTTTCTCGTCGATTAAGGTTAACTGATCAATTCACTTGCTAACCCATTCAGCATTGCTCAACTCAACTTCTTGGATAATTCTCAAGGACGATATTTCAACCTCGGTGGGTATGACTGCTTCTGTCCCATATCCTAACAAGTACGGAGTAGATCCAGTCGTTGTTCCAATAGTCATTCAATAACCTAATAAAGCATATGGCTACATCTCATGCCAACCTTGGTGGTTGTCAATCATTTTCCTCAAAATTTTCTTGATATTCTTATTGGCGCTTTCTACAACTCCATTTATCTAGGGACGATAAGGGGTTGAATTCCAGCGCGTAATCTTAAATTGTTCACATATATCTCTCATTAGGTGACTATTAAGATTTGCACTATTATCAGTAATGATCGACTCTGGTATTCCGAACCTGCATATCAAATTGTTTTGAGCAAAATCAGCAACAACTTTATTGGTTACCGACTTGTAAGAAGTTGCTTCCACCCACTTGGTGAAATAATCAATAGCCACCAAAATTCCACCAAAATGAATCTGTGTCCATTAGGAGCTGGCTTTATCGGCCCGATGACATCTATACCCCAAGCTACAAATGGCCAAGGTGAACTCATAGCTTTGAGCTCCTAAGGTGGCACTCGGATTAAATAACTGTGCACTTGACATTTATGACATTTCTGCACAAACTTGCAACAATCATTCTCCATAGTCATCCAGAAATAACCGACTCGAAGGATTTTTCTTGACAAAGTGAGCCCATTCATATGCGTGCCACAAACTCCAGCATGTATCTGTTCAATAAGTTTTGAAGCTTCAACAACGTCGACACATCTGAGAAGACTCAAATTCGGGGTCCTCCTTTACAAGATTTCTCCACTTAAAAAGAAATTGAGGGTCATACGACGTATCGACTTTATCAGATTGGACGTAGCATCTTGGGGATAAGTTCCAGACTCCAAATACTTCTTTATATCAAAATAACAAGGCAAACCATCTGGTTCTACTTCAACATGGGAACAATGGACTGGATGTTCTTTCAACTCTATATCCAGAGGATCAATATAATCTGTATCCAGATGTTTAATCATCGAAGCGACCGTGGCGAGAGCATCGGACAATTTATTTTGTATTCTCGGAGTATGTCTGAACTCGATCTTACAAAATCATTTGCACAACTTCTGCATATACTGTACGTAAGGTATAATCTTTGGTTTCTTCCCAGCCATTCTCCTTGAACTTGATGAATCAGAAGGTATGAATCTCCAATAACCAACAACTCATAGACATTCATGTCGATGACTATTTTCAAACCAAGAATACAAGCTTCGTATTCGACCATGTTGTTCATGCAATTAAATCGGAGCTTAGCCGCCATGGGATAGTGCTTACCAGATTCTAACACTAAGACTGCTCCAATACCTTTACCTTGATGATTTGTCGCTCCATCAAAGAACTCCAACCTGGATACACTTCAGAAATATCCTCACCCACAAATGACACTTCTTCATCGTGAAAATTAGTTTTGAGTGGTTCATACTCTTTATCAACGGGATTTTCTGCAATATGATCAGCCGAAGCCTGCGCCTTTATCGCTTTCTAAGTCACATACACAATGTCAAATTCACTCAACAACATTTGCCACTTAGCTAACTTTCCGGTCGACATTGCGTTCTGGAAGATATACTTCAGTAGATCCATTTTGGAAATGAGGTATGTAGTATAAGAAGATAAATAATGTCTCAGCTTCTGGGCAAGCCATGTCAAAGCACAACACGTTCTCTCCAACAAAGTGTAACTAGACTTGTATGGAGTAAGTTTCTTGCTTATATAATAAATAACCCTTTCCTTCTTTCCTGTCTCATCGTGTTGACCAAGTACGCATCCGAATGCACTGTGTGAGACAGACAAGTACAACAACAAAGGACTCCCTTCTCACGGAGGAACCAATACCGGCGGATTGGACAAATAGTTATTGATAGCATCAAAAGTAGTCTGACACTCTTCAATCCACTTTGTCGGGGCATCTTTCTTCAACAACTTGAAAATAGGCTCATACACCACGATTGATTGAGCTATGAATCGACTGATGTAGTTTAACCTCCCTAAGAAAGTCATCACCTCTTTTCTCGTCTTCGGTGGAGGTAACTCTTGAATCGCTTTAATCTTAGAAGGGTCAAGCTCAATACCCCTTCTGCTGACTATAAATCCCAACAACTTTTCGGCTGGAACTCCAAAAGCTTATTTGGCGGGATTTAATTTCAAGTTGTAACGACGCAAACGATCAAAAAATTTTCTTTGATGTATCAAGTGATCCGAACTCTCCCGGGATTTGATTATGACGTCATCCACAGACACTTCAATCTCCTTATGAATCATGTCGTGAAATATGGTCATCATAGCTCTCATGTAGGTGGCACCAACATTCTTGAGGCCAAACGACATCACTCTGTAATGATATACACCCAAGGTGTAATGAAAGTCGTCTTTACTACATCTTTCTCATCCATTAGAATTTGGTGATAACTTGCGTAACAATCCACAAATGCCTGCATTTCATGCTAAGCACAATTGTCAATCAAAATATGAATATTCGGCAACGAATAATTATCCTTCGGGCTAGCTTTGTTGAGATCTCTATAGTAGACACAAATCCTGATTTTCCCATCTTTTTTAGCGACCGGAACAACATTGGCCAGCCAAGTTGGATATTGTGTCACTTTCACCAATCGGGACTCTATCTGCTTGGTGATCTCTTCCTTAATCTTTAAAATCAGTTCGGGCTTGAATTTTTGAGTTTTTTGCTTCACCGGATCGAACCTCGGGTTAATCAGCAGATTATGAGATACGACATCGGTACTCAACCCTTGCATGTCACCGACTTTCCAAACGAACATATCAATATATTCAACAAGCAAATGAATTAGGCCCTCTCTTTGAGTTACATTTAAGTGGATGCGGATCTTAACCTCTTTAACACATTCTGGATCCCCCAAATTTACCATTTCCTTTTCCTCTAGATTTGGTTTATGCTGATTTTCAAACTGCTGAAATTCCTCGGCGACGTACTCTGGTTCCTCTTTTTCTTCTTCGTAATCATCAACCTCTTCATTACCAGCCTCATTTTGTTCATTCAGCTCGTAACATGACATGACATTGGCAGGTCTAAAACTTACATTACTGAAACCATAAACAAAAAAAGTTAGAAATGTAAAGTATAAGAAATGAATAAATAAATAAAGTTTGAAAAAAGAAGAGGCTTTCATTCAAATTGGAAAACAATGCAAATTTTGGCTATGGAATAGGGCCATGTTGTCTTATTTGAAGATCACGATGGAAATTCGTAAATTCAAAATAGTCAAAAAAAAAATGCAAAATGGTGGGTCTTGGGCCTCTTCTGGACTACCACTGATTAAAATATGCATGAAACGATGCCCTTCTACCGAGGAGTTCGGGGGATTAGGATGGGTGTGGAGGTCTAGTTCCGCAGCATCAATCTCCTCAAAGAGGCCATAGATTCCTTCCCCAAGGTCTTCATGCTCGGCATACTCTCAGACTGGGAAGGATTGATACAGATGTGGGATCGGCTTAGCCAATGCTTGATCATTTCTCTTCTACGTCTTCATGTCATCATCTATGGGAATGTACCCCAAACCGTATCTGGATCCCTTGATGAGGACCAGAACAGGCTCAATAATTCCTTGGGAATATCTTCCCAATCCGAAACCCGGTTCAAAATCATTCTGCAGCATCACAGTGGTTATCATCTTGTATACGACAGACATGGGAGTTTGTGGGGCCAAGTGCTCACCGGTGGCATTTACCAGCTCCACCGTGTAAAAATATGTGCGTCGCGATACTTCATCAATGATCAACACTTGTCTGCCAGAGTGACTCCCTTTACCATGAATAACCAGTTCTTCGTTCTTCCAAACAAGCTTCATCTGATGTAGAGTAGAAGGGACAACTCTAGTCATTGGATGAAAGGCCTTCCCAGAAGAAGGTTATAGCTCGTATCGATATCCAATACTTGAAATTGTGCACTGGATTCTGTTGGACCCATTTGGACGATCAGATTCACTACTCTCAACATATCTCTCTAAGCCCCATCAAAGGCTCTTACGTTGACTTGGTTTTGTTCTAGCTTCCCAAGGTCAAACCTTAGCTGTCTCAACGTCGATAACGAGAATATATTCAGACCAGATCCATCATCTACTAAGAAGCGGTTGACAACCTTTCCACGACATAGCACAGTGATGTGCAATGCCTTATTGTGTGACCTCCCTTCGAAAGGCAGCTCATCGTCACAAAAGTTGATTCGGTGCCCTCAAATAATCTGGTGAATCATAGTGGCCACGTTATCGCTGCTTGTGCCCGTGGGTACATACGTATCATCGAGAGCCTTCATTAAAGCCTACCTGTGGGATTGAGAACTCATCAGCAGGGCCCATACGGAGATCTAGGTTGGAGTCTTCTCCAAATGCTCCATGATAGAATAATTTTTTGGCTGCATTTTTTCCAGAATTCCTCCGCTTCTCCTTCGTTTATTGGTCTTTTAGCCTGATCCTTCTTCTGTCCTCCGACAGAAAGCTCGCCAGGAGTGTAACATCTTCAAGATCGGGTCATGCCTTGAGCAGCAGCAGTTTCAATAACGAACTTAGGCTTGGCGAGAGTTTTTGATGGCACCAAAGCAACAACCTTTGAAGGTGTAAAAATAACGAACTCTTTCTTCTATTTGATTCTTAAAGAAGCTACATCCTTTTCCAATCATCGTGAACGACGGGAGTAATAATTATTATTCCACACTCAGTCATCATCTGTCTCTCGATCATATTGACATTGTCGCCCCCATGATTCGGTAATGGGTTGGTGTTGACATTTGGTGCCGCTGGTTGGAGAGAGACTACCTCTTGGTCAATCAAATCTTGAATTTTATGCTTGAGGTTGATACAATCCTCAGTATCGTGCCCAACACTGTTGAAATGATAAGCACATCTCTGATCGGGTCTATAGAATTTTGAATTAACATCCACGGGTTAAGGCCCCATAGGGTGGATGTATCCGGCCACAGCCAGTCGCTCGTACAACTTTGTTCGGCTTCCGGTGAGTGCAGTGAAGTTCCTTGAAGGCTTCATCTCGAATCTGGGTCGGGGAGGGTCATAAGTGCCTTGTTGGGGAGGAGGCACCTGTTGATAACTTCTGGTATTTGGACGAGGAGCTTGGATTATGGTATATGGATTTTTTTGGTAGTTTGGCGATGGATCTTGGTAATTCGGAGGGAAATTTTGGTATAGTGGAGCTTGGACTTGATAAATAGGAGGGGGTGCTCGGTAGCTCGATTGTATGTTAGCGCAGTTGGGAGAAACACCCTGGTAGGGAGATGAAATTTGGTAGGGTGGAGGATGATTTGGGTAAATGGGAGATGGATTTTGGTAATTTGGTGGTGGACTTGGGTATAGTGGAGCTTGGACATTTGGATAAGTGGCGGTAGCGTTCTGATACATTGCAGGGTTATTGGGATTACTAACTTGTGTGTCGCAAGCTTGGTGGGAGTTTTGAGAAGGTCGAGAGCGACCTTGGGAATATGACGAGCTTCTGGGGGTTTTCCTTCCCCCATATGAGACAACAACAATTTCTTCTCTTTTCTTTTTCAACAACCCTGAAGATCCAGGTGATGCGGCTACACGGGCTATCTTTCCTAATTTTAAATCGTCCTCGATAGTCTCACCTATCTTGACTATCTCGTCAAACTTTGCTCCAACGAGCAACATAATTCTGTCATAATATTCAGGCTCTTACACGTGCACGAATACTTCAATGATTTCTTTCTCAAACATGGGTGGTCTCACCTTTGCCGCTTATTTTCTCCACCTATAGGCAAACTCCCTATAGCTCTCGGTCGATTTTTACTTCATCTTCTCCAAAGAGTATCAATCTGGAACAATTTCTACGTTGTAAGCGAATCGATCGATAAAATCTTTGGCCAATGCATTCCAGTTGGGCCATTGCCTGGTTTCATGCGAGGTGAACCATTCAAGAGCTTCTCCACACAGGCTTCGGCTGAAGAGCCTCATCAATAAAGCTTCATCCCTTCCAACTTCCATGAGCTGGTCACAGTAGGCTCTTAAATGAGCCATAGGGTTGTCCACTCCTCCGAAGGTGTCAAACTACGGGATCTTGAACCCTTCTGGAAGGTCCAAATTTGGATGAATACATAAGTCTTCATAACTATGCCCGACAATATCAGGGATGCATTGGAGCTCCTTCATGGCCTTCTTGATCTCTTCTTTTATGTCGACCTTTACCTCTTCTTTTGCCTTCCACTCCTTTTCCTGTTCCTCGTAATGGTCCAACTAAAAACCGTGCACATCGTGCTCAGCAGGGACGAAAATTCTTTGCTTTACCAGGAACTACAAAACCCTCAGGCTATTCCATGTACATTTCTCCTTCCAACTCTCCATTTAAGAAAGCGGTTTTCACATCCATTTGATGGATTTCAAGAATGTATACCGCAGCTATGAAAATTAACATCTGAATCGATGTAATCCTAGTCACTGGCGAGTATGTGGCAAAATAATCAAGACCTTCTTTTTGTCTAAAGCCTTTGACAACAAGTCTTGCTTAATATTTGTCAATAGTTCCATCATCTTTCATCTTCCTTTTAAAAATCCATTTTGAACCCAACGGTTTGTTTCTTGGAAGAAGATCAACCAACTCCCAAGTATGATTGCTTAGGATTGATTTAATTTCACTATTGACAATCTCATTCCAATAAGTTGAGTCACTAGACAACATTGCTTCATTGACTGTTTGAGGCTCACTTTCAAGAAGGAATGTTACAAAATCAGATCCAAACGAATTAGTTGTCCTTTGATGTTTATTGCGCCTTGGACTCTCTTCATTTGTTTCATTCTCTTTTGGTTCCTCTCGGGGTTGTTTAGACCCCCCACTAGATGACTAAAGTCTAGTTTTATACGAATAAATGTGTTCAAAAAATTCAGCACTATCTGATTTAATTACTATTGTAATGAATATCCGGATGTTCGGACTTATAACCAAAAATTGACATGCCTTACTGTTTATGGCATATCCAATGAATACACAATCCACAGTCTTAGGCTCCATTTTTACCTTCTTAGGTATACGAACTTGGACTTTGGCTAAACACCCCTACACTTTGAAATATTTCAAGTTAGGTTTTCTATCTTTTCATTCTCATATGGAATAACATATATCTTTGAGTGAGACACTCTATTGAGTATTCAATTTGCTGTAAGGATAGCTTCCCCCGCAAGTTTTGTGGTAAACCTAAACTTATAAGTAATGCATTCATTATTTCTTTTCAAGTTTGGTTTTTCTGCAATCCCATTAGATTGAGAAGTGTACGGAGCAACAGCTTGATGGATTATTCCATCTTATAGTCCAGAAACTTTGCCACAATAAACATCTTCATTCCGTCATCCTCTGTTTTGTACTTCTTTACTAAAGCATCCCGGAGTTCTTTTAAGGTTTTGGCATTGGTATACACATTGTACAGATCATGTTGCAGGCCACTCACAATATAATTTTACACAAAAAAATTGAGTGTGTCCATATTTCTGTTACCAAGAATCGTTCTTTAGGCGGAGTATCATCCGACATAACAGGAACATTCTCATTAATGAACCTCTGTATACTCAACATAGTGAGATAGAAGAAAATCTTCTATTTCATCTGTTGAAATCGACTCCAGAAAACTTTGCAGGTTTCTCAGTCGGTGCTAAGGCAGCAGTTGAACGATTGTGTGCAACCAATGTTGTTGCAGCACCTACTGTTGCAGCACTCACTATTCCAGTATTCAGTTGACTTGAATTAGTCATTTTTTCTGTCACAAATGACAGATAATTTTAGTATTTGAAATACTGACAGTAAATAACAAATCTTTACACAAATTATTTCTGATTTAACAATAAAATTTTTATGTTCTTTTAATCGTTAATCGAATGAATTTTAAAAATTCAAGCCGAGTAGTAAATCATAAAGGTTTTAATCTCCAGAAACCCCAAATACAGAAACTTTTTAAATTTTTTAAGATTGTTATTAACCTGTACTTATAAGGTTAATCAAAACAGAAACATAAATAAGATGGAGTACACAGAAAACAAAATAATTTGATTCCACAGAATTACTGTGTCTCCTTAAGAAATTTAATCTCCTTACTGTACCCGATGTTACAGATTAACTTCTCCCAAGATAAAATGGATTAATCCTGTTAAAGAAATAGCGACACCTCAAACTTTTTCAACTTTAACGAACTTAAGAACAACAACAAGTCACACAGTCTCAGTCGATCGACACTTTGGTTTTGAGAGAAAATATATGTAGAGAAGAAAAAATTTCAGTGTTTGAAAAAATGAAAAAATGACTTCCTTTTACAGCCATTTTCAGCAAGAAACGTTTCAGTTCAGATGTCCAAAAAATTTATCAATTAAACCATTTGCCGAAGTCGAAGGACGACAACGGCGTAAGGGGCACCTTCTTCTTAGCTATTTAAGAAGTAAAAGAAGTGTTTCCTTATATAAGAACAACAATTTTCCTTTCTTTTGTCGATATGGGAAAAATTACTTTTTATTTGCAATTTACAAATAATTTTTCATTTTCCCTCCTAACTGATTTCGTGACTTTTCCATGTTCTTTTTTTTCTTTTCCTATTTATACTTTGGTAAACCCAACAACTCCTACCTACGACTCCTAACATACAGGCAGTTGTCAAATTTAGAGATTTATGAATATTTTATTGTCTTGTAACAAAGATTTAAAAAAAAGAAAAAAAAGAAAACCATATTATATTAAAACATCTTTAGAAATGTTGATTAATCTTTTGCTCAAGACAATATAGTAAATTTATTATTTTTTTAATACTTAGAAAGTAATTTAATTTATTTTTCAATATTTAAAACTTTAAACCCTACTAAATATTGTGCATTAATTGTTTTCCTTATTTGAGTTATTTAATATGACATATTTTTTTAGAAAATTAATCGTGACAATTAACCTATTAGTTCTTTTTAAATATTCTAGGTAATGTTTTGACCTCATTCAATTTCTTTTAGACTTAGAAATCTATCTATCTATATATATATATATAGAAAGAGAAAAATTCTTAAAAATACATTTGACTCATACATGAATATTAGTTTGATTATGAAATTTAAAAATGGTAAAAACTTTAAATTAATTTTTTTTGAAAGTAATATTTATTTATCAATAAGTTACTGAATTAAATTTTAGATCCAGACGCTTAATTCATTTTCTTTTACAAAATTCGTTCATTTTGTCATTTTTAACTATACATAATTTTAGCATGTTTTTACCCATAATTTGATATTCTTCTTCTTTCCCCCCTTCAAAAGATTTGTCATAGTTTATAAGAACCAATATCATGCATGATCACAATTAAATGAAAAATGAAGAAGGTGAATGTCGATGTATTTTATATTTAGAAGGTAAGATGTTAATATTTCTTTATATTCCACTTAATTATGATTATGTATTTGATCTTTTATATTAACATTCACACCATAATTTTTATATTTTTAGTTAGTCTATACAGCCCGCCAAAGTAAAAATAATCATAAGAAAATAGACAAAATATGAATTCCTCATTTTTTGAAGACTATTGAGATTTAAAATATATATAAAAAAGTAAAAAAATAGGAGTACTATTTAACATAGAAAATACCACAGCATTATATTTTATGCCTTATTGATATAATAATTTTTTATTATTAATATTTACGTAACTCTAGTCAACGATCAAATTTTTCTTAGCCAAAGAAAACGAGTAGCTTATTTTATAGCTTATTCAAATTTTTATTATCATTAAAATCTCGATCAAATTGTTCTGAGTCAAAGAAAAGTGATGAGTTAGGGATGATTTGGACATTTTCTTTGGCAAAATATCTTAGACCCTAAGCCCAATTACTTAAAAGCCCATGGACACCTAGCTTCTGCCGCCTATAAAATATGGGCTTTTCTGCTTAATTTTCACCGCATCTCTCATTTCAGATATTTTCATTAGGGTTTCTCTTTTCTGGTTTCACTGTTTAGTTTAATGGCCGCCGAAGTTGAGTACAGTTGCTTCGTCGGTGGGCTCGCTTGGGCCACCACCGATAGAACACTTAGCGATGCTTTCTCTACCTACGGCGAAGTAGTCGACTCGAAGGTCCGTTTGTTGCAGAGCAGAAATCAGATCCGAGCCCATTTTTTGGTTTCGTTGATGACCTTCTGTTACTGATTACTATCTCTATCTCTGGTTTACTTGATTCATCTGTTACTGTTACTCTGTTTATACTGTTATACCATTCCTTGAAACGGTACGTTCCGTCTTCCTTCTCTTTTTGTCAAGAGATGAAGAAAGATAGATCGGTTCTAAGTTTCTGTTTTACTAATTTTGTGTAGATCTACTATGCCTGAATCGTTTCATTATTGTTTTTGAATTTTTTTCAGATCATTAATGATAGAGAAACTGGTAGATCTAGAGGATTTGGCTTTGTTACCTTCAAGGATGAAAAATCCATGAAGGACGCTATTTCAGGAATGAATGGTCAGGAACTTGATGGCCGTAACATCACTGTTAACGAAGCTCAAGCACGCGGAAGTGGAGGTGGTGGTGGTGGTTTCGGTGGTGGAAGACGCCGTGAGGGAGGTGGCGGCGGCTACGGAGGCGGCGGCGGTGGCTATGGAGGCGGCGGCGGCGGCTACGGAGGTGGCAGACGTGAAGGAGGTGGTGGAGGCTACGGAGGTGGCAGACGTGAAGGTGGTGGCGGCGGTTACGGTGGTGGTGGCGGTTACGGTGGTGACCGTTATTAGATTGATAGCTCTAAATTAGGCCTATGTTTTATGGCCTTTATAGATTAGTTTCAATAGCCATACTGTTTTAAGTGTGGTTTTAAGTTATTTGCTCTTATATTTGGTTGATAAGATACTGTGAATCTGTATTTTGCGAAGTTCCATGGAATCAAGTAAAAGCATGTTTGCGACCTGCGTCGTACTCCGTTTCATAGTTTGATTCTGGTAAGTTTACGTAATTATTTTATTTTTAGTTGCTTAAAATTATATCTTAGCTTACTAATTTATCTAAAGTTTTATGGTAAATAGCTCGTTAAATATGTCGAATAATTATATTTTCTAAAGATTCTTTGTAGTCTTTAAGTTGAAATAAATCAAACTTTTAAGTCTTGCGATCAAGTTTGTTACAATACTTGAAATTTGTACCTTTTGTTTAAATCTTATGAAAACAAAGCGCATAATATATAATAAAATATATTAATAAAATATGTATTACAAAAAAATGGTGTTTTTTTAATATCTACTTTGGTTTCTTTAAACAAAGATTTATATATATTCAAAAGTTAAGTATTATTCTTATGTTTAGTAATGAGTTAAATCGTTTTTCATCTATCACCAGTCTTAGCTTATAAGTTACTTGTAATGTAAAGTATTTTCTATATATTAACTAATTTTTACTAAGAATTCGAAGTATTTCAAATAAATTAATACTCGACCTATTTATATGTATTAACTAAAAGTACTCCTTTAAATTTATCCATAATTTAGTTAATATTTCTAAATTATTCTATAAGTAAACTTGAATAATTTTGGAATTTCCTAATTCTCCAAATTGATTTTCATTATTCACAATTTTTACATAAGAACAAAAGAAAAGAATTAACTTTTGCGAAAAATAATTTATCTCAAATTTCAAAAATATTATTTAGTATAAGAATAATTTAAATTAAAAAATAAATAATAATCTTTGTTAGAGTACCAAAGAAAATTAGAAAAAATTAAAATGATATAAATACATGTTCTTTTATTTTTTTGGTAGTAGTACCAAAGAAAATTATCCTAGCATCTAATATTTAGTTTGTATACACAACTACGGGTCGCAAAAATTGAATTGACCAATAAATCGAATCGAAAACATGTTATTGAGTTTTTAATGGGTATATAAAAAAAGTTATTAGCTTATTGATTCGATATCGATTTTTATTAATGGGTAATTGGGTAAATCGATAACCCAATAAGACAAAAATAACTTAAAACTTTACCCTTCCTTAATATTAGATATTAATAATTTAATGTATAAATAAACATTATAATTATATCAAATTATTAGTACTCTATCAACTTCACACTAGGTTCGCAATTATAGCTATTTGATTTTAGTTTTAGTCTTTCTCAACTATTTGATTTTAAAAAGAGCATAGAGTTATAGGTACACTAAAATCACCAATAATGAAGAAAAAAAATATAAAATATAAAATAAAATTGTAAATAAAAAATATCAATCAAATTGAAATAAAAAAGTAATACAAGTTAAATATCAGACTCATCAAGATTGAATTTGAATTTCCAAACTTGCCATATACTCATCTTATATTCTACACGGTAAACAATAGAAGTTAGTAACAAATAATCTATATATTATAAATTAGACATAACCAAAGTGATGTACTTTATATAAATATAATGAATAAAGGAGAGAAAAGAAATTCTTGCATTGGTGATGATTGTTGAGTTTTAAAAGGTGTGAATGGAAAATGAATAGTTACGACTTTTATGAAAATTTTTGACTTTTATGAAAGGTTGTGATCTTTCCAAAAGATTGCGACTTTTCCAATGGTTTGTAACATTTCCGGTAAGACATAATAAGAACCTATTCAGACTACCCTTTGTTTTCTATAAATTGAGGAATTTCCTCTCATTTGAAATAGAACCAATTTATGGACTTCTACTACTACTAAATCTAGTATTTTAAGTGTACTTTACTGCCTTTGAGTGACTCGCTGACATAAACATTTTGGGTATATGTTAGTTGCTATGTTTTAGGACTTGAGCCTTTTATTTATTTACTATAGTAAATTAACTTTAATTTTCCTCAAATAACTTCTTTACCTAGTCTCTAGGAGTTTGTTTGTCTTCAGCAAATGTGTTGCTGATTTTTAGAACATGAAGTTAGTTCTTTATTATAAGTGTAAGTCTTAGGCAGTGAGAAAAAACTGCATTATCAACAAAGTTGTCTCTTCTTTCTAGTTCTTCTTGCTTTATAATTCTAATCTTTCATTATTCTTAAGTTCTCCTTTATTCTTTTCTGGATTTCCACCTTAATTAACTGCAGTTGGTATCAAAACTTTTTATTCTTGAGGAACTTGTGTGTTTATTAATTTGTTTTAGTGTATTTCATAGACGGAGAGCAAGTTTTTCTTCAGTAGCACCACCATCTTTTAATGAAGAAAGTTATTTGATCTGGGGAGTCAGAATGCAGACATATCTAGAAGCTTTGGATCTATTGGAAGCTGTAGAAGATGATCACGAGATTTTTCCCTTACCAAACAATCAACAATCGCGCAAATTAAAGGAAAGAAAAATCATGAAATCAAAGGCAAATGCATGCTTGTATACAACAATTTAATCCATTATTTTTACTCGTATTATGTCCTTGAAGTCAGCAAAAGAGGTATGTGATTATCCCAAGACTGAGTATGAAGGATATGAAAGAATTCGAGGGATGTAAGTGCTAAATTTAGTACGTTAGTTTAAGCTCCAAAGGATGAAGGAAAGTGAAACCATAAAGGAGTATTCTTGCTAACTTCTTAATATAGAAAATCGAGTCAGATTGTTGTGTTCCTCTTTTAACGATTCAGGGATTGTTTAGAAAATCCTTGTAACATTACTTGAAAGATTTGAGGCTACTGTTACAACCTTAGAAAATACTAAGTACTTGTCAAAAATTACACTAGAGGAGCTCTTAAGTGCTTTTCAAGTACAAGAGCAACGACATGTAATGAGACAAGAAGGAGTTGTCGAAGGAGCCCTATTAGGTAAATATCAAGATGATGGAAGAAACAAGAAGAAACAAAACAAGAAGATACAAGAACAAAATAGTGAGAATTTCGCTTAAAATAGGAAGACTAGCTATCCTCCTATTGACATTGTAAAAAAAAAAAGGTCACCCTCCTTCCAAAAGTTGGAGGAGACCTAATGCAAAATGCAACAAGTGCAATCAACAGGGTCATGAAGGTATAATTTGAAAAGCCAAAATTCAGCAGCCTGAAGTTGAAAATCAAGTTGGTCATCGAGAAGAAGATCACCTTTTTTTTGCAACTTGTTTCACAAGCTTAGATTCAAGTAAAAGTTGGTTAATTGATAATGGTTGATCTAACAACATGACATCTGATAAAATGTTGTTCAAAGGATTGTGGAACACAGAGACAAAGAAAGTTAGAATTGGAAATAGTGAGTGTCTTGTTGGGAAAGGCAAGGGCTCCATAGCTATTACCGTGGCTCTAGAACTAAAATTATCACAAATGTTTTGTATGTTCCAGACCTTGATCGAAACCTTCTCAGTGTTGGTCAATAAATGAAAAATGGATTCAATTCGATCTTCAAAAATAAAATTTGTGTGATAGAAAATTCACCCAGGCGATGAGATGTTCAAAATCAAAATGGAGTGGAGGTGTTTCTCGCTCAATCATTTAGAAGAAGACCAGATAGCTATTCTTATGACAGACAACTCTACAGAAATTTGGCTTAAAAGAATGGTCATATTCATCATCAAGGTATGATGTTCTATCAAAGAAATGAACTTGTGAATGATCTATAAGCTTTTTTACTTGGAAAGATGAATAGACTACCCTTCCCCAAAACAAATTGGAGAGCATAAAAAAAGCTTGAGCTCATTTATACAGACCTGTGTGGACCTCATAGAACACCATCTTTAAATGACAGTCTTTACTATATTGTATTTATTGATGATCTAATACAAGTCTGAGGTAGCTGATGTGTTTTGAAATTTTAAGGCAAAAGTGGGAATTCAAAGTGGCTGCAAAATTCATACTTTAAGGTGTGATAATGAGAAGGAGTACACTTCAAATCAGTTCAAATTACTTCGTGACAAAGTTGGTATAGAACATCTGTTACTAGTCCCTTATACTCCACAACAAAATGGAGTAAGTGAGAGAAATAACAGAACTATAATGGAGATGACAAGGCACATGCTATATGAGAAACATTTAATAAAAAAGTTTTAGGCGGAGGCTACCAACACTGCTATTTTATTTTGCAAAACAGACTTTCTTCTAGATTTGTAAAGGATAAAACACCATATGACGCATGGTATGGTCATAAATTCTCATTGCAATTTCTCAGAATTTTTGGCTGCTTATGTTTCTCTTACAGTAGATGACATCTTTATAGGTTACAGTGTTTTCTCCAAAGCAAATAAGGTCTACGAACCTCAAATAGAGACAATTTTCGTACGTAGAGATGTCCACTTCATTGAGGATAAGCACTGGAACTGGGAGAAGCTTGTAAATAACCCACCAGTTGACAGTCTATTAGATCCAAAAGATCTAGTAGATGATCCTCCTGTTAGAGGCATGCAGTTGATTTTTGGTATGTATCAGAGATGCGATACTGCAATTTGTGAGCCCTAAAGCTATGAGAAAGTAGAAGGGGATGACAAATGGGTGACAACAATGAAGGGGGAAATGATGATGATCGAAAAAAATAAGACCTAGGTGCTTGTTGACAAACCTCTAGACAGAAAAATTATTTGTGTAAAATGGGTCTTCAGGACAAAGATATATGCTAATGGTTTCATTAACAAACACAAAGCGAGGCTTGTAGTGAAAGTTTACACTCAGATCTTCGGAATAGACTACTCAGAAACCATTGCACCAATTGCTCCACTTGACACAATCAGATTGCTACTAGCCATTGCAGCGGAAAAAGATTGGAGATTTTATCAACTTGATGTTAAATCGAACTTTTTCAATGGTCTTCTCCTAAAGGAGATTTATGTTGAGAAACCAAATGACTTTGTTGTCAAGGGCCAAGAAAATAAGGTTCATTTGTTAAATAAAGCTCTCTATGATTTAAAGAAAACACCAAAAGTTTGGTATAACAAACTTGATCATTTACTCAGTTTAGGTTTCAAGAAGAGCCTATCTAAGTCTACACTTTATATTAAGTGTTCAGATGCATACATACTTATTGTTTCTTTGTATGTTGACGATCTCTTTTTCACAGGAAGTAAGGTTTGCCTAATTGAGGACTTTAAGTTGGAAATGGTAAAGGTCTTTGAAATGACAGACCTTCGACTGATGGAGTATTTTCTTGGAATGGAGATCAAACAAAATTAAGACAATGTGTTCATTTTCCAAAAAAAAATATGCTCAATAAATCCTAAAGAAGTTTCATATGGAAGATTACAAAGTTATGAGTACTCCAATGAATCAAAAAGAATTTTTTCCAAAGATGATGGAACTGAAAAGGTGGATGAGGCATAATATAGAAGTCTTATTGGCTGCTTTATTTGACTGCAACTAGGCCTAAGACTGGTCAACGGACCAGAACCGGTTCACCGGACCGGAGATGAAACGGTTTACACAGGACAGGACCGGAACCCGTGACCGGTAGGGTGACGGTACCGGGATGAAACGGACGGAATTACCCGGATGATCATCGGTTTCCGTCCCGTTCCACTATATACGGGATGGGAACGGAATGAACCGGAACAGAACCGGGAATAGACACGGGACGGAATTAAGGGACGCTATTTTTGGAATACGAAATAGAATTTTTTTTTAAGTATAAATTAATGTTTTTAAAGTATAATATAATTTTACTCAAGTTTATTTAAGATATTTTATTAAGTTTTTGTTGTGGTTACAGTGGGCAAGTCAAGTCTAATAAATTTTCAAAATTTAAAATCTGTTGAAGGTAAGACTTGATAAGTTATTCTTATAATTCATTAATATTGATTTGTTAAGTTATATTGGATAAGGATTCATAACTTATAGTTTGTAAATAAGTAAATAAAAAAATTTGTATTTTAAAAAAAATTTAAATCTAAATATAAATATATAAAATATAAAATAATTAATATATATTAAATAAACCGGACCGGAACCGGACCGGACGGGACCGGAACCGGAATGAAACGGGATGAAATGATACTGTACCGGTTAACCGGTACGAAAATCACGGTTAAGTCCAGTTAGCTGTACCGGTTCAGACGATCCCGTTCCCGTCGTAGGCAACCGAAACGGGACGCACCAGAATGAACCGAAACGGTACCGGTACGTCCCGTTCCGTTGACCAGTCTTAACTAGGCCTAATATTCTGTATGCACTGATTTTTTTTGTCTCGGTTCATGTATTGTGCAAGAGAGAAGCTAAAAGAATTGTCAGATACATTAAGGAAACTATAAACTATGGTGTTAAATTTCACAAATGTCAGAAGTTTATACTTAATGTATTCTCCAATAGTGATTGGGGTGGTGCACTTGATATGAAGAGTACTTCAGATTTCTGTTTCAATTTTGGGTCAGGAGCTTTCTCTTAGTATTCCAAGAAACAAGATATAGTAGCACAATCAACAATCGAGGGAAAATTTATCGCTGCAACAACAACTGAATTATGCACTATCATTGAGGAAAATTATGTGTAATCTGAATATGGAGTAAAAAGAAGGAGCTGGGGTTTTTATTGATAACCAAGCTGCAATTTATATTGCTAATAATCAGTTTTTCATACAAAAACGAAGCATTTCAATATTAAGTTGTTTTTGTTAAGAGACATGCAAAAACATGGAGATGTGAAACTTCTTTACTGCAAGAGTAATGAGCAGGTTGCTGATATTTTCACCAAGCCCTTTCCCTCAGCAAGTTTGAGTTTTTTTAGAGAAAAACTAGGAGTCATTAGTTCCTAAACCAGGGAGGAGTGTTAGTTGCTATGTTTTAGGACTGCAACCTTTTATTTATTTACTATAGTAAATTAGTTTTAGTTCTCCTCATATAACTTCTTTACCTAGTCTCTAGAAGTTTCTTTATTTTCAGCAGATGCATTGTTGATTTTAAGGACCATGAAGTTAGTTATTTATTATAATTGTAAGTCTTATGCAGTGAGAAAAGACTGCATTATCAAATAAAGTATCTTTTCTTTCTTGTTCTTCGTTGTTTTATAGTTCTAATCTTTCATTATTCTTAAGTTCTCTTTTGTTCTTTTCTGGATTTCCACCTTAATTAACTATAGTATCAATACATTGTTGATTTAAATCATTCTATACTGAGAGAACATATTTCAAATCAAACCTTGGATACTAGAGGGGAATAATTTCCTTAAGGGGACACTGTGCATTCAGTGGACTTGATCTTCTATATATTTTTTCAGGTTCTGATATGTATTACAAATTTTAGATTTGTGAACTAATTTTTGTTCTTCTGTTCTTCAATGGTTCACTAAACTTTGGTAACTTCGTATTTCCGCATAGTTTGTTGGAATCAATAAGATTCTTTAAACACAGATTGACAATGATTTTCTTCTTTAAGAAAAATATTTTATATATTGTTTCTAATCTGTTTCTGATTCTATTTTATCTACTAGTTTAATTTTCTAGTTGTGAAAATGTTCTTAAACTTTGTGGTGTCTTCCCAAGTTCTTCAAAGTTTTATGCTTAGTATCTTAGGGATACAAGATGAACACCAATGACATGCTTTAATATTTATAGTAATCAATAAAATTTTAACTATTGAATAATATAAATTAAAGAGTAATGGAGTGATCAATATAATTGTAACTTATATTGATAACTAATGTCGTAATTATATTAGTTATTTTTAAGAAGAATAGAGAAAAGTTTTAGGAAAAGTGATTAAACTTGTTAAATGGTGAACAAAATAAATAAAATTATCTTTTATTTTCTACGAAATATTAAGGCAAGAAAATAAGGAGAAAGACACAATATAGTGAGAAAAAAGAGAGAGGATGAGTTGGAAACACAAAAAGGAATATTAAGCAATTGAAGGAATATTAAGCGCAAGAGGAAAACGGTGACCTTTGCAATTCTTCAATAATATATAATAATTAACCATTGATGTAATAGATTGTTATTAGATAATAGAGTTATATGGTCATTAGAAAATTAATGGAACTTCATAAATGAGATGGAATATGATTTCCACAACTATTTCTCTGATCCCTAAAGTATATGCTAGCCTTTTTAGGCCCATATCATGTTGCAATGTATTATACAAGTGTATATGCATGAGATTAAAGGAAATCATTCCTTCTGTTGTGGCTGAGAACCATGCATCCTTTGTAGATGGAAGATCATTGACCCATGATCTGTTGTGCAATTAATCATGCATGACGTGTGTAGCATCTACTACTTTTACTATCAAAGTGAATTGAGTAGTGCATGATAGTTTGAAGGAAAGAGGGTTCTTAGCTTAGGTAGGGAGATTCGATGTCACTATTGTTGTTTGTGTTGGTAATGGAATACCTTTCCCCAATCTTTCAATTTCATCCTATGTGTAAAACATCTAAGCTGACTCACTTTATTTTTGTTGACCATTTAATGATTATTTGTAAGGGTAATATGAGTTCTATATCCAGAGTCATGGAAGATCTCACACATTTTAGCAATGCATATGGTTTAGAGAAATCAACTATCTTTCTAGTTGGACAGAACAAACGTTTCTCTTTAAGGACACTCCCTATACCATACCTTTGTCCTCAAAGGAATGGACCAAAATGGAGTGTCATCAGTTTGTTGAAAAGATAACCTCAAGGATCACACATCACAAGTTATCGAGATAACTATCTTATGCTGGTCGACTTCAAATCATAAATGCTCTTTTATTTTCTATCTATAATTTTTGGGGCACTGTGTTTATATTTACCTCAAAGTGTATTGAAGAAATGTAGGGATTATCTGTTGGGGGAAAACTGATGATAAGAGCAAAATAATGCTAGTAGCATGGGAGAAAATCTCTACTCACAAGAAATGTGGCGGCCTAAACATTAGAAGCTGCAAGAGCTAGAATACTTCCTCTGTTGGAAAATTGTTATGACAATTACCTACAAAACAAAATCTACTCTTTACATAAATGATGGTGCACAAATATGGGATCATTGTCCAAATGCGGATAGTAGTTTGTACTGGAGGAAGGTGAACTGACTAAAGGAGCAAATGATTCATTGGTATAGTAGGGGAACGTACCAGCTCTCCCCCTCTCGTCATTATTTAGTTTTCAAAAGTTATATTGCTTTACTTGGTCAGTTGCCTAAAGTGAAAGAAGTAAAGCTCATATGGAATTCAATTATACTGCCAAATCGTAGAATGATCCAATGGATTGCTTCCCTGAATAGAAAACTTACCAAGGAAAAATGACCAGATTAAATATTTTAGTTGATGACCGAATCATTTGTTTGCGAGATGTGGATGGATATCGAAAATAAGGGTCGCTCTCTCTACATGGTCAGGCCTGTACTTGCAATAGAGAGGAGTAGTACAAAATCTACAATGATTCCAAAAAAAAAAATGGAAGAGGTTCAAAAAGGAAGTAGTTGCAGCAATTCATGGTGCTATGATTTATCACAGTTGGCGAGCAAGGAACATGAAGATTTTCAGGACATACATGTAAATACGAATTTTGTTACAGCACAGATCCAAAAGGAGATCAGGGAGATGATAAATATGTTACACTGCTCCAAAAGAGCTCAAAGATACACTAACTGTCTAGAATTCGTAACTAGATTGTTGGTGTGGCTTGTTTGATTTTTTTTTTTGCTTGAGGTCTATATCAGTGGCGGAGTCGCATGTAGTGAAGGGGTGTCGATCAACATCCCTTTGACGGAAAATTACATTGTGTAGCTAGAATTAAAATATCTTTTGTGCATATCTGTATTACATACTGACACTCCTTGACTTCTACACGATTTTATTTCTTTATATTTTGACACCCCTTAGGCCAAATTCTAGCTCCGCCACTGATCTATATACTTGCTGTAACCTTCCTAAAAGGGAATATTTGATACTAAATGCTCTTTAATTCTGTAAACGGTTTTTGTTGTTGCAATGGTAATATTTCACGGTTATTATCCAAAAAAAAAAAAAAAGCATACAAAAAAGAGGAATGGAAGTGTCACATAGTTCTCGAGGAAAAATCCTTTCATAGGAAAAAAAACGTGTAACATACAAGTCTTGTAACCTATCCTTTGTAACATATATTTTGTCCGTAAATAATTTAATTTTTAAAAGTTAATAATCGTTATGTTGTAATATATTTAGACGTAATTTTTATTTTTACATAATAAGAGACACGTTTGGTCTCAAAAGAATTAAGAGAATTTTAGGGGTTTTTTTGTCTAAGAGAAGGCAATCTTAAAATCAAAAGTAGCAACTAGGGGGATATTGGAAATGGAAGAAAAGAATTACATGTCATGTTTAAATAAAATCATAAAAAACTGATATCATAGATATTTATGCTATAAAAATGAAAATGGAAGTCTGGAAATTGATATAACAACTAAATCAAAGTTGTTTTTACACAAAATAGATGAAGATTTAATAATCAAAATAATAATTTGCGCTTGTAGTTATTTTTAAATAATTATTTGATATTAAAATATATTCCTTCATGGAATTATAGATATATGTCCACATATTAGCTATTTTGTAGTGTGAAATTCCTTTTAAAGAAGGATTTGAATTAATATATCATGCTTCCACTTTTAGTCCTTGAAATTGTTTGATTTGTGGACAACGTTATTTCGAAATTATAATCCTGCCTAGATTCATATCTCAAATAAATAAACTGTAAATTTAATTAGAACTTTGATTGTAGATATTCTTATTCTTGTAACAAACAAATGACTTATAACAAGGGAAAAAAGTCTGATATATCACTCAACTTTGTTATTTAGAGTTGATATACCTCTGAAAGTGGCTCATATATACCCTTACTTATATAAAAATGACTCATATATACTCTTTTCCTTTAACGAAAATGAAAAAAAATGAAATTTTATTTTATTTTTTATAAAATATAATCTCATATGAGTATATTTAATCCTCCTCAAACATATATATTCTTTTTGACTTTTTTTAATGACTAATTTAGATTTATTATTTTGATGGTCAAATTTATTTATGTTTCACTAATATTTTTTTAAAACTTATTATCGATGACCAATTTTTTTCTTCAAATACAAAAATTAAATTACAATACAGACAAAAAAAATAGTTTTAAATTAGAATATAGCCACAAAAATATAGTTCTAAATTTGTTTCTTTACACAAAGGAAAGAAAGAAAAAAAAATAAGAATAAGAAACTCAAATAATTATAATAAAAGAAGTCAAAAAATAATTTATATATGAAAAAACTTAAAATATATCTTGAACTTTGCTAAAAAATCGTATATACCATGTTTTATCGAAAAAATGATTTCGAAAAGAATTGTTTGTTTTTAAGGGTATTTTCGACTTTTAGGAGTCGCCACTTATTTTTTTAAGAAAAAATCAAGAAAAAACTCATTCCCAAACCCCACTTAACAGAAAATTTGTTTTGAAAATATTATAGGGGGTTCGGGAGTCTTATAGTGTTTTAGGAAGGTGTAGGGCACTAAGACCCACTCCGCTAACGTCGGTTTTCCGGTGATTAACTTATTTACTATTTTGCGATTTTGAAGTGTGAACCATTTATAGGCATTTTCTTAACAATATAAAGTTGAAAAAAAAAAAACAAAAAAAAAAAATTATGTTGTTGTAGGGTTTTCTTGCCATTTTGTTGAATCTATTTCGAAAGTAAGATTTTATCTAGACAGACTTTACGAATTTTAAAATACCTTACTAGTTTTTAAGATTTAGTTTTTTTTTTAAAAACAAAAACCACCCTTGGATAAAATGAAGGCGCTTCAAAGGGGACTTGGAGTTTTCTAGGCTTAGACTAAGACATTTAGACAACGCAAATAAGAAGTCAGTAAAGAGAGAGAGAGAGAGAGAGCGAGAGAGAGAGAGAGAGAGAGAGAGAGAGAGAGAGAAGATTTTGGGTCCAAATTCGGGTTCTGTTCGCCTTAGGACCCGAATTTTGGACCCACCTGATTTTGGGTTTCAACCCATTTTTCACTTGTCCTAATAAAACTAATAAAGACAAAGAAAAAATAAACGACAAGGGTTTAGGGCCCATACAAATAAAATAAAAAAATAGGCATAAATAAAATTTAATTCCCAATTCGCCTCCTTCTGTTCCTTCGATCTTCTGGTATTTTATTCTTGCAGGCCTGCCTTGGTAGGTTGACTCGTTGATAGAAGATACGAGGCTTCTACGACTCTCTCGAAACGCGAAGGGGGAGAGTTCGTAGGGAAATCCCACGGCATTTCTACATGCCACAATGCAATAGGAGTTAATTGGGGAATGCTTATCTCTAATTATAGATTTAAATTTCAATCAATAACACGTAATCCATGGCCAAAATAATTGATCTACAAACATAATGGACATACAAAGAAAAAAGGCGAGCAAAGAGCATATTGCAGAGCTTAAAGAGTACAACAAAAATAATAATAAGTAAAGAAAAATAGGAAAAAAAATATACTTTCATGAGAAAACATATCAAAACACAGGAAACCGAATATAGTGTCAAATTGCAAAACAATGCACAAAGTATTAAAATAAATATATTCAGAACAAATCAGAATACACAGAATTTGACTTTGCCCGAGATGTGGGTATATAATTTAACGAAAAGAATCTCCTGCAACCCTTAGAAAATGACCGCATATATAAAAACTAGGACTCCCAATATTCCACCGCTAACTTGAAAAGGAGCTATAATTAAGCATATGAAGTCACGAAGAGTTCATTTTAAGTAAATAAAAAGTTTCACATAAACATGGGAACGAAGCTTGTATTAAATAGTCACAATTATAAGCAAAACAGTGTGCTCCCACCCGTTTGAAGGATGAAACTGATAGTCAATGCGAGGTAAGCTAAGCAATGGTAACAGATTTCATAATAAGCTACCCTGCTTTGACAAATTTTCATAAAAAAAAAATAACGCAATTCCTAAAATACGACCCATCTCGAGGCGTACACTAATAAATGGAAACAAACAAGATTACTCGCAGTAAGAACTATAACTAACTCGATAATCCATCACTAGACGCTAATGGTTCATGCTAGAACATAAAAACACTATACGCGGAACCAATACAGCCTATAAGGAAAAACAGTTGTAAAAATTTATCGAAAAACCTACGGGGTCAATGGACAATAAGGCAAGATTTAGCCTTCCCGAAGATCCCATAACACTAGTCAGACCAAAGAAATTCATGAGGAACAAATGCTTAATCAGACGATGAGGCAAAGATATAACACACATGACACTTATCAGAAGCAAGAAATTGATACCATGGATTTTAAAAGGAAGTCGGACTTAGAAGAAAAGAAAAAACTACAGACGGACCAACGAGCAGGCTGGTAGGATAGTAAAACAGACATTTGATTAACGAAACAGGTACTTTATGCTGACACAATAGATAAATAAAACGAGCAACGATCAATCGAGGGAAGGCCTAGATCCAAAACAAAAGCCAAACTCAAACTTAGACCTCTCGATTATCCTTTCAAATTGGGGTGAAAGAATGAGGGATGAGATGTCGAATGTTCAGCATTACTCCAAATCCAACTCTGTGAAATGATCAAACAAGAAAAAACACAAAACCATCTTCATAAAATCTGGCGGACCTCCAAACTACATAACAAACAACTAGTCGTTCAAAATAATTCAAACAAGAAAACATGAGTTATATTGTGTAATTCAAACAGTCACAAATTCCAGCAGGCTACCAGTGAGGAACAACAACGAACAAACCAAGGGCATACAACCTAAATTCTTCACCCTCAACTCGGTTCAGGAGACCAGCCAGAAGAGAACTACGTAAGAAATAAAGGGTGTTTACCTGGTGATGAGCAGGGAACCAGGACGGTGAGAAGGAGAGCGACGGACTTCAAAGCCACAGGTGCTACGGAGACGGCACGCCGTTTCGGAGGAAACACCGAACAGCTAGAACACGTCGTTGGGCACCTTTTTAGAAACAGATAGACCCTATGGGCAGAAAGGAAAGCGACAAAAACAGAATAGCAAAACGACTTCATGAAGAATCCTACCAAGATCTTAAATGCCTACTCGAATTTTTCTCCAACTTTTAAACCTAAAAAAACTCAAAACCCCAAAAATCTAATCCGCTTCTAGGGTTCCAATCCCCTTTCGAAAAAAAAAAATCCCAAACCTTTTTGAGAAGGAAGGGGGTTTAATATAGAGGGGAAATTAGGGTTTTTAGATTGGGAGGGCGGGAACGACCCAGTTGAGGCCCATTTATCTTAAATTTGAAAATTCAAAATCTTATCTATCCCAAAAACAATTCAAGCGGGAAAGGGAGATAGAGGGTAGGGATTGATTTCGACGTCCTTGCGCGCTTCGTGGCGCCATCTCGCTGTCGCTAAGGACGAAGCTTGCAGACTTCCTGCTGCCAGGACTGCGAGCGTACAAATTGCAGAGGGCAACGGGCTCTAAAAGCCGTTGTGCAGCTCGAGTGGGAGAGGGGAGAGGAGGAGGAGAGCGTGGGGGGAGAATCAAATATTGTATTATCAATAGTATCTACTCGGAGCATAGAATGAGGCTCACCAAAAGAATGTAGAATGAGGGAAGGTGCTAGCGAAGGTACATGTCATACCGAGTATCAATATCTGAAATCCACGAAAAGATGAAGTGCCTCAGTGCTAAGACGCGAGTAAATAACCAACAAGTACTGAACCTCCTCTCACATTCAGTGGGGGAACAAGACATTAGAATTTTTGAGGTCTCTACATGTATTCTATTTGTTTTCTACTATTTACTTAAAGGGGTTTATAATGTCATGCTACTTACTTGTTTAACTTGAGGAGTAGATTGGAAACTTGGATTCTTTTTGGGGGTTCCAGAGTCAAGAGAGGTCATGTTCCAATCGGCTGTTACCCCTAGTTGGAAAATTAGGTGTGCTTGATCCATGAATAGTATTAATGTCACATGAGAAGGTGCATTGAAGAAAAATCTAAGTATTATTTTAGAAAATACACTGACATACCTCAACTACAACCCCAAAAGTTAGTTCGCGAAGAGGGGAGGCCCAAGATCATATAAAGAAGCGACAACCGATTCCTTCGACTTATGTGCGGACACTTAACACCTCCCCATTTGGCACACTGAGACTGGACATCTGGTGGGTGGAAAAACATGGGGGTTGCACTTTTGGGTAAATCAAGAATACCCCTTACCAACCCCGGGATGGGTTGTCTACTTATAATAGCGGTTTAGAAATGGAGGCATGGGCATGACTCGGATCCAAATATAGTCATTGAGGTGGGATGCCCGAAATATTAAGAAGACAACAATTCATTCCTTCAACCACGTGGGCACTTAATAAATCTATTGCATGGGCTTATCATTTTCAAATCAAGTCCATCAAAATCAAATCACTCTGAAATTCTCTCTCTTCTCTCTCAACTTAGCACGTGAGCCACTGGCTTTTGTTTTAGCTCAGCTCTTAACCTTGAGACAAAACTTTCTACTCTAGGCCAATGAGCCTTTTGAGCTTGCTTTCTCTAGGCTTCAAGGAACACTCGATCTTTAAGTCTTTTGTTTTTTGTTGTGAGAAGGTCACATGTCTGGTGTAATATCAACATCGCACCAAAACAATGTGCTGGTAGTGGTCACCAACGTATGATGCTTACAAAGGATTAAAAAAAGAAAAGGCAGATAGGTGATTTGGAAGAATAACTAGGATGGCAAATTCACAGTAAACAGTGATTACAAGAAAGCATAAAAGTGGGGTTAGAGGCTACCACCTCACTGGAAGAGATTGGAGAGGACTAATCACACCAAAGTGAAAGGCTTCACTGGTTAGTCATAAAAGGGCCTGCTTAACTGAAGAAGTGCTTGCAGAAGATAGGAAAGCAGTTTGTCCCAGGTCCTTTCTATGCAATTTGACTGGGGAAACAAAACAAAACACCTATTTGGTACATCTGCAAATTCAATACACAGTTGGGTGATTGTACTCAAACATTCACTGTTGTAGCTGAGACTATGCAAGAACATCCTCCGCATCTTTTTAAATGTTGGCTAGAAGGGGGGGTAGCAAGACTAAAGAGTGGAGGGCTAATACCATCATGCATATGGTGGTCAGTGTGGAAGGAAAGGAAATGGGAGATGTTGTTAAGATAGATCTAATTCCATTCACAAAGTAAAAGGAATGGTTTGTATCGTTACTTTTTTGTGTAAAAACTCTGTATCGAGATGTAGATCATTTATAGAACAAATAGGGAGCTTGTAATTTTGGTTAGGGCTGTAAAAATTTTATTGAAGGTGGCCAGCATGTCCTTAAAGATGAAGAATACCACTTTACAAATGTTCCAAAAAAAAAAGGGATGTAAAACTTACAGCAACTACAGCCTTGTTCATTGTATTAGCGTACTTGTGAATATATGATTTCCTTAGAATGCATCTCTGTTTTCAGATTTACACCAAAAACAAAAGAGATGGAAACAAGGCTGCTACTTATGTCTTTAAAACACATAGACTTTTTCTCCTTCCAGCTTCCATATTCTCCACCAACTAGTTGCAGGGACAATTTTCCATGTGTCTTTACACACACACACACAGACACACACACACACACACACACACACACACACACACGCGTGGGTGAGAGGGGGAAGAAGGAAGAAGGGGAAAGGGAAAGGTGGGTCGGGTCGATCGGGTTAGGATGAAATGGGTGTTGGGCCGGTAAAAGGGAAATGGGCTGGACGGAAAATGTTGGGTTGAGGGGTAATCGGGAGGGAATGGGCCTGGGATTTGGACTTGGATTTGGAAAAGGGGCCCAAGGTTGATTTTTGGGGGCTGAAAATAAGATGGGAATGGGCTGAAAGGGAGGAAAAGCTTGGGCCAGTAGCAACAAAAGGAAAAGGCCCAAATTTGTTTTTTGAAGTGTTTAAAAGGGAAAATGGGTTAAATTTAATAAATAACCAATGAATTTTGTATAAATTTATCAACAAACTTCTTTATTTAGATTCAAAAGTATAATCATAGTTTAAACTAAACTAGTTTAATAAAATACATTAAATGTATTTCTTAGATGGTTTTTTTTTTTAATAATCATAAAATATACAAATTATATACATAATTATGTAATATATATATACTATCTAAAGTTATGATAAGTAGCATAAAAATCCATGTATTATATATATATACTTTTTTTTTTGATTTTCGCAAGATTTATAAAACTAATTAACTTATAATTTGAAACCTCACGAGCTCGATAATTATTTATAACGAGTGGGTCAAAATTTGGTGTCAACACTTGTCCCATCATTTTTACTCGGGTTGAAGCAATCATTCCGAGGAAAATGGAAATTGCCACCTGATTTTGACCGCCCCCATTCACTTTTTAAAAGAAGGAATCGACAAGGTTTAGGAATTATGGCGAACCCTTGCAAACGGGTCTCCTACATAATCTCAGTGTTCTATGGAATTCAGGCTACTTGTATTTCGATAAGCTTGATTTACCGCATGATTTTGAAAGATCAAAAGCCACCTCAATACGAATTTGAAGTTACGAAATGCTCGGAATAGGTTTGAGAGCGAATGTTGGGATAGCAGCCGATTTTTCAAGCATTGAATCCGCCTAACATATCCTTAAGAGCCCTTTCGGAACTTCAGGCTGGTGTAGTTCGAATCAATCAGTGGAAAAGGAAATCTATTTGCTAGAGAACCTTTCGGTTTTTCTGGACAAGTGACAAATTAAAGCGTATGAAAGGAGCTTGTAACCTCTTAGACATGAATGTGTGGCGCGCTTCACACCCATAATTAGAACTTACACGACAAATTTTCCAAATCTCTTGGAGCATTGTCACTCAAATTGGAACACTTGCTTCGTAGATCGAAACTTCCGGATGCGAGACTGAAACTGACAGAACTAAGAAGACCCCGCATAGCCTTCCGAGAGGGGGGTTCGATTGTGGTGGGAAGTCGCTCTCTGCTCGCGTCCTAAGAGTTTGACATTCCTCTTTGGACTGTGTCCCAGTCGCTGCTAAAAAAGTTCCCCACGTTGTGCGCATCCTTTTTTGATGTCCGTCCGCGGGCACCTGTGTTTTTTGGGAGAATTTCATCCTTTGGATGCCTTCGACAAAGACTGAGATAAAACTCGTCATCTTAAAAAAATTCAATTAGGATGGGAGACGTGTCTGTCCCTTTTAACCAGTGTCGACACGTCAGTGTTCTCCCTCCTCCATATTCGCGTCGACTCGATCGGTCCTGACGTCCGCAATAAAGCTTATGCCTTGTGTTTTGGCAATATCATCTCAATCTATTCTATAACTTGATGTCAAAATAAATAAATAAATGCTAATTGCGATATGAGTTTCTTTTATCGTCATCTTGCGATGCTTCTGCTTGACGTTTTACTTTTATCAAATTACAACTAATGCAATTTGAGGTCCTGTGATGTGGAATAAATATTGCTTCCTTGGATTCGCGTTTCTTCCATTTCTTTATCCGTTTATGCCTTCTTGGCGGGGCATGAATATCTTCCCTGCGATACCTAAAGTCTTGTGAGGCATTAAATATTTCTCGAATGCAATAAATGTTGCGAGGCATGAATCTTCTCGCGATGTACAAATTTCAACGAGGCAATGGATTTCTCCTCGTAATCACACCTAAATTCGGCGAGGTATGAACTCCCTCTCGCGATGCATAAATTTGACGGGCATGAAAGCTTCTCGTCTTGCTGACTAAATTCAAGCGAGTATAAGTCTTTTCGCGATATATACATTGAGAGGCATGAAGTCTTTTCTCGTCGAGGCCATAAATTCCAACGATGTATAAGTCTTCCCGCATGTA
The DNA here is from genome assembly GCA_027704765.1 of Solanum habrochaites. NCBI lineage: Eukaryota > Viridiplantae > Streptophyta > Magnoliopsida > Solanales > Solanaceae > Solanum > Solanum habrochaites. The sequence goes on from JAKWJA010002498.1 coordinate 56,277,539, forward strand.
TAAATTTCAAAATCGTGATGCATGATTTTTTACGAGGCATGGGATTTCTTCTCGCGATGCATTAACTCCAGCGAGGTTAAAACCTTCTCGCGATATATAAATTTGACGCGGCATGAAAATCTTCTCGTCGCTGCATAATTCAAGCGCTAGGTATAAATCTTTCTCACGATATATACATTCACGAGCCTAAATCTTCTCGTCGTGCATAAATTCAATGCGAGGTTAAAGTCTCTCGCGATATCTAAATTTTGACGAGGCATGAAGTCTTCTCGGTGTCATAAATTCCAGCGAGTATAACGTCTTCTCGCGATATATAAATTTGAACGCGGCTGAAGACTTCTTTCTCGTCGAGCATAAATTCCAGCGAGGTATAAAGTCTTCTGGCGATGTATAAATTTCAAATTCGCGATGCATGATTTTCGCGATGCATGACTTTTTGCAATGTATGATTTTCCGCGATGCATGATTTTCCGCAATGCGTGATTTCCGTGATGCATGATTTTCCGCAATGCATGATTTCTGCGATGCATGATTTTCCGCAATGCATGATTTTCGCGATGCAAGTTTTTCCGCAATGCGTAAGTTTCGTGATGTATTTTTTTTGCACAATGCATGATTTTTCACGATGCATGATTTTTCGCAATGCATGATTTTCCGCAATGCATGATTTCCGCGATGCCTGATTTTCAACGAGGACTGGATGGCTCGATAATGTTCCAACTGTTACGAGGTAGATGTCCTCGGTCAATGATGTTCCAACTGTATGGGGGGGAAGGCCGAGGTGGATGGCTCGATAATGTTTCCAACGTCAGGAGGGTTGGATGGCTTTATAATGTTCCAATCTGTAACGAGGCGGAGACTCGATAATGTTCCACTGTTACGAGGTGGATGTCCTCGATAATGTTTCCAACTGTAACAGGTGATGCTTCGATAATGTTCCAGTGTACCGAGGTGGATGGCTCCATAATAGCCACTGTAACGAGGTGATAGCTCATAATATTCCAACTGTAACGAGTGGATGGCCGATAATATTCCAACTGGTAACGAGGTGGATGGCTTCAATAATGTTCCACTTTAACGAGGTGGATGTCGCAATAATGTTCCAACTGTAACGAGGTGATAGCTCGATATGTTCCAACTTTAACTAGGTGGACTGGCTCGATATGTTCCACTTTAACGAGGTGGATGCTCGATATGTTCCAACTGTAATGAGTGATGTTTCGATACTATCCAACTATAACTAGGTGGATAGTTCGATATAATCCAACTATAACGCGGTGGATAGCTCGATAATAGTCCCAAACTGTAATGAGGTGGAATGGCTCGATAATGTTTCCACTGGTCCAGGTGGAAGGCTCGATAAAGGTTCCACTATAACGAGGTGAATGTCTCGAAAATAATGTTTCAACTGTAACTAGGCTGGATGGCTCGATAAATGTTCCAACTGAACCGAGCTGGGATGTATCGATAAATGTTCCACTTAACTAGGTGGATGTTTTGATAATAATCCAACTTAACATGTGGATAGCTCGATATTTCCACGTACCGAGGTGGATAGGCTCTTAATAGTCGCAACTTAACGAGGTGTATGATCTCGATAATAATCCACTGTAATGAGTGATGGCTCGATAATAAATACAACTGTAACGAGGTGGAACGGCTCTAACAATATTCCTGCCAAGCTAAGAATAACTTGTTTATAAACCACTTGAGGCAATATAACCGACATAAGATAAAATTTGATATGGAAGATTTTCTATGTTTTGTTGAGGATGTCCAACGATGGGGTGCAAGTGACGCCTTTTGTCATTCTTGACAAGCTTGTAATAGCGCATTTTTTTGACTTCAGATGTTTCCTCTACCTGCTCCAAAAAAATTTTTTAGTTTGAAACGACTGAATTTGTGTTGGTTTTAGTCTCTTCAGCTCTTCTCGCTGTTTGTCTTACACCACTCGCCCGTCTTTGTATGACATTTTGACGGAATTTTGAGGACCCTCCTCGAAATTTGTCCGCCGGTCTACAATAGATAAAACTCTTAAAACTCTTATACTGCTCTGTTAACTCTGAGGTTGCTCATTCTGGATTTTGGGCCCCTCCTCAAATTTTGTCCCAATTTACCTCAATAATTAACAAATGACAATTGTGGAATTTTTGAGATCAGCCAATCAAATTTTTGCCCAGTTTGCAGCTAGATTGTCGTAATTTTTTTGAGATCCATACAAGGCTAACTCCGTCGAATTTTTGGTCTTCTGTTGACTTGTTAAAGAGTCCAACTGCCAAACGAATTTTTGAGATCGCTCTCAAAAATTCTTCATTCCCAGTTTCCATTCTGAGAGAAATGGAATTTCACTGGGAATATGACCGAGCCGTTGTGGCGCCGACGTATCCCGTTGGAGGGCAGGAATCCAGGTCCAAATGTAGTTTCACAGACTAGAAATGGCGATACATTTTCAAAAGGAAGGTAACGAACTTCATATGAAATTTTTTGCCCACTGTTGGTCATTCCTTCTTCTCGACCTTTTGAGATGAATATCTTCAATGATTTAGTTTTTCAGAAATGGTGTTGTACTAATCACTCTTGAGCATCCAATATGTCAGCCATTAAGGTGGCTCCTCAAATATTGATCAAGGTGTCGTTGATCATATTTTGTATCTTTGTGATTCATGAGTTGAACAATTCTCTGTGTTCGTGTCAACGGCTTCCCATTGCTTTCACAACAAACCTTCTAAGTGAGTTTGAGATTCCCTTAATGGTGTAAATACTTTAGGAGCCTTCCTAAATTTTGAAGGATGAGATTGGATGAGACGAATCTTGCATTCTTTGTATTTCGGTCCTCATTTCGGCAATCTGTTGCATCAACTTGTGAAATACGGATGATCAACCAACTTATCAACACAGATCAGTTCAAAATATCTATGAAGTGAAACAACTCAAAGGAAATTTTTTTAGTGCATATTCGGAGTACAAAATACATAATATCGCACAGAAAGAAGATAAACACATAAGTCACTTCGTTTGAGGATATTTTAACCCACGAATGAGGACGGAAAGATATTTCGAACAAACATGAATTTGTTTGGTTTAAAATTAACTCTATCCTCGGAAGGATGAAATCACGTTGAGCTATGGTCTTCTTGCAGCTCTTTTTGACCGCCCGTTTTAGCTTATTTTCGTATCTTTGTAATAAGGAGGAGAATGAAAATTTTTTCAGGCGATAGGGGCCGGGCCGGGAAAGGCTGCCTACGTATCTTCACAAGAGAAATTAGGCCCAACGTAGTTGATTTAGATGAATACTATCATTCATTCTTTCTTTGCGATTACAAGGGAAATTGAAGACACATTGAACTCTTAGAAGCTGACAATAATGTTTTTGGTGATTTCCCCTTTGGTGTTGCTCACTTCATTCTCTTCAAACATCGAAAATGGGAGGCTTGTAGCCGATTTCCTTCTCATCGTCCTCCTCGGTCCATTTCGGTTTGTTGTTGCCACTGTGTCGTCCTGCTCCCTGTTCACAGGCGAGGCATTTTCCCGCCCTTCAATTTGCCCACGGTCTCATTCCTTATTGAGCGACACACTTTTAGCCAACAGTACGGCAGTCTCAATATCCATCTTCGCCTATCTCAACCTCCTTCTTTATTTTTATCTGCGATGCCAGATCCTCATCCAGTGTCACGGATGCGGCTTTGTAGATTGCCGTGGTCATGTCTACTTTGAGTCCTTCCTCCTTAACCTTCTGAATTTCTCGAGTGACTCGCTCGATTTTCTTCGCAATTCCTCTTCAATGGGCTCGGTCTAGACGTTCTTGCCTTCGTCCATAGCGGTGATTTACCTTTCTAAGATGATAAAGCGATATTTAGGATTTGTGGTATGGGAGATGGGTCTTTGAGTGAGAAACTTTAGACTCGGGAATTTGGTCGGACATTTGTAATAGTGGCTTCTGTATATTTTGGAATTTCTGGCTAGGAGTGGGTTTACGACATCCTCATTCAAAACAACATAACACGTAAGCATTTTAACACACATATATCGCGTCCTAAAACATACATGGGGACCCTTTTGTACCAAGGGTAGACCTAGCACATTCGAATGATGTACGTGTGAATTTAAACCAAATAAACGATTCCCCCCAATTTGGTTTTCACACATACATTTATTCGAATGTCAAACAATATGATGTGTCGTGAGGTCGAAGACCTTAGACGCGATTTGGTGGTTTTTTTACTAAAATGGACTTAATACGCCTAGGGTATTAAGTTGTCCTAGGCTGATGCCTAATTTCGGTTTTGGTTTCGCTCTATCTTAGGCTTTCTAGAGTTGTTTTCAAATAGACGGTTACCCGAGTCAATCAAACATCGGGGTGGAGCTATCGAACAACGCCGGATGACCGCATTCCGTCTATTTGTTCGATACTCCCAAATGACTTCTTGGGGTATTTCTGAGAGGAGTCGCGGTAAGCCGCGTAACTTCCATTTCCTAATGCAATCTATTTGCCATTTGACGGAAGTTATGCCATGAAAAATGCAATTTCTAGAAAGTTAGAACAACTTAACAAATAAACAGCTATTTACAAATAGTCAAATAAAGTTAGTCTTTAAGGTTAGAATCCTCCGTTCCCCAGCGGAGTCGCCATTTCTGTTTTATCAAAAAAATAATTTTGAAAAGAATTGTTTGTTTTTAAGGGTATTTTTGACTTTTAGGAGTCACCACTTAATTTTTTAAGAAAAAATCAAGAAAAACTCATTTCCAAAAAAAATTAAACAGAAAATTGGTTGAAAAATATTTTAGGGGGTTCGGGAAGGATTCTTATTAGTGTCTTAGGAAGGTTAAGGCACCTAAGACACTCCGCTAACTTACGGGTTTCCGTGCGATTAACTATTTAACTTATTTTGCGATTTGAAGTTGAACCTTATTAGAATTTTATTAAACCAAATTCACAAGTTGAAAAATATTTGTCGTTTATCTTGCCATTTTGCGAATCTATTCGGATGTTAAGATCTTATCTAGACGACTTTACGAATTTTCAAATTTACTTAGCGTTTTTAGATTTAGTTTTTTAACTTGATAAATGAAAGGCGCTTCAAAGGGGATGTGGAGTTTTATAGGCTAGACTAACAAATTTAGACAACTCACATAAGCAAGGAATAAAGAGAGAGAGGGATGGAGAGAGGAGAGAGGGAGAGAGATTTGGGTCCAAATTGGGTCTGTTCGCCTTGACGAATTTTGGACCCCACATGCTTTCTTTGGGTTTAACCTAATTTTACCTGTCTAATTCTAAACATATAAAAGACATAGAAAAAAAAACGACAAGGCTAGGCACATTTACAAATAAATACAGAAAATAGGCATAAATAATAAATTTATTCCAATTCGCCTCCTTCAAGTTCCTTCGATCTTAATGGAAATTTTGATTCTTGCAGCCCTGCCCTTGCGTAGGTTGATTCGGTGATAGAAGATACGAGTCGCACGACTCTATCCGAACGGAAGGGGAGAGTTCGTGAGGGAACTCCACACGGGATTTTACATGCCACAATTGAAATAGGAAGTTAAATTAGGGAAGCTCTCTCTAATAGATTTCAATTTCAACTCATAAACACGTTAATCACCATGGCCAAATAATGAATCTACAAATGAGACATACCAAAGAAATTAGGCGAGCAAAGAGCATATTGCAGCTTTAAAAAGATGTACACAAAATAATAAATAGTCAACCACATGAACAGAAATAGAAGTGCCCAAAAGCTGCAAAACAATGCTACAAAGTATTAAAAATAAATATATAAGAAACCCACCAAATAGAATACACAGAATGGACCCTTGCCCAGAGGATGGGGGTATACTAATTTAAGAACATATCTCCTGCAAAACCCTAGGAAAATGGCCGCATATATAAAAATAGACTCCAATATTCCACCGCTTAACTTGAAAAGGAGATATAATTAAGCATATTGAAGTCACGAAGAGTCATAAGTAAATAAAAAGTGTACCTAAACATGGAACGAAAGCTGGATTAAAATAGTCAACTTATTAAGCCAAAACAATTGTGCCTCCCACCCGGTTGAAGGATGAAAACTGAATTCAATGCGAGGTAAGCTAAGGCATGGTAACATATTCTCTAATAAGCTACCACTGCTTTGGACCAATTTCATAAAAAACAAAAACTAACGAAATCCAAAAATACGACCCCATCTGAAGGGGATTTACACCTAAACTTGAAAAAATAAGATACTCGCAGTAAGACTATAACTTAACTCGATAATACCATCACTTAGACCTAAGTCATGCAAGAAACATAAAACATTATAAGCGGAACAAACAGCCATAACGGAAACACAGCGGTAAAACATTGATCGAAAAACCTACGGGTCAATGCGACAATAAGCAAGATTTTAGCCTTCCCGAACATCCCCAAAAACACTAGTCAAGGCACAAGAAATCATGAGGACAAATTGCTTAAATCAGACGAATGAGGCAAAGAATAAACACACATGACACTTATCAGTAGCAAAATTTGATACCATGGAATTTAAAAGAAGTCGGACTTAGAAAGAAAAGAAAACTACAGACGGGCCAACGGAGCATGGATGGTAGGATAGTAAAACAGAAACATTTGACTTAACAAAACAGTACTTTATGCTGACTACAATAGATCAAATAAAACCGAAGCAACATCAATCGGGAAAGGAACCTAAGATCAAAAACAACAGGCCAAAAACTCAAAACTTCGACCTCTCGATTCATCCTTCAACTTGGGGTGTGAAAATGAATGAGGGATGAGATGTCAATGTTCAGCCAATTTACTCCAAAACAACTCTGTAAAATGCTCCAACAAGGGAAAAACACAAAACCATCTTCATTAAAATCTTCGGACCTCAACACTACAGCCAAACAACCATATGCGTTTAAATAATTCAGACAAGAACACCATGAGTTATTATGTGTAATTCAAACAGTCAACAAATCCAGCAGCATACCAGTGAGGAGGAACAACAACGAACAACAAGGGCATACAACATAAATTCTTCACCCTCAAATCATTCAGTCGAGACAAGAACAGAAGAGAACTACCGGTAAAGAAATAAAGGGGGGTTTAACCTAGTGATGAGAAGCGGAACGGGGACGGGTGTAGAGGAGAGCGACGAATTCACGCCACAGAGGTGAAACGAAACGACGGCTACGCCGTTTCGAAGGAACACCGCAAAGTAGAAACACGGCAGAGACGGAACAGCGTTTTTCTCGATTTGTCTCACTTCTTGTGCTGATCGCTTGTGCCTATCACATCGTTGTGCACCTTTTTAGAAAGATTAGACATATTTTCGGGAAAAGGAAATCGACCAAAACAGCATAGGCAAAACGGACTTCTGTAGAAATTTCTAACAAGAATCTTAACGTGCTACTCTAATTTTTCTCCAACTTTTCCCCCCCAACCTCACAAAAAAAACTTTTCAAAACCCCCAAAATCTAATCCTCGTCTTCGTGTTCCAATTCTTTTTGAAAAAAAAAAAAAAGCCAACCCCTTTTTTGGAGAAGGAAGGGGGTTTATATAGAGGGAGAAATTTAGGGTTTTTAGATTGGGAGGGCGGGAACGACGATTTGAGGCCCATTTTCGAATTTTAAAATTCAAAATCTCAAATCCTATCCAAAACAATTCAAGCGGGAAGGGAGATGGAGGGTAGGGATGATTTCGACGTCCTTGCTGGCTTCGTGGCGCCATCTCGCTGTCGCTACGACGAAGTCTTGCAGCCTTCCTTGCTGCCAGACCTGCGAGCGTACGAATCGCAGAGTGAAACGGCTCTAAGGCTGTTGTGCAGCTCGCGTGAGATAGGAGGAGAGAGGGAGAGCGAGCGTGGGGGAGAGACGCAGGGACGTTGGCGTTTCTTGGATTTTGTCGCGTTTGAGGGGGTTTTTCGTGGGGGTCGCGCGTCTGGGAACGCGTGGGTAAGAGGGGGAAGAAGGAAGAAGGGTAAAGGGAAAGGTGGGTCGGGTCGGTCGGGTTAGGATGAAATGGGTGTTAGGCCGGTAAAAGGGAAATGGGCTGGACGGAAAGTGTTGGGTTGAGGGGTAATTGGGAGGGAATGGGCCTGGGATTTGGACTTGGAGTTTGAAAAGGGGCCCAAGGTTGATTTTTGGGGGCTGAAAATAAGATGGGAATGGGCTGAAAGGGAGGAAAAGCTTGGGCCAGTAGGAACAAAAGGAAAAGGCCCAAATTTGGTTTTTGAAGTGTTTAAAAGGGAAAATGGTTTAAATTTAATAAATAACCAATGAATTTTGTATAAATTTATCAACGAGCTTCTTTATTTAGATTCAAAAGTATAATCATAGTTTAAACCAAACTAGTTTAATAAAATACATTAAATGTATTTTTTAGATGGTTTTTTTTTGAATAATCAAAAATATACAAACTATATACATAATTATGTAATATATATATACTATCTAAAGTGTATGTTAAGTAGCAATAAAGAATCCATGTATTATTATATATAATATATTATATATATTATATATATATATATAGTATATATTTTGTTTTTGATTTCGCAAGATTTATAAAACTAATTACTTAATAATTTGGAAAACTCACGAAGCTCGATAATTAAGTTAAACGTCGTGTCAAAAATTGGGGCAAGAATGTCCCTCATTTTACGGGTTGATGCCAAGCAATTCGAGGAAAATAAATTGGACCAAACCCGATTTGACCGGACCCCATTCATTTTTTAAAAGAAGGCATCGACAAAGGTTTAGGAATTCTGGCGAACCCTGGCAAAACGGGTCTCCTACATATCTCAGGCTATATGAGAATTAAGGCCACTTGTAGTTCGTAAGCTTGAATTTACCGCAGATTTTGAAAGGAGTCAAAAGCATCCTCAATACCGAATTATGAAGGTATCGAATAGCTCGAGAATAGAGGTTTGAGAGAGCGAATGTGGGATACAGCCGAGTTGTCAACAATTGAATCCGTCTACATATCCTTAAGCCTTCGGAATCAGGCAGGTGTGTGTAGTTTGACTCAATCAGTGAAAAGAAACTCTATATGCTAAATAACCTTCGGTTTTGACAAGTGACAAATAAACGAGTATGAAAAGGAGGCTTGTAATGAATGTGGCGCGCTTTCACACACATAATTAAGAACTTACCTGGACATTTAATTTCCAAAGCCTTGGGCGATTGTCACAATTGGAAACTGCTCGGTATAGATCGAAACTTCCGGATGCGAGGACTGAAATGACCAGAACTAAAGAAAGACCCGCATGCTTCGAGATGGGTGGATTCGATTGTGGGGAATGCGCTCCTCTGCTCGGTCCTAAGAAGAGTTTGACATTCCTCGTTGGACTGTTGGTCCCCAGTTCGCTGTCGGAAAAGTTCCACGTTGTGCTGCATCCTTTTTGATGTCGGCCGCCCTTGTTGGTTTTTTGGGAGCATTCATCCTTTTGGATTGCTCTCGACAAAGACTTGAGATAAAAACCCGTCAGCTTAAAAAAGTCAATAGGATGGGAGGACAGGGTATTTTACCCCCCATGTCGACACTTCATTGTTCTCTCCCATATTCGACGTCGACGCGATCGGTCTGACGTCAAGCAAATAAAGCTTTATGCCTTGTGTTTTGCAATATCATCTTCAATGTATTCTATACTTTTTTTTAGTCGAAATAAACATAAAAATAAATGCGATGTGGGTGTGATATTGATTGTTTTCTTTTATCGTCAGCTTCGATGCTCTCTGACGTTTACTTTATCAAAATACAAAACGGAATTGAGGCCAAATGGATTAAAATATTGCCTATGTATTCTGCGGTTTCCTTTCTTATCAGTGTATGCCTTCTTTTGCGGCGGCATGAATATCTTCAACGCGGATACCTAAATTCCTGGAGGTATGAAATCTTTCTCGCATGCCGAACTTTCGCGAGGGCATGGAAACTCTTGCGATGTGCAAATTTCACGAGGCATATTGGGATTCCCTCGCGATGCAGTAATCGGCGAGGTATGAACTCCTATTGCGTGCATAAATTGACGAGGCATGAAATCTTATCGTCGTGCATATAATTAGCGAGGTATTAGTCTTATAGCGATAGTATTAAATTTTACGAAGGAATGAAGTCTTCTCGTCGAGCATCAATTCCAGCGAGGTATAAAGTCTTCGCATGTAATATAAATTTCAAAATCGCGAGATGCATGATTTTTCAAACGAGGCATGGATTTCTTCTCATGATGCAATTAACTCCAGCGAGACGGGTATAAAGCCTTCGCGCGATATATAAATTTGACGAGGCATTGAAATCTTCTCGTAGTGCATTAATTCAAGCGAGGTATTAAAGTCTTCTCACGATATATAAAGTTGACGAGCATGTTGAAAAGTCTCGTGCGTGCCTAAATTCAAGGAGGGTATAAAGTCTTCTCGGAATATAATTTGAGAGCATGAAGTCTTTCGCGTCGATTATAAAAATTCCAGCGAGGGTCTAAAAGTCTTCTCGCGATATATAAATTGACGAGGCATTTGAAGTCTTCTCGTCGAGCATTAAATTCCAGCGAGGTAAAAGTCTTCTCGCGATATATAATTGACGAGGCATGAAGTCTTCTCGTCGAGCATAAATTCCAGCGAAGGTATAAGTCTTCTGGCGATTGTAAAATTTCAAATTCGCGATGCATGATTTTTGACGATTGCAGGAATTTTTGCAATGTATGATTTTCCGCGATGCATGATTTTCCGCAATGCATGATTTCTGCGATGCATAATTTTTCCGCAATACATGATTTTCGCGATGCATGTTTTTCCGCAATGCATGATTTTCGTGATGCATGATTTTTGCACAATGCATGATTTTTCGCGATGCATGATTTTTTGCAATGCATGATTTTTCGCAATGCATGATTTCCGCGATGCATGATTTTCAACGAGGCCTGGATGGATCGATAATGTTCCAACTGTAACGAGGTGGATGGCTCGATAATGTTCCAACTGTAACGAGGTGGATGACTCGATAATGTTCCAAATTTAACGAGGCAGATGACTCGATAATGTTCCACTGTGACGAGGTGGATGTCTCGATAATGTTCCAACTGTAACAAGGTGGATGTCTCGATAATGTTCCACTGTAACAAGGTGGATGTCTCGATAATAATCCAACTGTAACGAGGTAGATAGCTCGATAATGTTCCAACTGTAACGAGGTGGATGGCTCGATAATGTTCCAACTGTAACGAGGTGGATGGCTCGATAATGTTCCACTGTAACGTGGTGGATGTCTCGATAATGTTCCAACTGTAAGGAGGTGGATAGCTCGCTAGTGTTCCAACTGTAACGCTGTGATCGGTGGCTCGATTAATGTTCCAATGTAACGGGCGGGGAGTCTCGATATGTTTCCAACTGTAACGGCGGTGGATTGTTCGATAATAATCAACTGTAACGAGGTGATAGTTGCTAAATAATCCAACTATAAGAGGTGGATAGCTCGATTAATAGTCCAACTGTAACGAGGTGGATGGCTCGATAATGTTCCACTGGTAACGAGATGGATGGCTCGATAATGTTCCACTGTAACGAGGTGGCTTGTCCGATAAGGTTCCAACTGTACGGGTGGATGTCTTGATAATGTTTCCAACTGTAACGAGGTGGAATGGCCGATTAAATGTTCCAACTATAACGAGGGGATTGTATCGATATGTTCCACTGAACCTATAACGAGGGGATGTTTCGATATAATGCAACTGGTTGTAACGAGGTGGATAGCTCATTCTTGGATAATATTCCAACTGTAACGAGGTGGATTAGCTCGATAATAGTCAACTGTAAACGAGGTGGATAGCTCGAAAATACTCCAATGTAACGAGGTGGATGGGCTCGATAATACCAACTGTTGTAACGAGTGGACGGCTCGACATTTATTCCTGCAGATAAGAAGAAATTGTTATAAACACTTGAGGCAATATAAAGAATAGAGATTAAAATGAGATGGAAGGATTTTCTTGTTTTGTTTGAGGACGTCCACGATGGGTGCAAGTGACGCCGTTTGTCGTCTTGACGCTTTATATAGCCATTTTTTGACTTAAATGGTCCTGCATCCAAAGAAAATTTTTTAGTTGAAAGACTGATTTTGGTGTTGGTTTTGTCCTCCATGCCCTTCTCGCGGTGGCTACACGCTCGCCCGTCTTTGTAGACATGATGATTTGCGGAATTTTGAGGACCCTCCGCGAAAAATTTGTCGAGGTTCTACCAATATCATTAAAATCTCATAACTTGCTGGTTAAACTATGAAGGTTGCTCATTCTTGGAATTTGAGGCCCCTCCTCAAAAAATTTGGTCCCAATTTACCTCAATAAGTAAACAAATGACATTGTGGACTTTGAGATTCATCTCAACAAATTCTGGTCCCATTTGCAGGACTGATTGTCGTTAATTTTTGAGATCCATCCAAGGTAACTCCGTCGAATTTGGTCTTCTGTTTTGACTTGTTAAAGGAAGGATCCAACTTCCAACGAATTTTGAGGGATTTCTCAAAAATTCTGTCTTAGGTTCCATTATGAAGAGAGGAAATGGAAATTTCACTGGGAATATGACCGAGCCGTTTTGTGGCGCCGACGTATCCCGTTGGGAAGGAATCAGGTCAAAAGTAGTTCAGCACTAGAAATGTGCGATACATTTTCAAAGAAGTTCCGCGCTAACCCGCCACACACTCCTAACACCACACGAAAAATTTTGCCAATGTTGGGCATTCTTCTTCTCGACCTTTGATGAGAATATCTTTAAATGACTTTAGTTCAGACAGTGTTTCCTCACTTTGAGCACATCACCACCTTTTTTTTTTTTTTTTTTTTTTCCCAATTGTCATCCATTAAGGTGGCTTCCTCAATATTGATCAAGTTGTCGTTGTGATTCATGTTTGGTACTTGTAATTCAAGGTTGAACAATTTCTCTGTGTCGGGTCCAACGGCTCCTTGCCTTTCAACCTTTCATAAAAGTTGCGTTTGAGATTTCCCTTATGTTATTTGTACATACTTTAGGGCTTCCTAAAATTTTGAAGGATGAAGATGTGGATGAGACGAATCTTGCATTCTTTGCATTTCAGGCCCTCATTTCGCCATTGTTGTTGCATTCAACTGTGAAATACGGATGATCAACCAAATTATTTCAACACAGATCAGTTCAAAAATACCTTATGAAGTTGAAAAACGCAAAGGCAAATTTTTAGTGCATATTCGGAGTAGTACAAAATAATATATATCTACAGAAAGCAGAGAAAAAACACATAAGTCACTTCGTTTTAGGTATTTTAACCCACGAATGAGGACGGAAAATATATTTCGAACAAACAAAAATTTGTTTGTTTAACGCTTATCGGGAAGGATGAATCACGTGAAGCTATGGTCTTCTTGCAAGCTGCTTTTGTGATGCACGTTTATCTATTTTGCGTAGCTTTGTTAATACGGAGGAGAATGAAAAATTTCAGCGATAGGGGACGGGCCGGGAAAAGGATTTGCCTACGTTATCTGACAAGGAGAAGTCAGGCCAACGTAGTTCGCGTTTAGGATTAAATAACTTTATTCATCTTTCTTTGCTGATGCAAGGGGATCTGAAAAAAAACATTGAAACTCTTAGAATATGACAATAATGTTTTGGTGATTTCCCCTTTGTTGTTGCGTCACTTCATTCTCTTCAGACAATCGGAAATGGAGGCTTGTAGACGATTTCCTTCTCATCGTCCTCCTCGGTCAATTCGTTGTTGTGGCCACTGTCGTCTGCTCCCTGTTCACAGACGAGGCATTTCCTGCCCTTCAAGTTGCCACGGGTCGTCAATTCCTTATTGAGCGACACACTTTTAGCCAACAGTACAACAGTCTCAATATCCATCTTCGCCTCTATTGCCTTTCCTTCGTGCACCTTTAAACGGAGCAAGTTCAACCTTCTCCTGAAGATTTCGGTTTCTATCTCAACCTCCTTCTTTATTTTTATCTGCGACGCCAGATCCTCATCCAGTGTCACGCTTTAAATGGAGCAAGTTCAACCTTCTCCTCAAGCTTTAGGGAATGCTCTCTCTAATAGATTTCAATTTCAATCATAAACACGTAATCACATGGCCAACCACAAATAATGAACTCTACCAAAATGATGAATACCAAAGGAACTAAGGCGAGCAAAGAGCAATTGAATCTTAAAAGGATGTAACACAAATTAATTATAAGTAAATGAAAAAAATAGGAAACCAAATATACTTTCATGAGGAAAAAACATAGTCAAAACACACGGAAACAGAATAAAAGTGCCAAAATCTGCAAAACAATGTACAAAGTATTAAAAAATAAATATACTTAAAACAAATCAGAATACACAGGGAATTTGACCTTGCCCGAAGATGTGGAGTTATACTAATTTAAGAAACATATCTCCTGAAACCTTAGAAAATTGTTTTAAACCGCATATATAAAAATAGACTCCAATATTCTACCGCTAACTGAAAGGAGATATAATTAAGCATATGAAGTCACGAAGAGTCATAAGTAAATAAAAAGTTTCACCTAAAATGGGAAGGAAGCTGGTTGTATTAAATAGCATATTATTTAACCAAAACAGTGTGCCTCTCACCGTTGGAGGGATGAAAACTGATATCCAATTGCGAGGTAAGCTAAGGCATGGTAAAATATCGAAATAAGCTACCACTGCTTTGACAAAATTTCATAAAAAAAAAAAACGAACGCAATCCTAAAATACGACCCATAGCGAAGGCGATCCACCTAATAACTTGGAAACAAACAAAGATACTCGCAGTAAGACTATAACTTAACTCGAAATACCTCACTAAGACGCTAATGTAATGCTAGAACTGAAAACGCTATAAGGCGGAACAAACAAGACCATTAAAGGAAAAACAGGGTAAAAAATTATAGAAAAACTACGGGTCACTGGACAACAACGGCAAGATTTAGCCTTCCCGAACGATCCCATAACACAGCAGGCAAAGAAATCATGAGACAAAAATGCTGAATCAAACGAATGAGCAAAGATAGCACCAAACATGACAATTATAGTAAGCAGAATTGATACATGAATTTTAAAAGAGTTGGACTTAGAAAGAAAAGAAAACTACAGACGGACCAACGAGAATGGATGGTAGGAGAGTTAAAAACAGACCTTTGACTTAATGAAACAGTACTTTTGATGATACAAATAGATCAAATAAAAACCGAAGCAACGATCAATCGAGGGGAAAGGAACCTAAGATCAAAAAAACAAACAGGCCAAAACTCAAACTCGACCTCTACGATTCATCCTTTCACTTCGGGTTGAAAGAGGGAAAGAATGAGGGATGAGATGTCAAATGTTCAGATTTACTCCCAAATACAACTCTGTAAAATGCTCAAACAAGAAAAACACAAAACCATCTTCATAAAATCTGCGGACCTCCAAACTACAGCCAAAACAATATATTCGTTCAAATAATGGAGACAAGGAAAAACATGAGTATATTGTGTATTCAACAGTCAACAAATTCCACCAGGGAATACCAGTGAGGAACCCAAACAACGAACAAACCAAGGGCATACACAGAAAATTCTTCACTCTCAAACCGTCCAGTTCGAGGGACAAGAACAGAGAGAACTTACGTAAAGAAATTAAAGGTGTTTACCTGGTGATGAGCAGCGGAACAGGGACGGGTGAGCAGGATAGCGACGACTTCACGCCACAGGTGACACGAACGCCGGCTTACCCCGTTCGAAAGGACACCGCAGTAGAACAAGCCGAGAAGGAAACAGAGCTTTTCCGATTTTTTCTCAACTTCTTGTGCTGATCGTGTGCTATCACGTCGTTTGTGCAACTTTTTAGAAAAAGATTGAAAATATTTTCGGAAAAGGAAGGGAAAATCGACCAAAAAAAAGCACGCAAAACAACTTCCTGAAGAAATCCTAACAAGGAAGCTTAATTGCTACTCTAATTTTTCTCCAACTTTTCCACCTAAAAAAAAACTTTCAAACCCCAAAAATCTAATCCTCTTCTCTGTGTTCCAATTCCCTTTTCAAAAAAAAAAAATCCAACCCCTTTTTTGGAGAAGGAAGGGGGTTTATATAGAGGGAGAAATTTAGGGTTTTTAGATTGGGAGGGCGGGAACGACGATTTGAGGCCCATTTTCGAATTTTAAAATTCAAAATCTCTAATCCTATCCAAAACAATTCAAGCGGGAAGGGAGATGGAGGGTAGGGATGATTTCAACGTCCTTGCTGGCTTCGTGGCGCCATCTTGGTGTCACTAGGACGAAGGCTTGCAGCCTTCCTTGCTGCCAGACCTGCGAGCGTACGAATCGCAGAGGGAAACAACTCTAAAGCCATTGTGCAGCTCGTGTGGGAGAGGAGGAGAGAGGGAGAGAGAGCGTGGTGGAGAGACGCGGGGACGTTGGCATTTCTGGGATTCTGTCGCGTTTGAGGGGTTTTTTCGTGGGGGTCGCGCGTCTGGGAACGCGTGGGTGAGAGGGGGAAGAAGGAAGAAGGGGAAGGAAAAAAAAGTGGGTTCGGGTCGGTCGGGTTAGGATGAAATGGGTGTTGGGCGGTCGGTACGGTCAAATGAAATGGGGCTGGCGGAAAGTGTGGGTGCAGGGGTATGGTAAATGGGAGGGAATGGGCCTGGGATTGGACTTGAGTTAGGAAAGGGGCCAAGGTGATTTTTGGGGGCTGAAAATAAGATGGGAATGGGCTGAAAGGGAGGAAAAGCTTGGGCCAGTAGGAACAAAAGGAAAAGGCCCAAATTTGGTTTTTGAAGTGTTCAAAAGGGAAAATGGGTTAAATTTAATAAATAACCAATGAATTTTGTATAAATTTATCAACGAGCTTCTTTATTTAGATTCCAAAAAGTTAATCATAGTTTAAACAAACTAGTTTAATAAAATACATTAAATTGTTTTCTTAGATGGTTTTTTTTGTGAATAATCATAAAATATACAAAATCTATACATAATTCTGTAATAGATATATTTACTATCTAAAGTTATGTATGGTTAAGTAGCTAACATAAAAATCCATGTATTATATAATATACTTTTTTGTTTTTGATTTCGCAAGATTTATAAAACTAATTAACTTAAATAATTTGGAAAACTCACGAAGCTCAATAATTAATTTATAATGACGTGGGTCAAAAATTGGGTGTCAACATACCCCTAAATAATTTTAAAGAAAATTAAAATTCAAAAATATAGATTAAAACTATTTTTTTTCACTTATGCTACTGAATGGTATATGTGAGCTCATTTTGTAAGGGTAGGAGTAGATGTGAGCTGTTTGTATGAAAGTAAGGATATATATAAGTCATTTATAACAGTGGCATATCAACTCCAAATGACAAAGTTGAGGGATATATTAGATCATATTCCCTTATAACAATTATCAAATAAGAAAGGACAGTAAGCTCCAACTAATCAAGCATAAAACATAACACATTAAAACTAGTTTATCCATACAAAAAAAAATATTAAAACTAAAAAAGGAGGAAAAAACAAATCATAGCTAACAATCATTAATTACAAAGGTAAAAGATTTAAAAAAAGAAATGTACGTAGATTTCTTGTCACGACCCAAAACGGGCCGCGACTGGCACCACACTTATCCTACTATATGAGCGAACCAAAAACCCATCCAATTCCCAACGTTTCAACAATATAAATAACAAAATATTCATGCGGAAGCCTTAAAAATCATTTAATGAAAAAAATGACCTGATGAAAATAATAAATCGAGTAAATAACTTATAACAAAAACCAATACTATTTATTTCCCAAACAGGGAGTCATGGAAGTCATCACCACAAGGGAACATCTATCCTCAAATTCCTAATCTAAGGATCTAAGAAGCTAAAATAAGTAAAAAGCAGTCCATGCCGGAATCTCAAGCTCAAGACATGATGAGGAAGATCCAGTCCAAGCTAGAAAGCAATAGCTACCTTGAAATGGCTTGATGAACAACGGCTAGGAGTTGCTGGCTGAGTTGAAGCGATGGCACGTTGCTGCACTCCACAAATGACAAAAGAGAGAAACATACAAGTAGGGGTCAGTAAAGAACCACCAACTACTAGTAGATATATCGGCCAACTAAAATAGAAAACAATATATACTCAAATAATATCATAACTCAACTACAATACTCAACATGTAAGCAACAACAGTTCTATAATCATTAATAAGCACTGCCAAGTTCACCCATGGGACTTCAAGCCTCAAGCCATACCCTTTGGAATTAGTGTCTTAGATGAGGTATATTAACATCTGTCAAGATTTATATGTTTATTTCTCTCGTGTCGGTCGTGACACTCCGCTCCATATACTATCCTGGTGGTTGGAACGTGGAAACTTACGATCCCCAATTCGACATGTCGGTTCGTGACACCGATCCCTAATTCTACGTGTCGGTTCGTTGACACCGATCCCTAATTTTAGTGTCGGTTCGTGACACCGATTCCCCTAATTCTAAGTGTCGGTTCTGACACCCGTTCCACTTACTTTCATCACTTTTAGTTCATCAAGCCTTCTTTTATGCCAAGGCATCATCACTCTCATTACAAAGAAAATTAAGGTTTTTCAAGATTTAGGATTCAATAAGCTCATCAGCTTATTTTATCACAATTATATAATCACATTCTTCCAAAGCTACAATTTACGCATGTAGAAGGTTTACAATACTACCCATTACAATCATTCGCTATTAAGGAAAGTTTAATACCCAAATAGCATAAACCATAACTACTCCACGAAGATTAGTGATCAAGCAAAGCAATTCCCAAAGCTTGGTTTCCTCTTCGTCCCTCTTCTCTCGATGTTTCTCTTTCCCTCTCCTTGTTCTTTTCTATTTTGCTATTCAACCCTTTTTCTTTTACCCTAATAACACATAATTGAAGTAATAAAAGGATTGACAAAAGTAACCCACTAATAATTTAAGAGTTATCTCCTTTACCCTCAAGAAAATTGGGATTATTCATATTCAACCACTAACTTTTATAATTATAGCAGGAATTGTCCAAAACGCCCTTAAAAACAATTAACAGGAAATCCGACCCCAGCCTGGGATACGCAGTTGTGACGGCCGTCGTGCCTGCGACGGTTTTTCAGCCTGAAGCTTCCGTCACAAAAGTTCAGAGGAATCCAAATTCGTGAATTTAAAGAGTCTGTGAAGGGCCCTTCATGACTGGACGGTCCGTTCCTGACACCCCGTCGTGACGTTCAGAGAGTCGTATATCAGTACCAAATTTCTAAAATTCTAAGTTGTTTGGGACGAGACCCCTCGGACGGTCCGTCGTGCCTATGACGTCCGGCGTGGGATACGTCGACCAGTCAGTTTTTCCAGAAATTAAAATCTGCTGCTCAAAACGACTAAACAGGTCGTTACAATAGATACCAATTAACCCATCGTTCGTCCTCAAACGTCATTAAGGAAGAAAAACAAGGGCAAAGGAAGTTACCTGAATCTGTAAAAACAGGTGTGGGTTATCTTTCTGGGCATATCAGCACCTCCTTCTACCAAAGTAGACTCTTCAATGGTCGATTCTTCCATTGAACTTTGATGGATGCAATCTACCTTGATCTCAACTTTCGAATTTCTCTATCTAGAATGGCAACGGCCTCCTCCTCATAAGTCAAATTTTCATCAGCAGAACTGAATCTCAACGAATGAGTAGTTTCCATCCCCATGGGATCTTTGTCAGCATAGAACAGAAATACCGGATGACTCCTGACAGCCCTGGAGGCAAAGGCTATTTGCATAAGCCACATCCCCTACTCGCTTAAGTACTTCCAATGGTCCAATATACCTTGGCTTAGTTACCTCTTTTACCAAACCGCATCATCACACCCTTCATGGGTGAAACTTTCAGCAAAAACTTGCTCTCCAGCCATGGCCTCCAAGGCCCTAAACCTTGCGATCTTGGCTACTCCTTTGCCTCCTTTGAGCGCTTAAAAGCCTTTTCTTGAATAGATTTCACCTTCTCTAAATGAATCCCTCAAAGGTCAAGTACCCCAAGGGTCTAAACTTCGAATGCATTCAAACCAACCGATGGGATACCACATCTCCTCCATACAAGGCTCGAAAGGGAGCCATATCATACTTGAGTGATAGCTATATTGTATGAAAACTCTTGCTAAGGGTAAAGTTATCCCAATGACCCAAATTCTATACATGCACGAAGGCATAAAACTTCCAACACCTGATTGTTCCTGCAGACTGACCATCGGTCTGAGGGTGAAAATGCAGTACTAAGGTTCAACCTAGTACCTATTCGGCAGCAATGTTCTCCAAAACTTAGAAGTAAAAGCGTACCTCTATCTGATATGATGGAAAGTGGAACCCCATGCAATCCGAAACAATTTCTGAGGATGTATAGTTGGCTAACTCTCTGCATGTAAGTCACCTGAACCGGAATGAAAGGGCAGACTAGTTAATCGTCCCCAATTACCCATAAAAGAACCAAACTTGCCCAATGTCTTTTGGAAGGGACCAACCACGAAGTCCATGGCCAATTATCTCCCACTTACATTCAGGAATGGCAATTCCATAGAAGTGTTCCTACCGGGAGCCCCGTTGGTGTGTTCATACTGACTTGCCCCTGCCTTAAGTCCGCCGCGCAGTTGGCAAAAAAAAATAAGCAATGTCGCACTTCATTCTACTCCACCAAAAATGTGGCTTTAGGTCACGATACATCTTGGTTGCACCAGGATGTATAAAATATCCGGAAAAACTATGAGCCTCTGGAAGAATTGTGTGGAGTCAACACCATAACTCAAACGGGGCACACATACCCTTCCCTTATTCTCAAACACCTTCCTCATCCTTATTATTCTTTAGCCTCTCCTCGCAAACACCTTATCTCGGATCCGAATCACTTTCTCATCAGTAAACTGCTTTCCCTGGATTTTGCCAAGAAAGGAAAGATCTTGCCTCCACACTGGCCAAAAACCCCCTTTCTCATTTACTTCCAACCTCATTAAGGTCATTAGCCAGAGTCTGAAACCTCTCTAGCCAATGGGAGCTAGAGGCTTGCAAGTGAGCTAAACTACCCATGCTCCCTTGCTTACCTTCTACTTAAGGCGTCTGCCACAACAGTAGGTTTTCCCGGGTGTAACAAGATGGTAATATCGTAGTCCGCAGTAGTTCCATCCCTCTTCCTCGTCTCAAATTCAAATATTTCTGAGTAAATAATTACTGTAGGCTACGATGATCGTTATGACTTCACACTTAACCCTATCTAGTAGTGTCTCCAGTGCTTATGCAAACCTACCTCAGCCAAATCCCCAAATCATGGGTCGGATAATTACGTTCATGCACCTTTAAGCCTCGAAGCATAAGCAACTTGGTTCTTTCTGGTTTTTACATTAGGCACTGCATCCAAACCAGAATAGGATGCATCACCATACACAATGAAGTTCTTACCCTCTACTGGCAAGGTAACGGATAGGTGCGGTTAGTCAGCAAGGTCTTGAGTTTTGAAAAAGCTTTCCCACATTCATCCGACCAGACAAAATGAACATTCTGCCTTAGTCAAAATTTGTTTTAATTGGGAAGCGATTTTAGAAGAGAATCCCTTGACCAAAATCGACGGTAGTAGGCTGGCGAAACCCAACAAAGCTCCTTATTTCGACACAGTAGTAGGTTGACTAATTTCTCACTGTTTCAATCTTAGGAAGGATCCACCACACCCCATCCTTTAGAAAAAATACGTGACCAAGATAAGACCACTAATCTAGCAAAAATCACACATGGAGAATTTGGCATAAAGTTTTTCTTCCCTCAACATTTCCCAACACAATTCTCAAATGCTCTATGTTCGTATTACTCTTTGGCGGTATCAGTATATCATCAATAAATACGATCACAAAGAGATCCAGATTTATGGCTTAAAAAATCCGTTCATTCAAGCTCAGGAAAGCAAGAAGGGGCATTCGTTCGTCCAAAGGACATTACACAAGAATCATATGGCCCATACATGGTTCGAAAAAACAGTCTTGGCACATCTTTGCCCGTATTTTCAATTGATGATAACCAGACCTCAAGTCAATCTTAGATAAGACACAAGCACCTTGTAACTGAATCGAACAAATCATCAATGCGAGGAAGAGGATACCTGTTCTTACCGTTACTTATTTAGTTGCCGGTAAATCTATGCACATCGAAGACTCCCATCGTTCTTCTTCACAAACAAAACAGGAGCAGCCCCAAGGGGGATGGCCCTTCGAGTTAATAAAAGCTTTCCCTAACAATTCTTTGAAGTTGGGCTTTTAAACTTCCGCTTACTATGCTGGAAGCCATTCTATGAGGGAGGTAGGGGAAATGGGACGAGTACCTGCTCCAAATCAATGCAAAAGTCAATATCCATGTACGGTGGCATACCAGGAAGGTTGCAGGGGGCGGGGAACACATCCAGAAACTTCAACGAAATACTGAAACCGACTCAATCGAAGGTATACTTGGGTTAGTATCATCCCTGAGTTGCCCGAACGCTAAACACCCCTTTACTAACCCATTTAGTGCACAAGAAAGGAGATGATACGAATGGGTGGAAGTGTAGTTACCCTCCCATACAACGGATGCTGTCCCAGGCTTGGCCAACGTTACAGTTTTAGCATTACAACTAAGATTGCAAAAATTGGAGAAGCCAAGTCATACCCAGCATTCATCGAAATCAACCATTTTCTAAGATGCCAATGTCACATGAGTATTGCTCCCCACAAAAAGTCACTAGGACAAGGACCTATATACCTTATTTTCAACGATCACAGACTCACCCACCGGAGTAGATAGAAAACGAATAGGCATGTAAAGCAATTAACAATGTAAATAAGACCAGTAGACAACTGAGGAAGGATACATAGGAAAATGGGGCCAGATCAAATAATACAGAGCCATGCAAATCACAAAACAAAAAGATTACTTTGTGATAACAGCATCTGTTGCCTCGCTTCAGACCGCCCAGGGAAAGCGTAACAATGGGCCCTTCACCTGTATGCCCGTTTTGCCCCTACATGTGGGTTGTAGTGCCTCCAGTTGTCAGCACCCCGGCCGTTTTTGTGACCCACTATTTACCTCAGGCCACCAGTTCTCCAGCAGAACGCCCTACCATTGACCACCTCGACCTCAGCTATTGGGCGGTCTATAACTCTGTTTTGGACAATTCCTCATAATATGTCCAGTCTCCCCACATCCATAAACATCTCTGGGGTAGAGCATAGGGCTCTGTGAGAATGACGAGGTTTGGAATAACCCAACTTAGAGAACTGTTTTGACGGTCTTAGGTGGACCCCAAATACAGATGTAGTGAAGACTGAATTGGTAGGACTGAGTAAACCGCGAACCTTGTCCTCTTAGAGTAAGAAACCATTAAACTCACCTCCCTTTCGAAACTGCTGTTTTAGATGTCAGATGCACAGGTGAAGTCATATGATCTCACTCCTCCCACCTTATTCACGAAAGTCTACCACTTCCTGAAAGGAGTCGCTGTAGCCGCTACTGTAAGGCTGAATGAAATCCGCCTTTCAGGATTGAACCTCATCCCTTTCACAAAACGGTGACTCCGCTTGTGAACTGAAGCAAAGCGGGGGCATCCTAGATACATGCACGAAAACTTAGCCGATACGCAGTGACCGTCATTCTGCCCTTTCTCTAGGTCAAGAAACCAGCTCTCATCCTATCCTCAAGGTCCGGGGAATATTACTTCTCCATAAACAGCTAGAGAATGACGCCCAGTCATAGGTGGTGCCTCTGTTGTTGACACTCAACATGTACCCGCTACACGTTTGGCGTTCCCTTGAAAACTGATAAGTAACAACTCAAACACCAAACCGTTCTACTATAACCCTCTTGTGTAGTAGCTATGACAGGCAATCATCAAAATCGTAGGCATACTCAGATTCAACACCTTGAAAGAACTGGAGTTTCACTTTCAAGAACTTACTGAAAAGGTCATGCTGATTCATTTGTCATTATAGGCCCTGTGGTCAGACGAGGAAACAGGCCTATTTCCAATGAGGTATCCATGCGGGGAGCCATAGTAGCATGCATGTTGTACCTCGGAACCGAGGTGGCTGGGCAGAAAAAACTGGAGGTGTCTGGCCTTGATCAATAAACCCGATCTAAGATAAGCAAGGAAATGATTAATCATCTCTGGGGTCGGTTGGCGGTGGTATCCTTCATTTGCACTTGCTCACTTTCCCCTTCCCCACCCTCTCTTACTAACTCAGTCGGTGGAGGAGTCACCGCCTAGTACCAGATGGGACAGTGCTTGTCCTCTTGCCTCTGAGAGGACGTTTCCTCCCACGGACCTCGACCACGAACCTTGCCACTGCCTCCTCTTCGAAGCTACAGCCCAGTGGTGCTAGACGCACCGGGTTTCATGCCGGGGTGCTGGTGTTGGAGCAGCGTTGCTCTAGTTCTAACCATCTGGCGAAATAGAGTGAAGATGGTCACGATACAATTTGTATAACCTAGATACCAAATTGGATCCAAGTAATAACAACGACAGAGAAGAAAGAATAGAATTTCCTTAAAAGTCTTATAGCCTCTCAACGAAAAGTAAAGGGCGGTCCCCCTACCGTTCCTTAAGACTCTACTAGTGACCTGTTCTTGTTGTGTGAGGACAACGAACCTTAATGGCTCTGATACCAAGTTTGTTCACGACCCAAAATGGGCCGCGATGGCATCACACTGATCCTACTAGGTGAGGAACAAACATCCAATTCCAATGTTTCAACATAAATAACAAAATTGAATGCGGAAAGACTCTTAAAATCATTAATGAAAATCGATTAAATAACTTATAAAAAACTCAATACTATGTATTTCCCAAAACTGGAAGTCTCACCACAAGAACAATCATCCTAACAATTACTAATATAAGAGTATCTAAGAAACTAAAAAACAAGTAAAAAGCTAGTCCATGACGGAATCTCAAGGCAATCAAGACATTGACGAGGAAGATCCAGTCCAAGCTAGAAGCAATAGCGCACCTGAAATCGGCTTATTGAAAACTGCTAGAGTGCGGCTGAGTTGAAGACGATTGCACGTTTGCTGCACTCCACAAATGACAAAGAGAAAACATACAAGTAAGGGTCATACAGGAACACAATTACGAGTAGATTATCATCGGCCAATCAAATAGAAAACAGTATATATCAAATAATATCATAAATCCAAACACAAGTACTAAACATTGTAGCGAACAACAAGTTCTATAATAATTAATAAGCCACAGCCCCAAGTTCACCATGAGACTCAACCTTCAATGTCATTACATGTCATTTGGAAATTAGGTTCATTAAGATTGAGTATATTAAACATTTCAAGATTCATTATGTTTATTTCTCTCGTGTCGGTACGTGGACACTCGCTCCATAGACTATCCTGGTGTCGAAAACGGGACACTCCGATCCCCTAATTATACGTGTCGGGTTGTGACACCCGCATCCCCTAATTCTACGTGTCGGTTTTTTTTTCGTGAAACCCATCCCCTTAATTTATGTGTCGGTTCGTGCCACCTGATCCCCTTAATTCACGTGTCTGGTTCGTGACACCCGTTCCACTTACTTTCATCACTTTAGTTCATCAAGGCCTTCTTTATGCCAAGGCATCATCACTCTCATTAAACAAGGCAGATTAAGGTTTTTCAGGATTTAGGATTCAATAGCTCTTATCATGCTTATTTTATCACCAATACAGAATCCCACATTCTTACAAGCCATACAATAAGCCATGTAGAAGGGTGACAATACTACCAAATACCATTCTCATTCGCATTAAGAGTTTACTACGATAGATTAAACCATTAACCTACTCACGAAGATTCGTTGATCACGCAAGACAATTTCCCAAAGCTTTATTTTCTCTTCGTTCACCTCTCTCTCGATCGTTCTCTTTCCCTTCCTTGTTATTTCTATTTTTCTTATTCAACCTCTTTCTTTTACCCTAATTAACATATAATAAGTATAAAAGATTGACAAAAGTACCCACTAATATATTAAGGTTATCTCCTTTAACCCGCAAGAATTGGATTATTAATATTCAACCCACTAACTTATTAATTATAAGCGAGGACTAGTCCAAAACGGCCCCGATTAAAACATTTTAACAAGAAATCCGCCCAGGCCTGGGATTACGCAGTATGTGTTGACGGGCCGTCGTTCCTGCGACGGTCCTCCTGCTGCTTCGTCACAAAGTCAGAGACTCCAATTCGTTAAAGAGTCTGTGACGGGCCATCATGCCTGAGAAGGTCCGTCCTGCCAACCCGTCGTGAACGTTCAGAGATTACGGATCTTACGTACCAAATTTCTAAATTCTATAAGTGTTTTGGACAACGCGACCCCCTCGACGGTTTCGTAGTGCCTATGACGGTCCGTCGTGGGACCGTTCGGGACTCAGTCAGTTTTTCCAGAAATAAAATCTGCTGCTCAAAACGACTAAACAGGTCGTTACATTTCTTCACCACGCTTACTTCAAAAATTTATATATATAAACAAAAGGCTTACTAACGTGCTACTAAGCATAATAACTACGTTTGTACCAAAATTTAAAAAGACAAGAACTATGTACTATAAATTTGTTGAAAAGGAGAAAAGAGCTATTATAAGAGTAACGACAGATCATTTAGGCATGTAAAAATATGAAATTTCTGTCTATAACCTACTTTAAAAACTACTTTGAAATTATTTGTACTTGAATTTAACCAAAACTATCTTAATCACATGAAATTCATTTTTTCATGTTTCTTAAAAAGAAAAAAATCAAAGAACACGAAAGTAATCCACAAATCCTATTTCACTAAAATAAATGTGTAAAAGTTTTGATTGAATTTCCTATCTTTGAAGAGATTCTTGGCCCCTAGTCCTCTTTTAAACACAACTCTCAGTCGATTCTTTTGTCAAATACTGATCAAAATCTCTTCCTTGAACCTTCTTCAAAAACTATCTTGAAATTACTAGTACTTGAATTGAAACAAAAAATAATCAAAATTATGTCAAACAAACGAAAATCATTTTTTCATGTTTTTGAAAAAAAAGTTCAAAGAACACAAAAATACTCCACAAGTCCTGTTTCACGAAAATAAATGTGTAGCAGTATTAGTTGAATTTCTGATCTTTGAAGAGCTTTTTGGCCCCTTCTCCTTTTTTTTTATAACACAACTCTCAATTGACACTTTTGTTAAATACTGATCAAAATCATTCTTCCTTTATCGAAAAGTGGAACACAAAAAAGATCTAAAAAATTTAGCAAAGAAAAATGTTTGTTATGAATTTGAGTTTGAATAGTGACTTTGCAAATTTCTTATTTTCTAAATATATATATATATACACAATTGAATATTGCTCACTCTTACGAAAGGAGAGTTAGCTCCAACTAATCAAGCATAAAACTTTACACATTAAAACTAATTTACATATATAAAAAAGGAAAAATGTACAAGTATTTTCCTCCTCCAACCTATGTTCGAAATTTCAGAGATACACTTATACTTTACTAAGATCCTATTACCCCTAAACTTACTTTATAAATAATTTTCTACCCCTTGACGGCCTACATGACATTATCATTCAAAAATTATCAATACTCCTGAGCCCAAAAGATAGTGCCACGTAAGTCGAAAAGGGGTAGAAAATTATTTATATAATAAGTTTGGGGGTGGAGTGGAGCCGGGAGTAAGAGAACCTTAATATAGTATAAGTGTGTCTATGAGATTTCGAGCATAGATTGGGAAAAGGCGGTACTATACATTACCCTTTCAATAATCAAACATATTAAAATCTATCATTTAAAGATGGCTGAAGTGACGCTAAACACAATCATGTTTCTAATATAACTTTAATAATTACAAAGGTAAAGATTTTTAAAAAAGAAGTGTATATAGATTTCTTCGCCATGCTTATTCTAGAATTTTATATATCTAAATAAAAGGTTTACTAACATGCTACTAAGCATAAGAACTACGTTTATACTAGATTTTAAAAAAAAACATAAGAACTACGTACTATAAATTTGTTGAAAAGGAGAAAAGAGCTATCATCAGAATAACGACAGAACATTTAGACATATAACATATCAATATTAAATTTCTGTCTATAACCTACTTAAAAAACTACCTTGAAATTACTTGTGCTTGAATTGAAACAAAAATAACCAAAACTATCTCAACCACATGAAATTCATTTTTTCTGGAAAAAAATTCAAAACAACACGAAAATAATCTACAAGTCCTATTTCACTAAAATAAATTTGTGGAAGTATAAGAGCTTTGGCCCAATTGTTATTTGTTTTTGGTTTAAACATTCTAACTCTCAGTCGATTATGTTGTGTCGACGGAAACACCCCCCCCAATCATTCTTCCTTGATAGAATATTGGCTCAATAAAGATCTAAACAATTTTGCAATGAAAGCTGTTGTTATGAATTTAAGTTTTGAATTAATGACCTTGCCCAAAATTTTATTAGATTTAAAAAAAATGATATCTATATTCACTGCTTATTAAGCATGCGAGTTTTACTAGGTTGAAGACCAATGACAGAATTTTTACTAACTATCAGGTTTCTCCCTTTCAAAAGGCTGAGGAAGTGATGGGAGTCAATTACAAGGATTGAGTTCAAGAGGTGAGGTTAAACTGAAAGGTTGACAATTTTCAGTTTAAGGGTAGGGTGTTAGTGTTTAAAAATCAGTTTAGTATTAAAGTTCTGTGAGAAATAAATGCCTATTATGTTATATTTGTCCTAAGTATTTAGGAAGTAATTGTAGGACCGGAAATAAGCAGGTGTAAATGCGGAAGATATCACGCCAAAACCTCAAAAGGGACCATGAGTAGAAGACAACGCGAAATATTCCAAAAAGACAAACTATTTAAAGTGGTTAGGTCAATGACATACGTCCACAAAGGCGATGTAGAAATTTCCACACTATAAATCATGAGAGGACCAAAATACAGAGGGAAACAACCTCAACCAAGTCACTCGGAATACATGGAGGTTCACACAAGGATAACATATCAAGCTTGTGGACCATAAATTCTCCCCCTAACCAAAAACTCTCATAGCCTAGCTACATTGTGAATGATATTAAGTTAGAAGGAACATTCCTCTATTTATAGAGTCTTAAACCTTTTCCTACAAAAAAAATGATTAATCAATCTAAAACCTTTTCCTAAAAGGAAAACCTATTTATGGTAAGAAATTTAGGGCAACTTTCAAGTTTTAGGATTGTAATTTCTAATTTTTAGCTTCAAGTTGTTTTAGCATATAAAGAATTGTATTGGCAGCTCTTTAAGTCATTCAGTCAAAAACAACTCCTTCAATAATATTTCCTTTCTCATTAGGCAACCTTTGTACGACATTCAGAATGATAATGGCCAAATTTATGATAACAATAACATTCTATCTTGGATTTGTCAAAACCTCTCCTTTCACTTTGTCGTAGTCATCATTGGCTTTAAAATTTCCATTGCCATATTTGTTGCCTGCACCTCTATTGCCTCGATCTCCTCTCCCTCTCCCTCTCCCTCTACCTCTTCCTCTACAATTGGAAGAAATACAAGTAGAAGCCTTCAAGGCTTGCTCATCAGAAGTTGAATTTCAATTCATCTTCTGCTCGTGTACCAATAAAGAGCTTTGCAATTCGTCAAGCGTTAACTCATCTATATCTTTGTACTCCTCAATGGAGCAAACAACATAATCATACTTCGGCGTCAAAGAGTGTAATATGTTTTCAACAATTGTGATATCGTTCATCTTCTCCCCATGGAATCACATTTTGTTGCTAATATCTATTGTTCTAGCGCAGTAACTCATTACAGACTCTCCTTCCTTCATCTGCAAGGTCGCAAAATCCCTTCTTAAGGCTTGAAGTTGTGCGCGCTTAACTGTAGCAGTGTCTTGATATTTCTTTTTCATGGAGTCCCATATATCTTTAGAAATTTCTTTGCATAAAATATTTTCTAAGATAAGACGTTCAATAGACTGAAAAAGGTAATTTTTCGCCATCAAGTCTTTTAGATTTCTTGCTTCAAACTCCGTTGTTTGAGTATTCGTCAAGATTTCGCCTTCAGCCATAGCACTGATACCAACCTCCACAATTGACCAATACTCCTTTGACCTTAAAAATTTTTCCATCAGCATGCTTCAATGGTCATAGTGACCATCAAAACGCTGAATAGTTGCTTGCACATAATTTCTCTATGAAGCCATTACCTTACTGTATATTTCTCTATTTTTCTTTTTATAATCTAACCTGACGCTGATATCACTGATAGAAAAAATAGAATCTAAAAATATATCTATAAGTTAAAAGAACGAAATAGAAAAGAAAGGAAATATTATTGAAGGAGTTGTTTTTACTGAATGACTTAAAGAGATCCCATACAATTTTTTCTATTGTAATACAACTTGATGCTAAAAATTAGGAACTAAAATCCTAAAACTTGAAAGCTGTCCACGTTTAAATTACTTCCGAAAGACTAGGACAAACATAACATATAGACATTTTAATTTCTAGCAGAACTTTAATTACTAAACTGAATTTTTTAAAACTAACAATATTTTGCTTATAATTTTTATTGAACAAAGTTTTTCCTTTCTAATTACCTTCTTTGATAGATATTGCTAAATTTTGATACTAATAAATGTTGTTTTTTTGTTTTTAGACATGCTTACTCAAACTGAATATGAGAAACTGCATTTTTAAAATATTATAACCAATCTTCAAAAAATACCAATTTAACTTTCAAAATGAATTTATTATATGTAACATGAACAAAAATGAATGCAAGTTCAATAGCACTCTAAGTAGGATTGCAAGATTTATCATGATTCTTCGGGTCATGCACGTTGAAAGTATTAAGAAAAAATTGATACATTATCAAAAAACACAATAATGTTGCCAAATACAAGAATAAATAAAAAGGAATACAAATCAAAACTAACAAAAATTACCACGGTCTACATAAGAAATTTGTAAAATATTCAATAGCACATGCTAAATTGATTGGATACTATAAAAAAAATAAATCAACTACATGTTGAAAAAAATTTGTTCTTTAATTTCAAACTCAATATGCAAAATACTTAAATGGAAAAAAATTAAAAGACCCTCTTCATCAACTATTTGTGTCTTATCCGTCCTTTTCAATACCCCACGAGTAGGATGAAGATACGACATTTTTATCTAAATTTGAGGAAGATTTGTATGATCATCTTATCTTCCCATCATTTTAGAAGTGGATTCTAATTATCGCTATTTCTTGAAATTAATACAAATATTAAAGGATGAAAAATCACTAGAAATTTGACGGTTAAAGTGAATAAATCTAGTAAAGTCTCTTAGATTTATCCATTGAGATTGTTATAGAGGTCTAATCAAGATTCATTCTACTTTCAACAATTATGAATGATTTAGATAAATAATATCAGAAAAAAATGTAAAAAAAAAAGATAAAGAGAATAACCTTAATTTAATGCGATTGTGTGAATTCATTCTGAAGATAAAAAACACCAAAAAATTAGATAGAGAGATTGAGGAGAAATTGAAAGTTGAATGAGAATATGAAATAGAAAATATGAAAAGAGAGAATTTTTTTTGAGAGATACTAGTAAACATAATAAATAGAAACGAAAGATTTTGTTTAAAAACAATAAAAATAGTTGGGGTACGCATTAATGATGATACTTCCTGGGAACCTGAATTAGTGGATTTGAATAAAGAACATTTTTTATAAAATTATTGGAAAACATGTAGGCATAGGAGATAAATAGGGATTTAATTAGGAGATGTTATGACCTATATAAATTTAGAAGAATAATAAAGTAGGGATAAGAGAAAAGACTTCTTATTTCTCATTGCACGTATATTCAGAGTTCATAATCTTCACAAATCTTTTTACAATGAGGGCAAACCCAACCCCCCTTGAAATTTATAGGAAATCTTACTTTGTCCCCATTTATATTCCTAAAACCATATCCAACAAGGACTCCGCATAATTAGACATTCACTATAACACAAATTGTTTATATAAAACATTCCCTTGAATGTCTAGATTATGTGCCTCGTTCAAACCTTACTATAAAACCCTGTAGAAAAATATAGTGGACGGAAAAAGATTACACATATCCAATAAATCACCTTATTGTGCCTCCATTAAAAACCTTACAAGGAAAACCCATTGGCCAAACCTTGTGATGGAAAAAGATTACAATCGCTGTATTAACTCTCCCTTATGAGAACATCAATTCAGAGACTAGAATCTTGATTTTCCAAGTTTGTGCACCATCTCTTGGAAGTTGTTGTTGTTATAGACTTGGTGGATAAACCACTTTTATTGTGTACGTGAACCAAACATGTTGCATGTTATATCTCTATCTTGAGCTCATGAGTTTAGAAAAACTTGACGAAAGATGCTTCTTCTATCTCCTTTTATGAATATTTTCTTTTAGGATCAAAGATTTCTCTGCATTTTCATTACTTTGGACTACTTTACGCAATAATTTGTATTCCCTTTTTGAAAACTCTTCAAGCGTTTCACTTCTAGTGTATCACTAGCATAATAGTAACTTTTATAATGCGCTATGCATTTTTGAATCTATTTAATCCGTTATGAGGATGTACAAGTTTTCCAAAAACTTGTATTCTGTAAAATGGTGAAAAACCCAATTTTATAGTTTCAGATCAATTTTTGTCAAGTGACAACATTCAATATTAATGTATACATCTTCTAGTGGCCTAGAAGTGCAATTCAAATAACTTTACGCTTACCAAGATGCATCATTCCACTTTTCATTTGATAATTTATTTCTACACAAGCTGCTTCAATAGATGTATGAATTCATATTCCTCATAATCTTTTACAATATTTCGCGCTATTGTATAATCAAAACTATTGTCAATGATATAGCATTTTGTATCAATTCCACAATACTACAAAACTTTGGGATCTCTCATCACTTCATTATTTTTAGGTAGCTAACCCTTCCTCATAGGGTTTCAGTAAAGGTTTATTGTCGTAGGCCGCTCCAAGAGCAACATTATCTTCTTATATCATTTTGATTCTTTGATCCTACCTTTGTTCAAAAATTATTTTATTTAGAATTGATTAGTCTCTCTCTTCCATGCATGTCGTAGACTCTATCTTAAGGAACAGTCAATAAGAGTATTTACACCTCGTGTTGTTCTTCTACATCTCTCCTTTATTTTAGACAAATCTAACATATAGCTCAATCTTTGAAGAATCTTCTAATTTTCAATGTATGTCCTTATCAGTATGCAATATCTTAGGGATGATCAAAGTATTCATGCCAACTATGATAATTTATTAGGACTCGTAAACCCCAGATTTAACTACTCTATGTGCCTCTGCTTTAGTAAATTTTTAATTTATTTATTATATGATAAATTTCAATTTTATTAATCCAGAGTAATTTTTAAAGTTATTTCTTCTCAGATTAGCTTTACACCCTTTAGTGAGTCGTGATCCCAGCATTGAATGAATAACTGAAAAAAATGGTGCATGTAACCTATTATTTGTGCCAATATTTTTTCAAACAGCATTTTCTAGATTATCATAGCCATATATGATGACCATATAGAAGAAACATTTTATTCGGACCATTAATAATCTAAGACATCCCTAAGCGGAGGTAAGTCCACAAAATATCTGTAATACGTTTCTAGACGCAAAAAAAATTCAAATCTCAACGTGCCTTTATGGTGGTCTCACATTGCTTTCCTTGCGAACAAGTATAAAGAAAATTCACCTTTAAAAGATTTTAGTTTTCTCTTCTCATGAAAGGTTCCATTTTAATTTTCATAATTCGTCTAAACATTAGAGATATTGGCTTCAGACACTCATGCCGAATTAAGAAAGTATTGAAATTAGAAAAGTCTTTCTTTTTAGTATAGAATGTGCCGCTATTGAACCGTAATCTTGTCCAATAACAAGCCTGAAGATAAAGCATGAACCATTCCTATAATATATGTCTGCTTAGACCATTCTGGATGAGACAGATCGTTAACCAAGGTCCCAATCTTCTCATGCCTAGCATGGTGGCTTAGCACTCATTCCTTAAAAGAATGGATCCATATTTTAGCATTTTTATCGAAGTTCTCATTCTTCATGATGGAACACAAACATTGGGATCTTATCAAATGTTGATAGCTAGTTACCGCAGTCATTCCATATTTTGGTGGCATTATTCAATCACTTTTCTTCTTTCAGACATATTATCGCACTATACAACATTCACGTTTGTAATGGAGTAAAATTCAACAAATTTCAATGACCATTCCTCTAAACACATTAGTTTTTTCTTTATCCATTATTATATCATCAATGTGTGTCAAGAGACGCAAATTCATCAATGCTTATCCATATAAAATTGTCCTTAGTATAAATCGACGAGTGCTTGACCCTGTACTTCTATCCTAGTGCATCAGGACTTAACCCATGTCTTAGCCTTCTTTGCGGATTAGACACAAATTCATCATCTTATTCTTTGGTGCGATAAAACTTACATCATCGCTTACCCACAATGAGCTCAACCTCAGCCGTCAAAAAAAATTGTAATTTACAACTTTTGATGATCATTAATATGATCGTACGATTATATTTATACACAGATTATATTTTTGATTGTTCTTATAATCAACCCTATACTTAATAATATAGCTTAAGATAGATCACATACCTCATATAAAGTTGAAAACATCTCTATCACGAAATTGTGTTTATTCATGAATTAAAATTAAATTAACAAATTCGCTTCTCATCCGTTTAATTAAACGTAGAAAACACTAATACTTACTCCAGATTGTAACTCCAGGTTGTCACATAATAATTTAACGTAAAGATAAATCATGACCTGAAGATTTAAGAACCTTTTGCATAACTTACTTATGCAAGATCTCTTGTTATTTTTCCCCCTTATTCCCGTCTCTATATAATTCTTTTAACAATAGACAATTGGTGCTGGATAACGTATTTGAACTACATAAATGAAGAAGAGAAGAAAGTAGGGAGAAAGAAAAACTCTTATTTCTCTTGAAGTATATTCAGGATTCATAAATCTTTCACAAATCTTATTTACAATGAAGGAACCCTTTATTTTAGGGAAATCTTACTTGGTCCCCAAGTAGGATTCCTAACCATATCCAACAGGACTCTCACATAATTATACATTTACTATAATAACAATGTTGTATAACAAATACATATTAATTTTTTCAAAATAATGATAGTTTTGCATTTTAACTATATTTTAAAATAGTGAGGTTTTTACTAATTAAGTTATGATTTTTTACTGAGTTTGCTAATTTCCCTTTAAAATGTGGGTTGAAACCCATGAATTTAGTTAGATAAGTTACAAAAAAAGCCCAATACTGCATCATCCAAATCACAAAAGTCTTCCTTGAAGCCATCCAAAGTATCGTGACAAGACTATATCGGCTATATGGTAGAAGAGAAAGAACGTCTTGCCGTAACGTTAGGTTAGAGGGCACACAAGGCGTATCGTGTAGGAATGGACCCGCGGTATTGGTATAGTTTAAGTGCTGTTTCATATTTAATATTTTTAGATTTAGTTGCTTTTCCAGATTTCTAATGCCTTCTAGTTAATACATAACATGGCATTCTTTGTTCATAGTTTGTATCTTTAAATGTGTTCGCTCTACGTCTTCTCTCGAATACTATTACTCGTATTCAAAACCTAATTGCTCTATATTTTCATACCAAGTTTACATCCAGTTGAATGCATACAATTGTTGGATTCTTCTATTTGCATTCGGTCACTATTTTTTGTATACAATTTTCTTTCCTTTCGAAAAATGTTCCTATCCATTTTTTTCAATCTATTATATTGTTGTCTATCTAAAATGTTGAGTGACTTGGTCCTGAGTAACAAACATCACCTTTGCAGTACTTGTATTCAGTTGAAGTTATTTATTTTAATATAAATTATTTTTGTAACATTTTAATGCATACAAATTTTTGTCTTCGTTTTCTCTCGAAATGTATTCATATCCATGGTATTAATATCTTTCAAGAAGTGTTCATATACATATTTTTAATGTATATTATATTTGTTCTATCTAAAATTTATGAGTGAAATTGTATGAGTTACAAACAAAACCTTTGCAATTACTTGTATTCAAGTTAAATTGTATTTAAAATTTAATATAAATTGTTTTTGTAACATTTTAATGCATACAATTTTTTTGGTATTCGTTTTCTCTCTAAATGTATTCATTTCCATTGGTATTAATCTCTCAAAAATGTATTCGCTATACGTATTTTATCTTTTTTATGTTATTAGTATTATTAATAACTGTATTCAAAAGTTAATTGTATTTGTAATTTAATATCAAGTCTTACATCCATTTGAAACATATGAATGCATACATTTTGTTAGATTATTGTAATCGAATTCGCATTTTTTTGGTATACCTTTTCTACCTTTTCTATAGAAATGTATTCGTATCCATGATTTTTAATCGACAATATCTTGGTTTTATCTAAATTTGGTTTGTGAACTTGTAATGAGTCACACATACCCTTACAGTTACTTAATTTTTCACTCTTAATTGTAGTTATAATTTGATATCAACTGTTGTTATGTGTTACGTTTATTGAATTTAAAATGTACATCCTAATCTTACATAATTTTACTATTACAAAGTTCATTGGTGTAATTGTTCAAAGTTTTGTTGAATCCCAAACACTGGATTACAATTCCATCGTAACATTTTAGGAAGCATACACTTTTTTTTTGTTTCCCCCTTTTTCTCAATGTATTCAGAGCCATGGTATTAATCTATATTATATTAGTTCTATCGACATGTATGTGTAACTTATCTTAGTCACAAACATAACCATATTGTTTTACGTTTTAGTATCAAGGGGTTTTGCTGGTAGCAGCATTGTATTGCAAGGTAAAAACTCCAAAATGAGGCTTTGTGTACCCCCCATTTGCATATAATTACCAAAAAAGTGCTCTCACGGAATACATTGTATCTGACCATGTAAATACTTCACCAGTCACGTTATGTCATGTTTAAAAGAACAATGAATATGGGAACTTTTTTGATTTATTTTTTGACAAAAATGCAATTGGCCTGCACATGTTCAACAATAAAACTGAATACTACTTTAAAGATTTACTGATATATATACATTTCTAGTTAACAAAATAGAATACAGTGTTCACTTACCCAAACGAGCCCTAGTGTGGCACCCACACTTACCCTACTATGTGAGCGAACCACCCAATCCATCCCACATTTCAACCATAATAAACATACAATTAATGCGGAATATGAAAACTCATTATTAACGAATCAATAAATAACTTCCTGTCTAAATTATCAATTACATATCCCACACCTGGAAGTCATCATCACAAAGAACATCTATCCTCAAATTGCTAATCTAAGAGTATCGAAGAAACTAAATAAGTAAAAGATATGGTTGATGTCCGAACACTTCAAGACATCAAGACGCGAAGGAAAGATCCAGTTAAGCTAGGACAATACTCCAACCCTGAACTCTGATTATGCTGAAGTCTGGCTAAGTTGCGGTTGAGTCGAAGTCGATGGTACGTTTGTCTTGCCTCGCACAAATAACAGAAACAACATACCAGTAGGGGTCAGTACAAAGCCAAAGTACTGATAGGTATCATCGCCAACTAAAAAATAGAAAGCAAAGCAATATAATATCATATAATAACATAAAATCACTACCATACTCAACAGTATACAACCAAGTACCATAACTATTGGCCCCCACCCAAGCACAACTATGAGGACGCATGCCTCCCACACCATACTCATTTGGGAAAAGTATGTTCTTTAATCTAGTATATTAACATGCTTCAAGATTCATTCTTTTTACTATCTTGGTGTCTGACGTGACCCCAGGGAACAGGTCCGATCCAGTACTATACTATCCTGGTGTCGGGAACGTACACCACTCGATCCATTACTTTACTACTATCCTGGTGTCGAAACTGACACCCGTCCATGACTACTATCCTGGTGGTCGAAACTGACACCCGAGCGATCCATTACTAACTATCTCCTGGTGTCGAACCGGACACCCCTCCCATTACTACCTATCCTGGTGTCGGAACTGACACACGACCCCGTCCACTACTACTATCCTGGGGTCGAACCGTGACCCCCCGCTTCCACTAACCTCATCTTTTATTCATCAAGCAGTCTTTTTATACCAAGGCATCATCATTAACAAAAGGGTAGGTTAGATTCATAGCCTCATCTTTCCAGACCCATTACAATACCTAATCCACATCATGCAAGCATACAATAATCATATAGAAACTTTTCACCATACTACCCAATACATATCATTCTGCTATTAAGATTTTCTATAATTACCATAAACCTAACCTAACCTCCCCGAAGAATCGTGATCAAGCAAACTACTCCTCAAGGTCTTTCTTGCCTCTTGTTCTGTCTCTTCTCTCACTCGTTCGGTCCCTCTCTTCTTACTATTTTTCTTATTCAATCCCTTTTTATTTTACGCCTAATTGTCATATAATTAAGTATAAAGAATGATAAAAAACCCACTTTTTATTTCAAGGTTATCCATCCTTTAAAACCCCCACGTAATTGATTATTAACATTAATCCACTAACTTTATAATTATAATCATGATAGGCCCAAACCGCCCCCTTACAAACTCTGAACAGAAAGCCGACCCAGTCAGGGTTATGCACCTGTGCAGTCCGTCACGACTTGTGACGGTCCCGTCTGCTGAGTCGTCACAGAGTTCAGAACTCAATTTGTGGAAAGATTTGTGATGTCCGTCGTTCCAATGACGGTTCGTCCTGCCCTTCCGTCGTGAACGTTCAGTATCGATCTCAGTACTCTAATTTCAGGATCTAAGTGTTTTGGAACGAGACACCCTCGACGGTCGTCGCGCCCCCATGATGGGCCCGTCGTGGGTTTCCGTAGACCCAACAGTTTATTAGCTATAAATAACCCTCTAACTGCTCAAACGACTAAAAGGTCGTTTACAGAATAAGAGCAACTATATTGTATACAAAAAGATTTGAATGTTCCTTCAAATCATGAATTTGAATGACATAAAAATTAAATAAATAAATACAATACAACTACACTCATATATAAATGCTATTAAAATGTGAATACATAAATATGCTGAAAAAAATATAAATCATTATCAACAATCTAATATATGTATACAACAAAATGGGCAAATATAATAGCCTACAGAATACAGTTTTGAGAGAAATCCTATCTAATTGCAATATATAAAGATGAAATAATTGTATTCCTTTTCTTAATATGA
Organism: Solanum habrochaites; assembly: GCA_027704765.1. Lineage (NCBI taxonomy): Eukaryota > Viridiplantae > Streptophyta > Magnoliopsida > Solanales > Solanaceae > Solanum > Solanum habrochaites. Next base: position 56,316,836 of record JAKWJA010002498.1, read on the forward strand.
CAAGCAAATGAGAATAGGTCTTACATATAAGGTAAATTTGTATCAACCTATTTTTAGTGTTTTGGTATTTTAGTTATAGTGAACAGTGACATTTTTGGTTGAAAGCTTTTTTACATTAATACTTGTTTTCGGACTAACGTCTATGTTGATAACTGTACAGAACTAACAAAGGGGGTGGTAAGAGAAGCAGATTTAGTACTCGTGTAAATTTTTATCTTTTTTTAGCTAGACGCATCACAGAAAATGTAATTTGTATATTTGCACAAACGGACAAATATTAGACCTTATTTTATGTCATCCACAATTTATCACATACTTTAGGAATAAAAATATTTTATGTATTTAAACCTATAAGCTTCCAATCTGCAATGACATACATTTCAAACACAGAAACAACTATAGAAATAGCATAAAAAAAATAGTTTCTTAATAATGTGAATAACCTCTTCATCTTCATGACATAATACCTCATCCACTTCGATATTTGTGTTGATCATCAGGGTTTTAGAGGCACGAACGTTCCTTTTTTTTTGAAGAGCTATCTATTGCCATTTTATAATATCTTGTGTCATTCTCACCATTCTCGGCCGCAGATCCTAACATTTTCGATCAATCCTTGACATGGCACAAATAAATGAGAAAATTCCATAAAATTTTGAATGTTTGTTGTTTATACCTCTAGTAATTTTGACTCATCAACAATGCATACCATACACTCTTTTTTTTCACAATCCAAAAATCTGGAAAAAAAAATCCTTTTAACAACTTTTAAACCGTATTGAACATCAAACAAAAATTATTCTATATATATGAATTTTCATAAGCTACCTAATCTTAACATTGAAAGAACATCACAAAAAAGGGCAAAAAAAATACAAAATCATAATGTATGATGATGATTAAAACAAAATCACATAAATCATTCATAAAATCGTGATATATAAAATCAGACTTAAACAAAAACGAAAAAAAATCAAACCGAAAGTTGAACTAACCTGCCACCAAGAAATCTCTTTAATAATAATCCTTTATGAGCGCTCGAAAATCTGCTTGAATCCTTGATACTCAATATGGCTTTGATAAGAATCTAAAATTTGATGAAAGAAATTACTTAAAATTGGGGAATAATCTTGAAAATTTTGAATGGGTTTAAGTTTTACATTTCTTGGAACTGTACTGTAATTATTAATTTCTTTTTTCTTTTTCATTAAATGATTATTGTACCATGTTTTGGTCAAAAAATGAGTTTTCATAAATACAATTAAATTATAATACTAATATCTACTAAAATCTAAAATACACACATTTAAATAAAACTAAAATCTAAAATACGTAAAATTAATAAACATATTGCTAATTCTATCATTTTCACTAAAAAAGATTTAAATTGATGTGATTTTGATTAATTATATCTTAAAGTGTCTTAATTGCTAAATTTCCTACCTTTATTGTCTTTATTATTTTGTCGAACTAACTTCTTTGCATTTGGTTTTTTATTGATTAAAATTCTCCAAAAGAGCGTCATTTATCCTTGTTTATTTCACAATTATAAATATTTTTCTTTTGATTTACCTAGTTTTATTTTATTATCATTATTGTCTTGCACTTTGAATGATGCCCCTATAGAAGATTTCCCTTTAGTTGTTCCTCTTAAAAAGTAAATAAATAAAAAATAAATTATATATCCTTAGTTATAATTTGAAAAGTCATTTTTAGTCAAATCGTCGGTCAATCGCGAGTTAGAGGACATTTCGAGGGCTTAACACCTTCTCGGGAATGTATATTTGAACTTCGAACCCTTTTTCAACTGATTTTTATCTGTTTAAATTTTTTGAAAATAATTATAAGTTTTTCTTGATTTTTTTACTAAAAAATTAAGTGGCGACTCTGTCAATTTAAAAAATTGATTTCTCTTAAATCATAAGATTAATTGATTTTTCGAAACTTAGTCATTTTTTTAAATTCATTTTTGAGTAAAACAATTCACATTATGACTTATGGATTTCCAAGCCAAATATGTGTCTTGTATTATTTGTAAAAGATGTGCATATAATTCACACTATGACATGGACTATCAAGTGTCTTGACCCGAGTCTACACTTTTGGTGTGACTATATTCAAGATCACGGATGATTCCAAGCGGACCCTTGGTATTGACATGTTGCTAATGAATTGATCCGACATTTTATGAATGAGATCAAAAATTGAAACTTTGTTAAGTGAAATATATATTAATTATAAGTCTGTGCATTTTAAAAGAAGACAAGATTTCAAGTAATTGTGACACGTTTACTCGAATCGAGGGTCTATCAAATGTAGTATCTTTACCTTTACAGGGTAAGTATAAGGTTGTGAATTAAATTTTAAGAAATATAAATAATAAATGAACTTTAAAAGGAATCTCCATCTAATTCTAGGGAAACTAGAAAATCAATTATATGATTTTCCCGTAAAACATTAGATTCGAGGTCAGGTTAGGTCCGACGGGCATGTTTTACGGATTTTCTAAATTTTTTTATTGCGACCAACTTTTGACACTGTGATATGACAAATATGATCTAAAATAACTCAAGCAACGACATGCACTGGAAAACTTAACAGGAATTAAATAGCTTTAACAAAATCTAATCCTATTAAAGCAAAAGTAAAGAATTAGGCAATCATAGCGTTCCAAATCATAGAATTTTTTTTAACTAAAACTTATATAATCAAGGAACTAACACTTCAAAGAAGAAAATTATGAGAATTGAAACACTACCAAAGTCAATCTTGAAGCGTGACATTGTTAAAGTTGTTTGTGGTAGTATGAATTGTCCCTGTCCGATTTTGAAATCTTAAGTCAAAGCCACATGGTTCCGGTTTGGTTGAGTGCCGTTGTTCTCCGTTCCGGGATGGAGGGCAAAAAGGTGTGGGTTTGGTTTTCAGCTTTGGAGCTTCGAGTACTAGGTGACCTTGCAGAAAACAAGTAAAAAACGAAATGAGGGAAAGGGTAAGGGGTCCCAAACGATGTCACTTATTTTTTATTATTAAGGTTTCATGCGGAGCTACGAGCTCCTCGCCGGAGTTTATGATGGAGGTCTGTTTGGATCTTGCTGTGTTGCTTGTTGGTCGAGTTGCAGCATCGTGGTTGAATTTTGGTTCTTCTTCCGGTGGATTTTCGGTTGTGGATCAAGGAAAAGATGCCTGGTTTCTTGTTTCTCTTCTGTCGTAGAGGAAAATACTTGGTGTTTTGTTTGGCGGTTGTGAGATCTTATAGTGAGGGAGAAAAACGCTAATCTTTTCTCCACCCTTTCTTGTGACCTAAATAGTTATGTAAATATGAATTGTTTTTTAAAATGGGTTCAAATTATGGCTTGTAATTGTGACTCAAAATCTTTGATTAATTTTTTTAATGAAGTTTTAGACCTGGCAAAATAAACCAAATAAACTATAACAAATATAACAAATAAAATAAAAAATTTCAAAAAATATAATGAACCTAAACTAATACGTGTAAAAAATACATTTCAAATCTAATTAATAAAATTTCTAAATTGATAAATAAGGATGTTATATCGTAAACTTATTTAAAAGTCTAAAAAAAATGTATTTTTAAACTATTAAATAAATAAAACTTAAAAATTAAAGTTGGAAATGTTAGTGGTCAAATTTAATGTGCAACATTCAATATTAAATATTCAATGTGTAAAAAGCATCTAATGATGTAGGGTGATCACACAAAAGACATGCTTTAAGAAGCTATAACTCAAAGTGGATGTAGATTTATTTCCTTGTTTCAATTGCACCTACCATTTTTTCAAAGTACATGGTTTAGGTTCTTTGATTAAAAAATTTAGGTCCCAAGAGAAAATGTCATTTCATAAGCTTTCATCAGATCTTGTTTTGAAAATTTCGCATCATCTTTACATCATTTCCTACCGGAGCAGATCATCCATATTTAGACGAAACAATGATAATGCTTCCATGTTTCTTTCTTCACATCCAAAGTTGGTTCACTCTTCTTCTCCTCTGAAAATTAATTTTCAGAAAGTCTTTATCAATTTTCATTGTAAACCAGGCCTTGGGACTTTTTCAGCCCGTAAAAGCTTCTTTTACGCCTGTACAACAACCTTCTCTATCTTCTCTCTCTCCCCTTGAACAAAAAAATCTTAAGTTTGCTCAACATAAATCTCTTCATCAAGTTTTTCATTCAGAAATGCAGATTTAACATCAAGTTGAAATATCTTCCATTTTTTTTGTGCAGCAGCAACAATTATAGTTCTAATTGTCTCAAGACGAGCAACTGGAGAGAAAGTTCCATAAAAATCACTACCTGATTTTTGCGTGAAACCTCTAGCAACGAACCTTGCTTTGTGATTTTGAATATTTCCTTCCTGGTTGAGTTTGATTTTGTAAATCCATTTTAGAATTACAACTTCTATTTCTTTGGGTATAGCCACAAGCTCCCAAGTATTATTTTTTTCAATCATCCGAATTTCTTCTTCCATGGATTTCTTCCAAACATCATGCTTTATTGCTTCTTCATAATTTTCTGGCTCCACACCGGCAAATTTAAATATTTGATAAATGTCACTCAATATTTTGTCTCGTTGGAAGGCGGTTTGTCTCTATCAATCTGAATTTGGGGCTTTCTTTCTCCCCCTTGAGAGACTCTGCAGCTTTCTCCTCCTCTTCTTGATTTGAAGATATGATACAGTATGCTATATTGTTCTCAATTCCTGTTTGTTTTTCATAAAAAGTGACATCTCTAGTAAGACAGTTTGTTAATTTTTGAAAATAGAAAAGCTTAATCCTCTTTGTCAAACATCACTATAACCAGAAAGATACATTTTTTTGACTTTTTTCCACACATCAAATTTTGTTCTTTTCTCACAGGTGTTATAGCATAACAATTACCACCCTAAACAACCCAAATTTTGAATGACTTACCGAAGGTTTGATTTTCACTCGAAGTTCAACTAGTGTCTATCCTTAGTGCCTTTGTTGCACCTTAAATGTGAATTGCTGTATCCACTACTCTATCTACCCAAAAATGTTTTTGGCAACTTTTCTCATTCATCATGTTCTGACCAATTTCCAAACAAGTTGTTCTATTTTTCTTTTTTTCAGATACAAACACCGCATTTGTTGAGGAGTATACCATATGTAAGTTTCTTTGAATAACCTTCTTTGCAATAATCTTCAGATTCTCGACTTGTGTATTCACCTCTTCTATAACTGCGAATGGTTTTGATGCTGCAATATTTTTGCTTCTTACTTAGAATATGGTTCTAAGTGCCTAGCGTACCTCAATGAAGAGGATCAAATCACAACGTAATTCTGGAATGTACAAATGCTTATGACTTTTCTTTCAAGAAATAAACCCAAGTCATTCTTGTGAAATCATCAATAAAGATTAGAAAATACCTTTGACTTCCAAGAGATGAAGTCTTCATTGGTCTGCAAATGTCGGTATGGATTAGCTCCAAAAGAATACTTGCTCTCCAAGAAACCCCTTTTGAAAAAGACTTCCTATGTTACTTTCCCATTATACTACTTTCACATGGATCCACCTCAGTATGTATCTTAGGAAGGCCTTGCACCATGTCGTTTTGCTTGAGAAGCTTCAAACCATGAAAATTCAAGTGACAAAATCTTTTGTGCCAAAGCCATGAATCATCTACAATTTCATTTTTAATGCATTGTAATGAAATTGCAAAGGGAAGTTTCTTTTTTTTCTTATTTACTTCAACAATGACTTGATTTTGACTCAATTTTATCATAAATCCTACAATAATTATCTCTAAACACAGAGAATAAAAAACCATTTGTCCATGAGTTGACCAACACTAAGAATTTCTTCAAGTGAGGAAGATCAAAGAACATCATGAATTTGCGTAGTGCTTCCTTTCATGTTGATAGAAAAGTAATCTTTTTTTACCTTTCCTCATCAACTAAGGCGCCATTTTCCATTCTCACTTTAGTAGTGATGCTATTATTAATTTGAGAGGAAATCTTTTCAATCTCCAGTCATGTGATTACTACAACCACTATCAACATACCATTCAATGCTTTTTGTTGAAGCATAGTTTAGAAGCAAGAAAGATTTCTCTTTTCTCTTTCTTCCTCTTGTTTTTTACAAAAATTGTTGTCTCCCGTTTCTTGTGCCAGCAATCCTTTAGCAATTTGGTCCAAACTTTTTACAAAAGTTACATTGGCTTTTGCCTTCGTTCCAACATTTTCCTGCAGTGTGATTTAGGTCTTTTTGCAACTTTACAATAAAGACCTAGAGTTTTTTTCACCTTGTTTCTTTAAACACTTCTTTGGAAGAACCATCATCTCCTCCGCTTCTTGCTTTTTTTGCTGTAATTTCTTCTTTTGATTTTTTGAGAAATTTTGGAGAATTCTCATTTGTTAGATTGGAAAGTCGTATCTTTTGGGTTGATCGTTCACGAAAAATCTTCGCTTTTATTTTCTGTGTGCACAAAGATCCACCTAGCACTTGAAAATTGAAAAGCCTAGAAGATCTTTCGTCTCCTCTGTGATAATAACAATTTACATACTTTCTGTGAACACTAATTAGAACTTTTCCACACTTGTTTGGGTCTGAGATTGTAATCCCCATGATTTATCATTTTCATTACAATATTCATTTACTTTTGTTGTGCAATATTTTATCAATTTTTTCAGATTCTACTATCATCTTTAATTTTGAATCTCTCGACTAAGTGTTTGTAAGATTTATAGTGTATACCTTTTGTAACCATAACACCTCAGCTTTCAGAGAATCCCAAGCTTACTTTGCAGATGCACAAGTAGCCAATTGTTGTCAATTTATGTTGTTTAGAGCTCCCATTTGACTTTTGCCTCAAGGCTTTTGCATCTTGACTATACTTTTAGCCTCAAGATTTTTCTCTTTGTTGGTATAAGATGCAACCATCGTTGTCTATCTCTTCAAATGCCATTTTTCCAAATGAGTCCAAAACCTTCAGTTTTCAAATGTGTTATTAGTTCTTATCTTCCAGCATCAAATCAGTTTCCATCAAAAAATTGAGTAGAACAATTGAAGAATCAACACATTATTTGTTTTTGGATGCCAGATATTTTTCTTCACCTAACACCAAATTAAAAATGAACAATGTCTATACCAATTTGTAGGAATATGGAAGCAAATAGTATCTTTAGAGAATGCTCAATGTTATATAGGCTACTTAATTACCACTTGAGATGATTACATCCATCAACTTACCTCCACTATGATACTACTCAAAATAGAAAACATAAGTCTTTCACAATACCTAAAAATACATGTATCCAATGTACTATATACATGTACTTGAAATTCCTAAAGAGATTCTTGAAAACTAAAGAGACAATTTAGAAACTAAACTTTGAATTGCATTAATTCCAACATTTATTGTAGTAAACTTCTAGTTTTATTTTGTCATGCGATTGCAATCATCATGCGTATATTGTATGACAACAAAAAGAGAAGGTGGAAACCTTTTATGTAAATATTCATAACCCACTTTGACTGTAGTAATCTGAAGACATTTAATATTTCAATAATTTAAAGATCTCAATATAATATGCCTTTCTGTTCCTCTAAAACTTAAAAACTTTCTTTTGAGACTTACTACAATATCAATATTATGAACTAATTTCATTTCTCGATAAGTAACAAATAAATTTTTTTGAAACTCTTAATTATGTTTGTGTACTGCCAAAAATTTCACAACGCCATTCTTATGGTGACCATCTCCTTCAAGAAGAAAATTATTATTATTGTTAAGGTTAAAATTATTAGAGTTTTTGGCCAAAAACATCCTTAAATTATACCCCAACTTTAAAAAACATCCTTAAAGTATTATTCTTTGCAAAAAAACATTCTTCGAGTATTTAAATTAACAAAGTTTCAATCCTTTTTGTTAGATATAAAAAAAAACCTAAGTAATCCTACAAAAAAACCATGAGCATTCACGTGAACTATCAACAAACATTTCCTGCATATTTCATTATATGCTAATCATTTATTTAAGTATATGAACCAAATATTTTTTATAAAATCAAAATTTTCTTTTCCTCCCCATCTCTCAACTTCTCGTAGAGGTGATTTGTGACATTTATCTATTAATATATGAACATCTTCTTGTCCAGATGAACACAAGTTATCATATTCTTGATACATGGACCATAACCATTTGTATATGAACTTATTGTCATGCTCTGACATTATCAAATTTATGTGACTCATCTCTCCCGGCGGTTCATTCATCTGACCGTAAACTAGGGCCACTTTTGATTCTGCAATTTTTTCTTTATTAATCACTCCAGATTCTTTCATTTCCATGTAAAGATTCGACATCACTTAAAAGAGTCAAATGTCCAATTACTATATTTTGTATTTATTTATTTGATGGAGAAACCTATAAATCTTTTTCAATTGGGTTCATCACAACAATGTCACAATATCATTTCAAATACCGACTTTGCTGCTCAAATTACCTTCCATTGAAGGAACATCTTAAGAATCTAATGTCTTACCTTTACTACTTCAAACAACAATTTACCGCAACTACATAATAACACATTCAACTACTTGTCATTTTCCATACATAATATGTATGTATTGCTACCACAATCACATAAAAGAATGGAGTAAATTAATTGGAAAATTTTTATGACTTTCAGTAAAAAAAAAAGTATACAACTTTATGTTAGTCATCATCATATCATTACCATAGTACATTAGGACTAAAACTCAATGTTTTACCCATATGAAGACACAAAAGCACCAAACCCAATTGGAAATGTACCATTGCTAAGAGTTAGTTGAGTTATAAAAATTCGTTGAGAGAAGGAACATTTATCTAAGCGAAGAAAGCGATAAGATTCTTTTGCCTCATCCAACTGCAGCACTTCCCCCCCAAAAAATATTGATTTTGAAAAATATTTCAAAGCTAAGTTTTTAAAATGTTTTTACGCACTCTCCCAATTATCTATTTTAACCCAACCCAACTGGATATACTAAAGAAACTCATACTATTCAAATACCTAGTCCATGTCTTCTCCTGTTTAGCACCACATCCCAATTTCGCCAAATTAAACAAGCAATTCACAAGACAAAAAGATTATTTCAATATGATTTTTCAAGTTATTGTTCTCTTGCAAACAAAAGTCCAAAATTGTTTTCCTAATGGCAAAAAGAATACATTTTCCCTTATCATTGGATCAAGTATTCATAATACAAACAACCACTCCTTTTTCTAATATCATAGTCAGCACACACATGAATTCATCATATTGATATCCTATCTTAGAAAATAATCCAAAACTCCAAGTTCAAATGATACCGCAAGAACATTGCGTTGACACATGACATAACAACTCACAATAAACATATACCCAATTGGCCGAATCGACTATCATAACATATCGCCGCAATGACTCTCACCACAGAGTTTCACTTGATTGTCGCGGTTGGAAAAATGTAAAAGGGTTTGAATTTACGGTCAGTGTCCAGGTAATTCCTAAATCCATGAGACGGTTCTCTCTTCCTGTACTTGTCACGCCCCGAGCCTACCCAGACGTAGCTAGAAACTCGATGAACTTTGTTCTAGTCACATGAACGTTGGCCTACACTCATTACTTAACGGAACTTACTAAATGTCGATCCAGACCGACGTGGCTTGTGGCCCCCCAACTAACCCTCTGTGGGAGAACCATTACTATAATCCAACTAAATCATTAAACAAGAAACTAAAGCATTTAATATAAGAAGCAAGTTTAAAACATTATAGAAAATATTAGAGTTCCTAAACTCGAAAGCTTAAAACAATTAACTAAACAATAACTATTTGCTGAATCCACCTTAGAACTGAAGTCAATGCACCAAAACTCTACTAAGGACAAGTCGAAGAAAATGGGTGCACCCCAAAAATAACATATATATAAGTCTACTTAAAATCTGATCCGAAAGGGAATGACGAAAAATAAAGATATCCATGAAGCCCTAGAAAACCTTTCTCCCCTTATCCAGTCGCAATTCAATGAATCATTTAACGGATGTGGGTTGTAGCATGCCTAAAGATGCCCTAGTACTCAACAAAGAAAAACAATTGCAGTATCAATACACAAACACAATATATTGTAGGATCACACGCTACTCCCATAAGCATCAATACACAACGAAAATTAAAAATAGTTAACCACGTATTAACAAATTTACAAAGATCATCTCATTTAGAGCAACTACATCCTTCAATATCAATAGACAGGTAATACAAGAATGTTAACAATCAAAGTGGTCCTCTCCATGGAACTCAACACCCAAACTGTTAGTGTGTTGGGAACGTGACATTCAATGAAATATATCATGTAGTGGGAACGTCACAGTCTGATCCAATTATTTGTCGAGAGGTGAACACAACGATTCAATCAGGACCATCACATTCAGCAACCACATCATAAATGAACAATAGCTCACTCCAATTGAACAATCTACTACATGTTCCTTGTCATGTAATGTTCACAGATCATACATTTCATTAGATTTGATTCCACATTCCCCTATTAACATACATGCACTCATTATTGAAGCAATTATTTAGCATATATTCACACAACAGGAAATAATCATCAACCTACCTCGAAACCAATCTTTGATTACTCATAGACACTCGAGCTTTCTTTTCCTTTGCTTTTCAACTTTTTCTTGGTCATAAAACCAAGTTAATTTAACTCAAGATCAACAATCAGATCTACTTTAACAGAATTATAACAAACTCAATCACCCAAACCATCCCATGAGAATAACCTTCACTAGGGCTTTCCCCCCATCATCAACTTTATGACAAAACTCTCTCCCAATGATAATTACCTAAGCTCCCATTTCACAACACACTTTCAATCTGGGATATTCTAAAACTACATTTTTCGTGCCAAGATCAATTTCGGGAGTTCTACTCACCCGACTTCGATTTTGTAAAGCTGTATAGGCTCTTTAACGTCTTGAATATCCACTTATTTGATAAAATTCTTAATTAGATTCCCCATGTATTACCAAATTTCCCTAGACTTCACATTACTCAGATTTTGTCTCAATCTGGCCAAGGCTAGAAATTTTCAAGTCACTACTTCTGGCCCAAATTTCTTCCCCATCGGCTTTTCCATAACAATGAAAGCAGGTCATTACATCAACTAAAATATAAATATCAAATGCAAATCAACTTATAAAGATACCATTTATGAAATAGTTTAACTTAGTATACTCTGAAATACTCAGAACTTAATTGTTCAACTTATGTCTTTAAAATATTACAAAAGATATGGGGAAACACTCGCCAACAACTAATGTCTGTGAAGCATCTAATAACTATGATGGAAGTCGGGACAAGACCCACGACATCCTAACTAATTGGGACTGTAATTGATATCAGTGGAGCGCATGTTGATGACCCTTATTACTTGTATTTGCATCATGAAAAGATGTAGGCCAAATAAAATTCAATTACATTGAAAGTACGAGCATGCAAGTTAATTATGAAAATAAACACTAGCTTGAACTGATTAAAAATGAAAATATACTCACCTTGTCTCAACTCAACTAAAAGTCAGCCCCTTTGTTTACTACTAGATTTTAAAAGTACGAATTATAATTATATGACTTTTTTCTCAAAACATAAATCCTATGAATTTTTGATAATCCTATGACTTTTTACTTAATACTTTACTAAATTAACATTTTTGAGCATTAGTTATAATTAAGTAACTATTCTGTCTTGGTAACAATTAAGAAGCTCGTTAATTAACCAACACCAATTCAATTTATTTAAATTTTAGCCGAATTTAATAATCAACTCAATTTGGTTAAATTTTGAAATTCATTTGGCCAAGATTGCATTCATTGGTCAAATCCTTAGCTCAAGGTCTAATCCTTCTTTCAACCTATTGTGAAACCAATTTTGGGCTCTTATCCTAAAAGGTTCAGATGGCCCACTCCCTCTCCAGAAATCGGTAATCCAGATCCCTCCCTATTCCAATTCATCACCAGCCCACTACCTTTTTCCTGACCCGGCCCTTTCCAAAACAGAGAAACCCAGAACGCTACAACGTCTTCTTCTTCAAATCCTTGTACAAATTTACTGCAATTCCAACTGTTGCCCCGTCCTGGCCAGCGAGAGATCATTCCACGTCAATGCCAAGGACACTGAAATTCATTCCAAGAGTCCTCCCCTTCCTCTTCCGGAATGGGTTGAAGCTTCAGGAAAAGGTGTTTAGCCTAAATGGGAAAAAAATTCAGAGGTTTGAATTTTGAATAGGTTTGGTTTTGATTCGAAAATTTCAGTTGAGGAAAAAGGGTAGGAGATAATTACAGGGGTTGAAAAAAAAAGAAAAAAAATAAAGAAAATCAGATGTTGAATGGGATATGGAACAAAGAAATGAACAAAAGAAGAGTCGTATGAAGTAGTCTTGCAATCTACGATAGAAAATGTAGAATTAAAAGAGTCGCCTTTTCGGGGGTTTCGCTGAATTTTTATTGGGGGGTCTTGCTGTTTGAATCTGAGCTCCTGCAATAGAAGAAAAGTTGAAGGTCGCTCCCCTACTCGTTCCCGTCTCAGTTCGTTGTCCAGAAAGAGGTAGAATCTTTTTTGTTTTATTTAAATTCAGTTTCTTCTATGTCGTTCTGTTTATAATGTGCTATCTTGAGTTCTCTTTTATGTGTTAACTTTGTTTGGATTTTCATATGTTAGGACTTGGTTAACAAGTTTTAGCTAGTAATATCTTTTCTTTGTATATGAGTAAACATTTGGGTGTATGTAAGTCATATATGGAGGGGTTTGGTGTATTGACAAGATTGTTCGTTTTCTATCAAAAATAGGCACAAATTGTGCTAAAATATTATGGTGGGATTTGTTGCCTAAGCTGTGTTTTCTCTGCTTGAAGTTGGGGATTTGCTTAAAAAAGAGCTAAAGAAAAATTTCTGTGATTGTTTTCATGCCTAGTTTTAGCAAAAACAGGATATTTTATACTAATTTGAGGCTATTCTGTGTCTCTAAGTTTTAAAAATGTTTATGTTATTCTAACACATAAAGAATTGTTGTCATTGCTAAGAGTATGTTGTATCTAATCAATGACATAAAACTTTCATTGAGTCACCCGTTCGTCTTCACTATTTGTCACGACCCAAAACGGGTCGCGAGTGGCACCCACACTTATCCGATATGTGATTGCGAAACACAACCAATCTAACCCCAACATTTAACCATAACAACATTTAATATAATGAGGAATACTTTAAAAATCATTAATGAAAATCGATTAAATAACTCAAATTTACATCATTATCCACAAAATGTGAAGTCATAACCACAAGAAAATCTATCCTAATCACTAATCTAAGAGTTAGACGCTAAATAAGTAAAAAGGATAGTCCATGCCGGAACTTCAAGGCATCAAGACATGAAGAGGTGATCCAGTCCAAGATAGAAGCGTAGCTCACCTGAGATCCGACGTGATGAACGGACTGGACTAGGAGTTCGGTTGAGTTGAAGACGATGCGTACGCTTGCTGCACATCCACAAATAACAAAGAAAAGAACAAAAACCAGTACAGGGGTCAGTACAACACACGAGTACTGAGTAGGATATCGGCCAACTCAAAAATGAAAACAGTATATACCAGTTAATATCATAAAATCCAAATACAATCACTCAACATGTAGGAACACACAAGTACTGTATCATTCATAAAATACGTCAAGTTCACCCACGAGGACTCAAGCCTCAATACCACTACTCATGTGGGGGAAAAATAGGTTTATTAATTTGAGAATATTAACATATTTCAAGATTCATGCTCTTTCTATCCCTGTGTCGAAACGTGAACTCCGATCCTCATCATACTATCCTGGTGTCGGAAAAACGTGACACTACGATCTCATCATACTAGCATGTGTCGCAACGTGACACCGATCCATATTACTATCCTGGTGTCGAAACGTGCACCCGATCCATATTCTATCATGGTGTCGGAACGAGCACTTGATCCTCATGATTCTATCCTGGGTCAGAAGCGTGACACCCGATCCATATTTCTATTACTACCCTAGGTCGGAACGTGACACCCGATCTCTAACCTCATTATTTAGTTCATCAAGCCTTCTTTTATAATAAGGCGTTTTTCAGTACAAGGGTTTTCAATATAGAATAAAAGCCTCATCATGTTTATTTTATCCCGATGATATTATAACAAACAATCATGCATCACACAATTAAGCATATAGAAGGTTTACAATTACTTACACAATACATTACATTCGCTATAAGAGTTTACTATGAAATAGATAAACCAAAAACTACAGTCCACGAAAGAAGTGTGATCAAGCACGCCTAATCTTCAAAGGTATTGCTTTCATCTTCGTTCTCTTGCTTCTCGATCGTTCTCCCCTCTACTCTGTTCTTCTATTTTTCTTATCAAAAACCCCTTTTTATTTTACCTAAATTAGCATATAATTAAAGTTAAAAAAGATGATAAAACCCCACTATTGTTTTCAAGGTTCTCCCTTTTAACACCCAAGTAATCTAAATTAATTAACAGAACCACTAAACTTTAAAATTATAGAGAAGAACTTTAGCCAAAATGCCCATTATTAAATATTTAACGGAAATGCCGACCCCAAGAGTCAGGGTTACGTGCCTGTGACGGCCCGTCGTGCCTGCGACGGTCCGTCTGCTGCTCCGTCACAAGGTTCAGAGACTCCAATTCATTAAAGAGTATGTGACGGCACGTCATGCCTGAGATGGTCACGTCCTGCCACCCTTCATGACGTTCAGAGGAGAGTCGCTCTCAGTATACCCAAATTTCTAAATTCTAAGGTTTTGAAACGAGACTCCCTCGATGGTCCCGTCTGCCATGACGTCCGTCGTGGGATCTGTCGACTCAGCCCAATGTTTTACAAAATAAAATCGTGCTGCTCAAAATTGACTAAAAAGGCGTTACAATAGATACCAAGTCCCCATAGTTTGTCCCGGAAGATCACAAGAAAGAAAAACAAGGAAAAATGGAGTACCTGAATCTGTAAAACAGGTTTGGGGTATCTTTATGCATATCAGCATCCTTCTACCAAGTGGACTATTCAACTGGGTTCGTTCTTACATTGACTTGATGGACGCAATCTTTTTTTTCCCCCTTGACTCAACTGCGAATTTCCTCTATCTGAATGGCAATAGGTCCTCTCATAGTCAACAATTTTCACAAGCAGAACTGAATCCCAACGAATGATATAGTTCCCATCCCAATGGTATCTTTTCAACCTAGGAACATGAAATACCGGGGCACTCCGGAGAGTCCTGGAGGCAAGGCTATTCATAAGGCACCTCCCCTACTCGCTTAAGTACTTCAAATGTTCCAATATACCTCTGGTTAGCTTACTCTTTACCAACCGCATCACACCCTTCATGGGTGAAACCTCAGCAAACTTGTCACCCTCCATGAACTCCAAGTCCCTAACCTTTCGATCTGCATACTCTTTTTTCCTACTTTGAGCTCTAAAAGCTTTTCTTGAATAGTTTCACCTTCTCTAATAATCCCTCAAAAGTCAGTACCCCAGGTCTAACCCGAATGCATCAAAACAACCAATGGGAGACCTACTTTCCTCCCATACAATCTTCAAAAGGGCCATATATACTTGAGTGATAGCTATTATTGTATGAAACTCGCTAAGGGTAAGAAGTTATCCCAGGACCACCGAATTCATCACACATCTCGAAGCATATCTTCCAATACTTGAATCGTTCGCTCAGACTGCCATCGGTCTGAGGGTGAAATGCAAGTACTAAGGCCCACCTAGTACCTAATTCCGCATCATGTTCTCCAAAAGTTGAAGTAAACTGCGTACCTCTATCTGATTGATGGACGTGGAACTCCATGCAATCGAAAAATCTCTTATATATAAGTTTGGCTAACTTCTCTACTGTGTAAGTCAGCTTGACCGGAATGAAGTTAGCAGACTTAGTTAATCTGTCCAGCAATTACCCAAATAGATCAAACTGTCCCAATTTCTTTGGAAGACCAACCACGAAGTCCATTGCAATTCTCTCCCACTTCCATTCAGGAATGGGCATTCTCTGAAGTGTTCCTCCGGGCCTCTGGTGTTCATACTTTACTGCTGACAATTTGGACATTTGGCAACAAAGTCAACAATGTCGCGCTTCATTCTACTCCACCAAAATGTTGCTTTAGGTCACGTACATCTTGGTTGCACCAGATGTATAGAATATCCGAACTATGAGCCTCTGTAAGAATAGTGTGGATCAAATCATCACACGGGGCACACATACCCTCCTTAATTCTCAAAACACCTTCCTCATCCATTATTGCTTCTTAGTCCTCTCCTCGCAACACCATATCCCGAATTGGCTTAGTTTCTCATCAGAAACTGTTTTCCCTTGATCTTTGTCAAAAAGAGAGTCTAGCCTCCACACTGGCAAAATCCTCCCTTCTCATTACTTCCAACCTCATGAAAGTCATTAGCCAGAGTCTGAACCTCTCTAGCCAATGGGCGTCTAGAAACCTGTAAGTGGCTAAACACCCATTCTCCCTGCTTTTCTACTAAGGCAGTCTGCCACAATATTAGCTTCCTGGGTGATACAAGATGTGAATCATAATCCTTCGTAGTTTCATCATCTCCTCTGTCAAATTGCAATCTTTCTGAGTAAAGACTACTGTAGCTACGATGATCCGTATAGACTTCACACTTAACCCCATATAGATAGTGTCTCCATTGCTTTAATGCAAACACCGACTGCAGCCAATCTAAATCATGGGTCGGTAGTTACGTTCATGCACCTTTATTTGCCTCGAGGCATAAGCAATCACATTCTTCTCTTGCATTAGCACTGCACCCAAACCAGAATAGGATGCATCACAATAAACATGAATTTTTACCCTCTACTGGCAAGGTAAGGATGGTGCAGTAGTCAGCAAGGTCTTGAGTTTCTGGAAAGCTTCCTCACATTCCATCCGCCATACATAGGAACATTTTGCTTAGTCAAGTTGTCAGTTGGGAGCAATAGCAGAGAATCCCTTGACGAATCGACGGTAGTGCTGGCTAAACCAACAAAGCTCCTTATTTCTGACACATTAGTAGGTCTTACCCAATTTCTCACTGTTTCAATCTTAGAAGATCAACCATCACTCCATCCTTAAAACCACTGCCCCAAAAGGACACTGAATCTAGCCAAATTAACACTGGAGAATTTGGCATAAAGCCTTTTCCCCTCCCCCCCTTTAATACTTCCAACACAATTCTCAATGCTCCTCATGTTCCTTCTTACACTTGAGTATTCGTATATCATCAAATAAATACGATCACAAAGAGATCCAGATATGGCTTGAAAATCCCGTTCATCAAGCTCATGAAGCAGCAGGGGCATTCGTAAAGCCCAAAAGACATTACTAAGAACTCATAATGCCTATACCAGGTCCGAAAAGCAGTCTTGGGCACATCCATTGCCCGTATTTTCAGTTGATTATAACCATATCTAATCATTTTCGAGAAGTGCAAGCACCTTGTAACTGATCGAACAATCATCAATGCGGGGAAGAGGGTACTTGTTTTCTACAGTTTACTTTGTTCATTGCCGGTAGTCTATGCCACATCCGAAAACTCCCATCATTCTTCTTCCACAAATAACACCGGAGCACCCCAAGGGATGCATTTGGTCTAATGAAACCTTTACTAACAACTCTTTGAAGTTGACCCTTAACTCCCTTAACTCTAGTGGAGCCATTCTATAAGGAGTGATGGAAATGGTGCGAGTACCTGCTCCAGATCAATCACAAAAGTCAATATCTCTATCCGATGGAAATACAGGAAGGTCTGCAGGAACACATCCGAAACTCAAGGACTACCGGAACCGCCTCAATTGAAGGTACTTGGGTAGTATCATTCCGGGTGAGCAAAGAAAGCTAACACCATTTACCTACCATTCTCTTAGCACTAAGAAAGGAGATGATACGAACTGAGTGGAAGTGTAGTCCCCCTCCCACACTAACGGATCTGTCCCAGGCTTGGCCAACGTTACAGTTTTTAGCATTCCAATCTAAGATTGCAAAATTTGGAGAAACCAGTCATACCCAGAATTACATCGNCAAAACAAGACTCACAAACCATAATGAATACAACAACAACATTTTTTCAAAAATGATCAAAATGATTCATTTAGAATAAATATCAAACAACAAAACTACTGAAAATTACTAGCAACAAACACAAATTACAACAAATACCACCACAACGAATACAAAACCATCCATTAGAATTCATTACAAAAATTTAAAATATCATATTTCATGTAAAAATGTTCTTCTTAAATTATTGAATATCTACCAATGTACAAAATAAATAAAAGAGATGATTAAAAATTTGATACATTATAAAATAACAATAATTGTCGCCAATACAAGAATAAAATAAAAGGAATAAAATACAACTAGAAAATGCCTCGGTTACATAACGATATGTGTAAATATATTCAATACACATACTAATGAATTTGGAATACATAAAAAGAAATAAAATAAACTACATTGTTGTAAAAATGTTCATTAACTCAACTCAATATGCAAAATACTAAACATGCAAAAATAATAAATACCTTTTTATCAACTATTTGGTTTTTCCGTCCTTTTCAAGTAACCCACGAGTAGATGAAGATACTCATTTTTCTTTTTTATCTGAATTTGAGGAAGAATTTGTTCTGATCGTCTCTCTTCCCTCATTTAGAAGCGGGTCCTACATATCGCTATTTCTTGAAAATACATAGATTAAAGGATGAAAATCACTGGAAACATTGACAGTCAGTTGAATAACTCTAGTAAGTCTCTTAGATTCATTCCATTGAAGATTGTTATAGTGGTCTTCTAATAGGAATTATTCTGACTTTCAACAATTATTTAGATAAAATAAAATCAGAAAATAAATCTAAAAAAAAAAGAGATAAAGTGAATACCTTAATTAATGGAATTTGTGTGAATCCAATTTCTGAAGATAAAAAACACCAAAAATTATGGTAGAGAGATATGAGAAAGTTGAAAGTTGAATGAGAATATAAATTAGAAAATATGAAAGAGAGAAAAAAAATTTTATTTTTATTTTTATATATGAGCCAAATTGGAAGAGAGATACGTAGGAAACATGAATAGATGGAAACTAAAGATTTTTATTTTTAAAGAAATAAAAAATAGTTGGGTAACATGTATGAAGGGATATACATGGGAAATCTGAATCAGTGGAGTAAATAAAAGTAACTTTTATAAAAATTAGTTGGGAAAACATGTAGGGCAATAGGAGATAAAATAGGGGATTTAATTAGGTACATATTGTTTTCAAAATAATGATATTTTGACATTTTTTACTATATTTTATTAATGTAGTGAGGTTTTTCCTAATTAAGTTATGGATTTGACTAGTTGCTAATTTTTCCTTGGGAAAAGGGTCTGATATACCCCTCAACTTTGTCATTTGGAGTTGATATACCCTGGTTTATAAAAGTGGCTCATATATGCCCTTACCCATTATACAATGACTCACATATACCCTCCGTTACAATACTTCTCACATATACTCTTCATTTAACGGAAGCAAAAAATTAGTTTTAAATTTATATTTATTACTTCTAATTTTTTAAAAAATTATTAAGGGGGTATATATGTTCTTTCTATCAAAGTTTAAGTGTATATTTTTTTTTTCATACATAAATTATTTTTTGACTTCTTTTATTATAATTATTTGAATTTTTTATTCATATTTTATTGTTTTCTTTCATTCCTTAGTTTAAAGAATAAAAAACTAAACTATTTTTTGTGTGTATTGTAATTTAATTTCGTATTTGATGAAAAAATTTGGTCATCTACAATAAAATTTACAAGAATATTAGTGAAACATAAATAAATTTGATTATCAAAATAATAATTATAAATTAGTCATTGAAACAAAAAAAAGTCAAAAAAATATATTTGACAAGGATTAAATTTACTCATATGAGATTATATTTTTTAGAAAAAATAATAAAATTAGATTAAAATTATTATTTTTTTCATTTCCGTTAGAGGAAAAAGGTATATGTGAGCAATTTGTTTACAAGTAGGGGTATATATGAGCTACTTTCATAACAAGGGTATATCAGCTCTAAATGACAAAGTTGAGGGGTATATCAGACCCTTTTCCCTTTTTCCTTTAAAACGTGGATTGAAACCCATGAATTTAGTTTAGGACATGTTGAAAAAAAGTTGGGCCTTCTATCTCATTAATTCGAAATTTGGGTGAAGGCCCAAGTTTATAACCTCATCTTACCTTTTATTATATTTGTTTATTTTTTGTCGAACTAACCTTTCTTTGTATTGGTTTTTATTTGATTAAATTCCTATAAAGAACGTCATTTATCTTTTTTATGTTCAAGATTATAATATTTATTCTTTTATTTACCTAGTTTTGTTTTATTTCATTAGTTGTCTTGCAACTTGAATTATTCCCTATAGAAGATTTTCCTTTAGTGGTTCCTCTTAAAAAGTAAATAAATAAAAAATAAACTATATATCCTTAGTTATAATTTAAAAATTCATTTTTAGTCAAATCGTCGGTCAACGGCTAGTTAGAGGACATTCCGAGGGCTTAACACCTTCTCGGGAATGTATATTTGAACTTCGAACCCTTTTTCAACTGATTTTTATCGTTTAAATTTTTGAAAATAATTACAAGTTTTCTGATTTTTTTACGGAAAAAATTAAGTGGCGACTTGTCAATTTAAAAAATTGATTTCTCTTAAATCATAAGATTAATTGATTTTTCAAAACTTAGTCATTTTTAAAATACATTTTTCAGTAAAACAATTCACATTATGACTTATGGATTTCCAAGCCAAATATGTGTCTAGTATTATTTGTAAAAGATGTACATATAATTCATACTATGACATGGACTATCAAGTGTCTTGACCCGAGTCTACACTTTTGGTGTGACTATATTCAAGATCACGGATGATTCCAAGAAGACCCTTGGTATTGACATGTTGCTAATGAATTGATGCGACATTTTATTAATGAGATAGAAAATTGAAACTTTGTCAAGTGAAATATATACTAAATATACGTCTGTGCATTTTAAAAGAAGACAAGATTTCAAGTACTTGTGACACGTTTACTCGAATCGAGGGTCTATCAGATATAGTATCTTTACCTTTACAGGGTAAATACAAGCATTGTTGTTTATATTAATTTGAGTGATTGCACCATTATGAGTTCTATTTATTGGCTTTAAAGAGGCTATGTTTATTAAACTTTTTATAATTTTGTTTGATAATATACTGATAAAGGTTAGTTAATTAGTGCTTTGTGAAATAAGATTAATTCAATATGACTGATGTCGTTGAGCTGTTGCACAACAAAATAGTTTTGTTGAACACTGCCTCATTGCAAGAAACAATTGTTTTTTTCACGCCAAATACTGAAAATTTTGGATGTAGAATACAATTTTTCACTCATAATTTTCACTTAATTACCTCACTGAAAAAGGTATAGTGAAGATAATATTGCATTTAAGATGAGGCGAAAATTTCTTATTTTGCCATATTAAAATAAACTATGTTTTTTCTTCTCACCAATTCAACCAAAATATTTCAGTTAGAACGTTCAAAGTGGAAAATAGTAATTAATTTTTTAGAGAAAGAAAATAAGAAAATTGTCAAATTAAACTAATTTAATTAGTAAAAAATTCTATACTGTATAAATATTAGAAAAATGTCATTATTTTAAGAAAGGATTGTGTTATTTTAATTTACTTCCTATTTATCTCATTTAATTACAATTTTCAACTAATACTCGCTATATGTTTTTTAAAATGAAAAGATTTTTCTCTCATATTTCAGAGTTCCCAATTCTTCTCCATTCAAAATCTGCCTCTTTTTTCTTTGTCGAAATTAAAAAAAGATATTTATAAAGATAGTGAGAAAATCCCTTTTTATTAAAATACGAGTCTTTATCGTGTTTTCTAATATTTTGTTTTATGATTTTTATTTTGTTTTAAAAGTTCACAATGTTTGTTTGAGTTTAAATCACGTTTTGGTTTGAATAAAACTCTAAATCACTCTCCAATGGCAGGAAGAATCTAAGGAATACTAGAGTATTAACTTAAGCAACACTGTTTCTTGTTTCAATATCAAAATTTCTACTTAGATTACAAATGACGATAATTTATTTGAAATTTGTTGAATTTTGTATTTCAATCAATATACTTTGATACAAACAAGTTCTATTTTTTTTTTTTTAATTTTGTATTTATCATAATGATACCAACAAATTCAACATTTGATTTCAATTGAACTGAGTATTTTGTGACTATTTGTATTTCCAATCATAATTTTGCAATGACAACAAGTGGTATATCTTTTTATAAGTTTTCATCATAATTGTATGCCATAACTTTGTATCGTTTATGTGTTACTTTACAATTCAAATAAAATGAATATCATATTGTGGTGGTATTTATTGTGATCATTTTTGTATTTAACTCTCTCACATTTGTATTCAGAAAAAGTTTGTATTTTTTGGTGTGTTCATTCATCATGATATTCAACAAAGTCAATTTTGTACTCCAACTGATGTGAGTATTTATGTGCTCATTTGTACTTTAGTCTCAATGTCATGACACAAGTCTGTATTATTTCTTTTATTATGTTTTGTCATAATTGTATATCAACAATTTTGTATTATGTGTCCACTTTACATTTAAAATTAAAATCGGCGGTTTTACTTGATAGGAAACTAAAATTGTATCATAGTATCAAAATTGTATTACATAACTGTCAAATATATTTTTCTTTTATTTGTATTACAAAAATTTTACGAATTGTATTCCAATATATTCTAATCATTATATATGAATACGATTAAGGAAAGATACATGATTCTACAAAAAAAAAATAGAGTACATAATTAAAATACTAAATTCTATTGATGTTGATAAAATATTCTAAAAAATACAAATTTAAAAAATGCAGTTTAATCGAATTCATTTCAGCAGAAATTGAGTATTAGCAACGAAAATTTAAAAACCGATACTATAAATTTAATGAACAAGTGGGATGAGTTCTTTGTGTTTATTTTTTTGAATTTGTATTTATTTTTGAATTTTTGTAACTGATGAAACTTTTAAACACTTGTTCCTTTTTTAAGAAAATATCTCCCCTAAATTTCTCCTTTTTGTTAGTTAACAATTATATTCTTTAAATTAAAACAAGTAATAAAAATTTAAATAAGATACATATATGTATTAAAATTTTGACATTTTTACTAAATATTTAATAGGAATTAAGATATTGACATTTTGAAAATTTTCCTAATTTTTAGTAGTATTTGTAGCATCTAAGACTTTCATTATACAACTACGTCTCAATCTGTCACGGCCCAAAACGAGCCGCGAGTGGCACCCACATTTATTCTCCTATGTGAGCGAACCAACCAATCTAATCCCAATTTATTATCAAAATTTCATCATAATAACAGAATATAATGCGGAAGGATTAAAAACTCATTATATAACCAATAATAACTCTAAATTTAATCGTATTATTCCCTAAAATCTGGGAAGTATCACCACAAAGAAACAGCTACTCAAAATTACTAAATTTAAGAGTATCAAAGAAGCTCAATAAATGTGTACGGCTAGTCCATGCCAGAAGTTCAAGGCATCAAAGACGTGAATGAGAGAGAAATCCAGTTCGAGTACGAACAATAGATCACCCGAACATTGACGTGCTATGACTGGCTAGAGTTGAGGACGAGTTGAAGACGATGGCACGTTGTGCCACTCCACAAATTAACAATGAAAAATAAATACAAGTAGGGGTCAGTACAAAACACATAGTACGTGAGTAGGTATCATCGGCCAACTCAAAATAGAAGCAATAATATATCGGATAATAACATAAAACCAACCGAATACTTAACAGTTGATAGGCAAAAAGTATAAGAATCATTTCCAATAACACCAAACACATCGATGAGGACAAACAAGCCTCACACATATCACTTAGAATTAGGGTTTCAAATTGGTGTATATTAGCAAAATTCAAGACCCTTCTCTTGGTTCTTATTCTGTGTCGGAACGTGACACTCTGATCCCTACTTACCCATTGGTGTCGGAAACGTGGACACTACGATCCTCTACTATCCTGGTGTCTGGAACGTTGACACGCCTGATACCTCTATATCCTGGTGTCGGACGTGACACTCCGCACCTCCGATCCTTACTATCCTGGTGTCGGAACGTGACACTACGATCCTTCTACTACTACATGTCGGTTCGTGACAACGATCATTACCCTCATTCTTTTAGTTCATCAAGCATTATACCAAGGGCATCATCATTTAACAAAGTGGATTTAAGGTTTAAGATTCACAACCTCATCTTCCAAACCCCACTACATGACATAATCAAATATGCCAAGCATACAATTAAGCATTTAGAAGACTTTACAATACTACCAATACATTTATTGATCATCGCCTATAAGAGTTTACTATGAAAAATAGTAAACCATACACCTACCTCCACCGAAGATTTGTGATCGATCATCTTACTTCTCCAATCATTTGCTTTGTATCTCGTTTTATTCTATAACGCTCGTTATCTCTTCTTTTTCTCTATGTTCTTTTTATTTTTCTTATTCAAACCCATTTTCTTTACATAATTGTCAATAATTAAAGTTATAAAAGACGATTTTTAACATAACCCCACTGTTTTATTTCAAGGTTATATCCTTTTAACCCCCACAGAATTAATTATTAACATTAATCCACTAACTATAATTATAAGCGGATGAATATGTGCCAAAAGCCCTTAAAAAAACATTTTAACAGAAATCCGGAGCCTAGTCAGGGTTACGCAGCCTTGTGACGGTCCGGCCCGACTGTGACGGTCCTTACTGAATGTCGTCACAAAGTGCAGAGAGTTAATCATGTGGAAGATTTTCATGTGACGGTCCGTCGTGGGCCAACGACGGTCTGTCCTTCCATTCCGTCGTGACGTTCAGAGAGTTGATCTCAGTATTCAAAATTTTCAGGATCTAAGATGTTTTGGATCGAGGACCCCTCGACGGGTCCGTCGCGCCATGACGGTCCGTAGTGGGATCCGTCGATGCCAGAAAGTATTACCAGAACTAAACTCTACTTCTCAAAATGATAAACAGGTCGTACAAAGAACCCAATTACCAATCGTTCGCGTCGACCGCTCACAAGAAGAGAAAAACAAGGGAGAAAAGGCGAGTACCTGAATCGTAACACAGGATGCGGGTATTTTTCTGCCTATCAGCTTTTCTCCCAAGTGACTCTTCAACTAGTGATTCTTCCATTAAACTTGATGTATGCAATCTCCCTTGATCTCAAATGCCGGATTTCTCTATCCACAAGTGGCAACAGGCTCCTCCTCATACAGACAAATTATCATCAAAGAAAACTGAATCCCAAACGAATAATGTAGTTTCCATCCCATGGTATCTTTTCAGCATAGAACATGAAATACCGGGTGCACCCATGGACCGTCTGGAGGTAAGGCTCATTCATAAGCTACCTCCCCTACTCGCTTAAGTAATTCAAATGTCCAAATATACCTGGATTAGATTACTCTTTACCCAAACAGCATACCCTTCATGGGTGAAACCTTCAGGCAAGACTGTCTCACCCTCATGAACTCCAAGTCTCTAACCTTTAGATTGTCATATTCCTTTTCCCTACTTTGTGCTGCCTAAAAGCTTTTCTGAATGAAGTTCACTTCTTAATGATTCCCTCAGAAGATCAGACCCCAGGGCCTCATCTCGAATGCATTCAAAAAAAAAACCAACCAATGGGGAGACCTTCACATATCCTCCCATACAATCTTCGAATGGGGCCATATCATTACTTGAGTGCTAGCTATTTATTGTATGAGAATTCTGCTAAGGGTAAGAAGTTATCCAATGACCACACAATTCTATCACACATGCACGAAGGGGGAAATATGCTTTCCAACACCTGAATCGTCCTCGCTCAGGACTGACCATAGGTCCTGAGGCGTGAAATGCAGACTAGGGCCAACCTGTGGGAGTACCTAATTCAGCATGCATATTCTCCAAAACTTAGAGTAAATTGACGTACCTCTATCTGAATGTGGACAAGTGGAACTCCATTGCAATCAAGCAATTTCGGAGATATAGGGTTTGGCTCACGTTCTCTGCATTGTAAGTAACCTTGACCGGATGAAATGAGCAGACTTAGTTAATCTGTCCACAAGTACCAAATAGAATCAAAAACACTTACCCATGTCTTGGAAGACCAACCACGAAAGTCCATTGCAATTCTCTCCCACTTCATTCGGGAATGGATATCTCTGAAGTGTTCGTCCGGGCCTCTGGGGTGTTTAGACTTTACCTTGTGACAATGGCGGGCATGGTGCGACAAAGTCAACAAGTCACGTTCATCCATACTCCCCAAAAATGTTGCTTTAGGCAAGATACATCTTGTTGCAACCAGGAATGTATAGAATATCCTTGAAATATGAGACTCTTTAAGAATATGTGTGGATCAAATATCAACACGAGGCACACATATCCATTCCCATTTAACCTCAAAACGCCCCTCCTCATCAATTGTGCTTCTTTAGCCTCTCCTCGCAACAACCTTATCTCGGTCCGAATCAGTTCTCATCAGGTAAATTGCTTTCCCTTAATTTTGTCAACAAAGGAAAGATCTTGCTCCACACAGGCAAAAAAATCCCTCCCTTCTCTAGCCTTCCAGCCTCATGAAATCATAGCCAGAGTTAACCTCTCTAGCCAATGGGCGTCTAGAAACCTGAAAAGTGAGCTAGCCTTCATGCTCACTGCCTTTCTACCTAAGGGCATCTCCACCACATAGCTTTTTCCCGGGGGATACAAGATAGTGTATCAAGCCTTCAGTAGTTTCCATCCATATCCTCTGTCTTAAAGAAATCTTTTCTGGGAAAGGACATACTGTAAACTACGATGATCCTATAGACTCACACTTAACCCCATATAGATAATGTCTCCATGCTTTAATGCAAACACGACCGAGGGCCAACTCCAAATCATGGGGTTCGGATAGTTTGGCGTTCATGGCAATTTAAATTGCCTTGAAGCAAAAACAATCAATTTCTCTCTGCATTAGTACTGCACCCAACACAAAATAAGATGCATCACAAATAAAACATGAATGAAATTTTTTTTCTTGCCTTCAATGGCAAGGGTAAGAATTGACGTGTGCAGTAGTTAACAATGGTCTTGAGAGTCTGGAAGCTCTTCTTCATTCATCCGACCATACAAAAAGAAAAATCTGCTTGGTCAAATTTGTCAGTTGGGAGGGCAAACTGAAGAGAATCCCTTGGGACAAATCGACGTGGTAGTAGCTAGCTAAACCAACAAAGATCCTTACTTCTGTAACATTAGTGGGTCTTACCCAATTCTCACCGCTTGATCTTGGAAGGTTCCACCATCACTCCATCATTAGAAACTACGTGCCCAAGAAGGACACTGAATCCAAGCCAAAACCAAAATTGGAGAATTCGGCATAACGATCTTTTCCCCTCAACGTTTCCAACACAATCATAAAGTGCTCATCTGTTCTTTATGCTCTTTGAGTTATGACCAGTATTCATAATAAACACAATGACAGAGATCCAGATATGGCTTAAAATCCCGTCATCAGACTCATGAAAGCAGCGGGGGGGCATTCGTAAATCCAAAGCGACATGACTAAGAATTTCATAATGACAATCCCCTGTTCGAAAAGCAGTCTTTGGCACATCTGCTGCCCGTATTTCAATGATGATAACCAGATCTCAAAGCATGAATTTTGAGAAGGTACACGCACCTTGTAATGGTCGGCACAAATCATCAATGTTGGAGAAGAGGATTACTTGTTCTTAACAGTTCATTTACTTCAGGTTGGCCTGTAGTCTATTGCACATCCGAAAAATCCCATCCTTCTTATTCAAAATAATCGGAGCACCCCCAAGGGAAGCCGCACGGTATAATTGAAGACTTTACCTACAACTCTTGAAGTTGGGCCTTTAACTCCACTTTAACTCAGCGGGAAGACATTCTATAAGGGGGTATGGAAAGGGGCGAGTACCCGGCCTCCAGATTCAA
The DNA here is from genome assembly GCA_027704765.1 of Solanum habrochaites. Classification (NCBI taxonomy): domain Eukaryota; kingdom Viridiplantae; phylum Streptophyta; class Magnoliopsida; order Solanales; family Solanaceae; genus Solanum; species Solanum habrochaites. The sequence continues at coordinate 56,345,011 of JAKWJA010002498.1, forward strand.
TGCAAAAGTCAATATCTCTATACGGTGCATACCAGGAAGGTCGCAGAAACCATCCAGAAACTCACGGGACTATAGAAATCGGACTCAATGAAGGTACTTGGGTAGTATCATCCTGAGTGTGTGCCAAGAAATGCTAAAACCCCTTTACTAACCATACTTTTAGCACGAGAAAAGAAGAGATGAACGAACTGGAGTGGATAGTGTAGTCCACCCTCCCACATAAAGGGTCTTTGTCCCAGATCGTGGCCAATGTTGTTACGTTTTTAGCATTGAAATCTAAGATTGCAAAATTCGGAGAAAGCCAAGTCATACTAGAATTACATCAAAATCAACCATTTCTAGATAACCAAGTCTAGATGAGTATTGCTCCCCCACAAAAGTAACAAGACAAGACTACATACCTTTAAACTGTCACAGACTCCCCACCGGAAGTAGAAAACACGAACAGGCATGTCAAAGCAATTCACAATGTAAATTAAGACCAGTCAGCAAAATGAGGAAGATACATATGAAAATGTGGAGCCAGGATCAAAAAAATACAGAAGCATGCAATCACAAACCAAAAGATTACATGTGATAACAGCATCAGATGTCTCCGTTTCCGACCGCCCAGGGAAGCGTAACAATGGGTCCTATCACCTGTCTGCCCGTTTGGCCCCCTTATCAGTTGCGGCAGTACTTTTAATTTTCCGTAGTCACCCAGGCCCGTTTTTGGTGAACACCCATTACCCCGGCCACCAAGTCCTCCAGAATGACGGGGCCTTTTCCATGACCAACCTTACCATTTACTATTGGGGGTCTGTAACTCTGTTTTGGACAATCCCTCCTTATATGTCAGGTCTCCCACAATCTATAACACTCTCTAGATTCAAGCATAGGTCTCTGTGGACGACGAAAGCGCATCGGGATAACCTCCAAACTGAGCAGGAAATGTTGGCTGGTGAGCTGACACCCAACTACAGCCGCAGGAAGAACTGAATAGGTCGGGCTGGGAACCTCCTGAACCGTGTCCTCTGGAGTAAGAACATTAAACTCACCCCCTTAAGAAACTTCTTAGATGTCGATGCAATGTATGAGGTCGTCTGGCTTCACCCATCCCACTTCTAATCAACAAAAATCTACCACCCCTGAAAGGATTGGCTTTAGCAGTACCTGTAAGGCTGAAATCTGAAATTCTGACCTCAACCCTTCACGAAACGGCGGAATCCGTCTTGTGGACTGAGCAAAGTTGGGTGGCCTACCGATTAGCTCGCAAACACTTAGCCTTATAACATTCTTAACCGACATCTGCCGTGCTTAGGGTTAGAATTCATCTTCTCTCCATCCCTCCAAGTCCGGGGTATATACTTCTCCATAAAACAAGCTAAGAGCATGATGCCCGAGTCATAGGTGGTGCCTGTGCTGGTTGACACTCACATATGACGCCCCACATTTTGGCGTTCCCTTGAAACTGATAGGTCACAAACTCAAACACACCAAATGTTATACTATCCGCATTTATGTAGCCAACTCATGAAAATTAACAGAAATAATAGGCATCTCAGGTCAACACCTGAAGACTGGAGTTTCAACTTCAGAAATTTAACGAAAAAGCTCATGTTTTTGATAACTGTCATTATAGGTCCTGTGGTCAATCGAGGGAACGTGCATATTTCCAATGAGGGATCCATGTGCGGGAGCCCTAGCAGCGGCATGTTGTACTCTCGGAAAACATGAGGTGCTGGTGCCAGAAAAACACCGGAAGTGTCTGGCCTTGATCTGATAGCCCGCTAAGATCAAGCAAGAAACCTGGTTAATCATCCTAGGGTTAGGGTTGGGGTGGTATTCCTCATTCTGCACGGGTTTATTTTCCCTTGCTACCCTATCTTTCTGCCCTCATCAAGTCGGTGGGAGGAGTCACCGCCCTAGTTATAGCTGGGCAGTTTTGTCCTCTTCCTATAGAGGACGTCCTCCAAGGCCCCCCCCCCCCCCCCTCCCCCCCCGACCTCTACCCGGCCTCTGCTACTGTCCTTCGAGCTACGCCTCAGTGGGATGTAGCATCTCAGACGCATCTTGTCTTGCGGTGTTGGGGTTGGCCGAGATGTTGCTCTAGTTCTAACCATCTGCCAAAATAGAGTGAAGATGGGCAGAATACCAATTGATAACCTAGGTACAATTGGATCCAAGTAATAGCACGAAAGAAGAGGAATGGAATTTTTCCTAAAGTCCAAGCCTCTACAAGAAAAATAAAAGGCACCCCCCTACCGTTCTCAAGACGCTACTAGACTCGTTCTTGTGTGATGAGACCAACGAACCTAAGCTTGATGACCAAGTTGTCACACCAAAACGACAGCGCGACGAGATGGCACCCAATTATTCTCTATTGAAGCGAACCACCCAATCTAATCCCAATTTCTTCCCAATATTTCAATCATAATTAAAAACAGAATATATTGCGGACGACCTTAAAACTTATTATATACCCAATAAATAACTTCTAAACATTTAATACTTATTATTCCCAAATCTGAAGTCATCACCACAGACATCGATCCTCAAATTACGAAATGAAAGAGTATCAAGAAGCTGCTAAAATAAATGAACGGCTAACCTGCCAGAACTTCAAGGCATCAAGACGTGAATGAGAGAGAACCAGTCCGAGCTAGGAACAATAGGTCACCCTGAAATTGACGTGTGAAGACTGGCTAGAGTTGAGGACGAGTTGAAAGACGTGACACGTTTGCTGCACTCCACAAATAACAAAGGAAAAACAACTACAAGTAGGGGGTCAGACAAACACAAGTATGAGTAGTATCATCGGTCAACTTAAAATAGAAAGCAATATATAATATATATAATAACATAAAAACCAACCAGATACTTAACGGTGATAGCAACAAGTTTAAGAATCATGTTGCAGCAACATCAAACACATTTGAAGGGACATCAAGCCTCCAAACCGTACTCACTTAAGAAGTAGGTTCTTCAAATTGTGTATATTAGCAATTCACGATTCTTTCTCTTTATTCTTCTTGGGTCGGAACGTGAAACTCGATCCCTCTAACATCCTGGGTGTCGACCAAAAGGAAACGTGACACTCCGATCCTCTACTATCCTGTGTCGGAACGTACACCCGATCCTCTAAATCCTGGTGTCCGGAACGTTGACACTCCGGGATCCTCTACTACTAGGGCTGTTCGTGCCACCCGATCCATTACCCTCATTCTTTGAGTTCATAAAGCCTTCTTTTATTACCAAGGCATCATCATTAACAAAGTGGATTTAAGGTTAAGATTCAACAAACCTCATCGTTCAACCCACACAATTACATAATCACATCATGCAAGAATACAATTAGCATTTAGAAGACTTTACCCTACAACCAATACATATCATTCGATATTAAGAGTTACTATGAAATAGGCATAAACCAAAAACCTACCTTCCCACAGACGAATCATGATACGATCATCTACTTCCGCAAATCCTGCTGTCTCTTAGTTCTTCTTCTCTCCAGCGTTCTCTCGTCTTTTCTCTTTTTCTATCTATTTTCTTATTCAACCCTTTTTTTACCCTAATTGTCAGATAATTAAGTATAAAGATGATAAAAATAACCCCTGTTTATTCAAGGTATATCCTTTAACCCCCACGTAATTGATTATTACATTAATCCACTAAACTTTATAATTCTAAGCATGATAGTCCAACAACGCCCCTTAAAATTTAAAAGAAATCCGACCAAGTCAGGTTACGAGCCTGTGACGGTCCGTCACGACTTTGACGGTCCGTACTACATGTCCGTCACAAAATTCAGAGAGTTAATTTTTGTGGGAAAGATTTGTGCGGTCCGTGTGCCAAACGATGGTCCGTCTGCCATTCCGTCATGACGTTCAGATTAGTCGATCCTAGTATGTAATTTTCAGGATCTAATGTTTTGGAATGCGACCACCCTCGACGGTCCGTCGCGCCCATGACGGCTCCGTCGTGGGATCGTCGACCCAGATAGGTATTTACCAGACATAAACTCTACTGCTCAAAACGACTAAAACAAAGTCGTTACACAAGCCAATTATCTTCAACATAAATTTATTATATGTACCTGTGAAAAAAAATGCAGGTTCCATAAACACCTAGGAGGATTACAGGATCTATCCATGATTTCTTTGACTTATCGTCACGTGAAAATGTTTTGATTATTTGACCTTTTGACAAGTATTTTTTCTTAATACAGCATTCTATTTTTTTAATATTATCCTTTAATAGAAGCTTCGTTTTCAATTAGTTGTTCATATTAAACGAAATCTCTTCTAATTGATTTTCATAATGAAAAGTTGTTATTAGGATCAATTACTAGTAGGAGATGATCTTTATAATATATTAAAATTATACAAATCATATTGATCCAATAGAGAACTCCTTTTAGGATAAACAACTAATTTGAAAATAACTTGCATGCGTTAAATAAAATATAAAAAATTAAGTATGAAAAAAAATACGTGCCAAAATGAATATCGACATACTTTCAATGCCATAAGCCAATACATCATAGCACATCCCTCCTTAGAACGTAATGAGTGTGCATTCTTTTTTTTGTACTTGATACATATTACAATGACATAATTTATGTGATTGACTGACTTATTATAATGTCTCAACAGTGTATTATATATCACCGAAACTTTGTAACCATAAAACAATGATTCAAATATTTATATTTCATTTTATAGAATACTCTTTTTCATCATGGTGTCGAAGTAATCTTGTCGTATAATAAAAGATAATCCGTTTATTAGTATTAAATTATGGAGACATTTGTCAAAGAATTTAATAAAAAATGGATATTATTATTTAATAAAAAATACAAGTACTATAGTAAAGACATTCTAAAGAATCAATCATGAAAAAGAGAGTACATTTTTAGTTCCTAACTTTATCGAATTAAGGCGAAACGTCAATGGTGATTATTAGAAAAATAATTCGTTAATTAATTTTTAAGGAAAAAAATAATAAATTAACTTTAAAAGAAATCGCCATCTAATTCTTTTAGGGGAAAAATAGAAATTCAATTATATCGCTTCCCGAAACATTAGATTCGAGTTTCAGGTAGTCGAAGAGGAGAATGTTAAGCATTTTTCTAAAATTTGTTTATCGGACCAACTTTGACAGTATGATATGAAAAAACATTATCTAAAATAAATCAATGCACTAGAAAACATACAGGAAAGTAAATAGCTTAAACAAAATATAATCAATTAAAGCAAAGAGAAATAGAGCACTAGAGAGTTACCAATCATAGAATAAACCTTTTTTTTTACTAAAACTTATATTAATAAGGAAATATAAACACTTCAAAGAAAGAAAACTTATGAGAAGTGAACACTTCCAAGTCAAATCTTTGAAGCGTACTACTGGTGAAAGTTGTGGTGGTAGGAGGAATTTTCCTGGTCAGATTTGGAAAATCGCAGCACGCCACATGGTTCCTGGTTTTGTTAAAGTGCCATTGTTCGCCGGGCGAAGAAAAAAAAATGTGGGGGTTAATTCAGTTTGCGAGCTCGAGAGTACTATGGTGACTGCCAAAAACACAGTAGAAAAAAGAAATGATGGAAGGGGTAAGGGGTCCAGACGATTGGTAAACTTATTTTTTATGATTCCAGGTAACGCAGCTAAGATATCTCGCCAGAGTTTGTGAGGGAGGTCTGTTTGGATCTGCTTGTTGCCGCTAGTCAGAGTTGCAGCAGGTGTGGAATTTTGGTCTTTCCGGTGGATTTTCGATTGGGAGCAAGGAAGAAGATGCCTGGTTTTGTTTCTGCTGTCAGAGCGGAAGAAAGTTGGGTTTGGTTGGCGGGATGTGAGGGGCGTATAGGAGGAGAGAAAAACGTAAATATTTTTGCCACCCTTAGCTTTGTACCCTAAATCGTTTATTTAATAGTGAATTGTTATGTAATTGGCTCAAATTAGGGACTTGTAATTGTGACTAAAATCATGATTAAGTTTTAATGAAAGTTTTAGACGGTGCAAAATACCCAAATAAAATGAACAAATATAACAAATAAATAAAAAATTCAAAAAAAAATATAAGAACCTAACTAATAATGTTTGTGTAAAAAATACAATTTTAAAACTAATAATATAAAATATTTACTCTAAATTTGAGAAAAAGGATAGGTTATTTGATAAACTTATTTAAAATTGTATACAAAAATATTTTAAACTATTATAACTAAATAAAACCTTAAAAATTTGAATTTGAAATGTTAGGTTAAAATTTAATGTCAAACAATTACAATATTAAATTATTTCAATGGAAAAGCATTACTATGATTAGGGGATCCACACCAAATACATGCTTTTAAGAAAGCGAACTAAAAGGTGGATGTAGATTTATTTCCTTGTGCAAATGAACCACCATTTTCAAATGTACATTGCAGTATTTGAGTAAAAAAGAATACGGTCCAAGAGAAAAATCCACACATATATGACAAGAATTAAAATACGCCTTTAGTACTTATTTATTTATCAAAATAGCATAATATACTCAGTGTTAATTAAAGTGAGGTCTAACATAAGATAGTAGGTAGACCTTACTCTTTGGGAGTAGATAGTAAAATAAATCTCAAGAGAGAAAAATAAGTACTGCATTAGTTCACTCTCTTATGAAATTTTACTTCTAAATTCAACAATCTAGTAAATTTATGAAGTCATGACAATACATAAAAATGCAAAGGTAAGAATATTAACTTAGAATTGAGATGTATTTGAAGTCGTTGCATGCTAAATACACTATTAAAAACTACTATTTGAAACACTAATATTTCTTTGAAGCGAAATTGTAATGCCTAAGGGGAAACAAAAAGTTCTCCTTTCATAGTAGTTTGGTAGATATTGTCACATTTTAATTCTAATAAAAGTGCGTGAAAAAAATCTAAAAAAGTGAAATTTTTGTTGTTAGCAGGCTTACTTAATTGAATATGAAAAACACGCTAGAGGAGAGTCCATGAAAATCGAGAAAAAATATTTTAATCTGTAGGTTGGATTACAAAAATTTCATTGGTATAATGCGTTACCTAAATTTCTTACTCGAAGCTTCAAAAAATGTCAATATATAAATTTATCATGCATAGTAAGTGGCAAAAAATGCAGGTTCCACTGCTACTCTAAGGAGGATTGCAGATTATTATTATCTTGGGCCTATGCCACCCAGTAGAGAGTGATTTGATTACTCCTCGTTGACAAGTATGTTTTCTTTTCTTCAAATTTACTTTTTTAACACTAGATTTTTTATATGCAAGCTAGTATTTTCAATTGCTTATTCATATTAAATGAAACTCTCTTTTTATATGATCATTTACCTTTCATACAAGAAATGATCTAACAAGTATTTAAATTATAAATATTGTTATTGATCAATTAGAAGAAAACTTTATTCACGTAAAATAACGAATTTGAAAATACTTGCATACGCAAAACATAAATTAATAAAATGAAGATGAAAAAAAAATATGTGCAACAAATGAATATCAGGACCCTTCTATGTGTATTAGCTAAAACATAATGTAATTTTGCATTCTCAGAGGAATCAATGATCTACATATTTTTTGTTGCTCTTGATACATACGGATAAATTATCGCAATGATAAATTTATGTGATCCATGACATATTTAAAGATTTATTATAAAATTTGAGCAGTGTCGTATGTACCAGCGAAATTTAATAATCCTCAATATTATTCAAATAATGTTATTTCATTTTATGGAAGACTCTCTTTCATCATGTTTCTCAAATTTAACTGGAGTCAACTTGTTTTATAATAAAGGATAATCTTTTTATTAGTACTTAACTATAAAGATATCTATCAAATACGATAATAAGAACATATATTTTTCTGTTTCGTAAAAAAAAATCATAAGAACAAGTACGATAATAACATTCTAAATGACTCAGAGATAAAAAAAATAGTATAATATGTAATTGTTTCAATAGGTAAAAGCACACTAACGGTTAAGTGATTACACCAAAATGCATGTTTAAAGAAGATATACTCGGAGGTGGATGTGTAGACTAATTTACTTGTTCAGTTGAACCAACCATTTTTCAAATGTACATATTGCACGTTCTTTGAGAAAGAAATTGAGGTCCTAAGAACAAAATGTTACACATATATGACAATAATTAATAAAGGAATAATAATATATTGAACCTCTAAAATTGCACTTCCAAATTTAAATTTGATCTCCAACTTTCAAATGCACAAATAGGACAATTTATCTATCAACTTTTTAAATAAAATAAAAACATGATTCATACATGGCACAATACAGTAGGACACCACAGATGCAAAAAAATGACATGTAGGATGACATGTAAGACAGGTGTGTCGGTTTGTCAATTTATAAAGGTGAAGTGGTCTACTTATGCAACATCAAAGTTGAAGGGCATAAATATGATTCAAAGCCAAGTTAAAAGGCATATTTATATATTATGCCATTAATAAATACGTCTATTAATACTTATTATTATACACAATACATTCAGTATGATTTTACAAGTGAAGTCTAACAGAATATAGTAGATAGACCTTACTTCTTTAGAAAGATAGGTAGATAGTCCAATAGATCTCAATTGAAAAATAATAATAATGAATTAGTTCACATCGTGTGAAATGCAACTTCTAAAACAACAATCTAGTCATTATATGAAAAGCATCACAATACATACTATGAAAAGCCTCATAATACATAAAATGCAATTGGATAAGAAAAATTAATGTTGTAATTGAGATATAGTTGAAAGTTATTACATGCTAAATACACTATTGAAAGTCACTATTTGAACTCAAAGAATTCTATTGAAAACTGTCCTAGGCTATTGTAAAAAATATTTACTTTGATAGTGAAGAAAGGAAACAGTAATGCTTTCATGTTGAAAAATTAGGATGTTTTTCACTATTGAGTGATTTTTTTCTCATATGCATTTTTTGATTAGCTACTTTTATGGACATCAAGTGAAAAAATTAGGAATCTTCTCACTATTTAGTAATGATTTACTTTTTGCATGCATAATTTAAATGAAAACGATTGATCATGCCAACTGATATTTATGTAGGAAATATGCAAGGAAAATAGTATCTTTAGAGAATGCTCAAATTTATTATGGGCTACTTAAGATCACTTGAGATGATTACAATCATCAACTATATCACTTTTTTTACTACTCAAAATAGAAAACAAAAAGTCTTTCACAAATAACTAATCATGATATCCACATTACTAGATTACATGTACTATGAAGTATAAAGAGACTTTTTGAAAAACGAAGAGACAACTTTGGAGACTAAATATTGATGCATTAATTCAACCCTCCCCGTAATGCCATTTTGCTAATAAACATCCCAATGGTCTCGAAATGAAGAAAAATTTCTAGAAAGTGCTTTGGTGAGAAGATGTCAGAAAACTTGTTCTCCTGTCTGACAATAATGCAACGAATTTCCCTTTCCTCTTTGCTTCTCGGATAAAATGATACTGTACAAAAAAAATGCACTGATATTTCATGGCTGACTGGATTTTGGCAATTGCCAATTGTTCATTTGTTACATACACAAAACAATTCCTCTTTTTTGTTTTTCACCAATGTTTCAATATTATCCTAAGCTAAATAGCTTGGGAAGTAGGCTTGGTGTTGAACATATTCTCTTTCGACAGTGGATTGAGCAAACAACGCTTGCTTTTTTGATAACAAAAGAACAAATACTTGATCCAAATAAGAAAGCATAAAACAGAGTACTCTCATGTCATTCTATACTTCCAGACAACACTATAAGAATAAAAAAAATTAAGTTTCAAATTCTCCACCAAAATTTGTAACAGTATCCATTAATCCCATGTTTTCTTACAGGTAGCATAGAACACACTTTGCAACTCTAATATGAACTTGGCTTGTTCTTGCATGAATCTGGATAATAAACTAGCAGCAAACATAAGACTAGCCTTGTTGAAAGTAAAAATATAGCAAACTTCCAATAAGCTCCGATACAGTGAGTATTAACGTTCTTTTTTCTCCACCATCTTTTTAAACTTCTTCATTTGCTGACTAATGGTATGGCTACAGACTTGCAATCCATCATTTTGAATTTTGAACAATTACTGTTAGTAGACTTCTTGAGAAATGAAAATTTCTTCTCACTTGAGAAAGTTCGACGCCCAAGGAAATAAATTGCGACCCAATATCATCACTTTCAGAAGCTTGCATCATATCTGTGCTGATGTATCAAGTGGCTTCCCTCTTAATTATCTGAAAATATTAATTTCAAGAAAGTTAGTATGTTTCAAGTTTCATGTACCAGGCTCTTGGATCTTGTTGTAGACCCGTAAAGAGCTTCTTTAGCATGTACACTATCTCTTATCCCCCCCGCTTGAACAAAAAATCCTTGAGGTTGCTCAATTTTGGTTTTTTTTGTTTTTTTTTGGGGATTGGGGTAAGGTTTTTGGTTTTTCTTGAAATTTTTTGTTTTTTTTTTTGAGGTGGGGGGGGGGGGGGGGTTTTGGGAGAAACATTTTGCTTTTTACTGATTTTTTTTGTTTGGGGGTTTGAACAAAATCCTGAGGTTGCCAATATAAATCTCTTCATCAAGTTTTCATTCAAACTGAGATTTAATAAACAAGTTGAATATATCTTCCCTTTCTTTGTGCAGGCAGCAACACTTATCGTTCTAAATGTCCAATGCTTAGGCAACTGCAGAGCAAGTTTCTCTATAAAAATCACTACCTGATTTTCCGCGTGAAACCTTTAGCAACTAACCTGCTTGTGTATTTTAAATTAGTTTCCTTATTGCTTACATTGTCCTTTTTTAACATCCATTTTAAATCCATTTGTTGAATTTACAACTTCGTTTTCGTTGGTTTATATCCACAAGCTCCAGTGATTATTTTTTTTCAATCATCTCTACATTTCATTCTTCATGAGCTTTTCCAACAATCATCGTCCGTGTATTAGCTTCTTCATAATTTCTTGGCTCATACTACCAACAAATTGTTACACATATTTATAAATATCACCAATCTTTTTTGTCATTCTTGAAGGCGGTTCTCTATCATCTGAATTTGGCATTTCTACCCCCTGAGAGACTCTTCATCTTTCTCATCCTCTTCTTGATTTTAAGATATGATAGAAAAGGTACTTCTTTATTTTCTCATCCTCCTAATTCCATGTTATGCTTTCATCACAAAAATGACATCTCTACTTAACAACAATTTTCCTGTTATTTTGACATTGAAGCTTATATCCTATTGTGTGCACATCACTATAACCAGAAGATACCTTTTTTGGTGATTTTTTTCATCAAGTTTTTCTGTTCTTTTCCTCAGCAGGGTACATGAGGCATACAAAATACACCCGAAAATTTTAAAATGACTTACAGAAGGTTTTGATTCACTCGAAGCTTCAACTGGTGGCTAGTCCTTTATTGTCTTGTTGGCACCTTTAGATGTGAATTTTTGTATCCACTACTCTACCAAAATATTTTGCAACCGTTTTCTCATTCATCAGAGTTCTGACCATTTCAACAATGTTCTATTTCTTTTTCAGATACACCATTTTGTTGAGGAGTACCCTGTCTTTAAGTGTGCTTCTAAATACCTTATTTTTGCAATATTCTTCAGGATTCTCGCTTGTGTATTGTCACCTCTTCTAAACTTCGAATGGTTTGGATGCTGGGCAACATTTTTGCTTCTCACAAGGGCTTAAATTCTTGAATAGAGAGATCTTTGAACTTTTCTTTCAAGAAAATAAACCGTCTTTCTTGAGAAATCATCAATAAAGATTAGAAAAATTACCTTTGACTTCCAATAGATGAGTCTTCATTGATCCGCAAATGTCGGTATGATGAAGCTCCAAAAGCACACTTGCCCTCCACAGGACACCCTTTTGAAAAAGACTTCCTATTTTTGCTTTCGCATTATACAAATTTTACATGATCCCCTCCGTATGTAATCAGGAAGGCCTTGCACCATATCATTTTGCTTGAGAAGCTTCACCCATGAAATTCAAGTGACAAAATCTTTGTGCCAAATGCATGAATCATCTACAATTTCATTTTTAATGGGCATTTTAATGAAATTGGCAAGGGAAGTTTCTGTTTATATCTTACTTCAACATGAACTTGATTTTGACAGTATTTTATCTATATCCTACAATAATTTCTCTAAATCAAAAGATAACCATTTTTCCATGAAGTTGACCAACCTAATAAAATTTTCTTCAAGTCAAGAAGATAAAGAACATCACGCATATGCTTACTGTCTTTCTTTTATGTTGACAAATAGTATCTTTACCTTTCGCATCACTAAGGCGCCCTTTCCCATTCTCAACTTTAGTAGGGATGCTATTGTTCATTGAGAGAAAAGCCTGTTCATCTCCATCTTGATTATACAACCACTTATCAACAGAACATTCATTACTTTTTGTTTGAGCATCAGATTTCGAACAAGAAAGATTTTCTTCCCTTTCTTCCTCTTGTTTTTCACAAAAAAATTACTTCCTCCCGTTTCTTGTGCCAGCAATCCTTTTCAATGTGGGAAAACTTTTTACAGAAGTTACATTGGACTTGCCTTTGTGCCAACATTTATCTGCAGTGTGATTAGTATTTTTGCAAACTTTACAATAAAAACTAGAGTTTTTTTCAACTTTTTATTCAACCTTCTTGGAAGAACCATCATCATCCTGCTTCTTTTATGGCATGTAATTCTTCTTCTTTTGATTTTTTGAGAAATTTTGAGAATTCTCATTTGTTAGACTTGAAAGTAGTCTCTTTGGGTTGATCCTCTCACAAAAAAATACTTTCGCTTTTCGTGTGCCCGCAATGAGCCAACTAGCTCTTTGATGGAAACTTAGAAAGATCTTCGTCTCTAATGATAACAACATGTAATCATACTTTTCTGTGTCACTAATTAGAATTTTTTCCACAATGTTTCGGTAAGAAATTGTATCACATGATTTATCATTTCATTAACATATTCATACTTTTGTGCAATATTTTATCAATTTTTTCTGATTCTATCATCTTAAATTTTTAAACTCTCGACTAAAGTTTGAAGATGTATAGTGTTGTACCTTTTCGTCACCATAACACCTCAGCTTTCAAGAGAATCTCAAGCTTTCCTTTGCGTCTCACAAGTAGAATTTTTGTAAATTAGCCCTTGAGACTCCCATTTGGATTTTGCTCAAGGCTTTTGCATCTTGACGATACTTATCCTCAAGATTTTTGCATCTCTGCTAGTGTAAGATCACCATCGTTGTCCTATCTCTTCAAAGGCCATTTGCAAAAATTAGGTCACCAACCTCAGCTTCAAATGTGTTCGCATTCCTTATCTTCCACATTCAAAATCATTCCATCAAAAATAGAGTAAGAACAATTAAGAATCAACACATTCATTTGTTTTGGATGCCATATATTTTTCTTCACCTACATCCAAATTAAAAACGAACACCTTCTCTAACCATTTGTAGGAATATGGAAGGAAAATAGTATATTTAAGAATGCTCAAGTTTATTATAGGCTACTATGACCACTTGAGAATCATTACAATCAGTGCGCCTGCACACTATTTATACTACTCATAATAAAAACATATCTTTCACAATAACTAAAAATACATGTATACAATTTAACTAGATACATGTTTTTTTATATCTTATTTTCTACGAAATCTAAAAGAATTCTTGAAAACCTCAGAGACCTTTTAAGAGACTAAACTTTGATGTATTAATTCCAACAATTTAAATTCTATGTAACCTTCTATTTATCTCTTGAATGCTGATTGCATCATCATGCTTATATTGTATATCTAACAAAAAAGAGAAAGATGGGTAACCTTTTATGTAAATATTCATACCCACTTGACTGTAGTTAATCCAGACATTTAATATTTCAATAATTTAAAATCTCATAATTAAATATAGCTCTTTCAGTTACCTCTGAAACTTAAACAATTTTCTTTTGTAACTTACTACAATTCATATTATGAACTATTCATTTCTCGCTCGTAATAATAAATTATTTTCGAAACTCTTAAATAATGTTTGTGTACTGCCAAACAATTTCACACGGAACTTCTTAGGTGACCATCTCCTTCAGAAGAAAATTATTATTATTGTTATGTTAAAAAATCTATACGTTCACAGTGACTATCCACAAAATTTTTTCTGTCATAATTTCATTATATGCTATCAAGAAGTTTGTTAAAGGCAAATTATCAAAATCTATACACGATTGCTTAGTGAAACTCACAAAAGTCTAGGAAGGTGGCGGGACGCATACATGATCTACTCTTTGTTGTATAGTATTGGACGAAGGTGGAGCTTAATTATCTTACCTTTTTCTAGTCAAACTTTATTTTAGATCATAGATTTTGGATAATCTATACACAATATCAAAATATGACATTATGTCTTTTATTGAGTTTCATTCTACATTATGTTACGAAAAAGGAAGTCTTCCAACAAATCAGCTTCTATCATAATTCGATGTGAGAAAGAAACATATTTCTGCTATGATATTCTATTAAGAAAAACACATTTCAACTAACATATTTTTAATATCAATTAATCCTAAATGTTAAATTTCAAGTTCTACTATAGTACAATTTGATGTACTCTAAAAATAATAACTATGAGATGGATTTTGAGTTTTTATTACTGGAATCTTGTTTATTTTCCTAATAAAAACATCCTAAGTAGAATGATGATAAATTGTTCAGCTTTTCATTACTTGTGAAGGACATTTTCGCTAAGAATATAGTACTTTGTGAGGATGTTCGTTTATGTTGAGGTATATTTGAACGATGATTGTTGCCTATATACATGTGCTAAGACTTTTTCTTGACAACGCAGTGACAAATTATTATTTTCCCAACACATTTATTTTGGTCATGACATGTCACAACCTTTTATAAAATAATTTTGTTTTTTTTCCTCAATAGTTCATATAAAACGACCACATATTTGTGTAGTATCTCAAAGTATATGACCAAATAATTATTTATTTCAAAATATTTATTTTCCATCTCTCAAACTTCTCGTAGAGGTGAATTGTGACATTTATCTATTAATATATGAACATCTTCTTGTCCAGATGAACACAAGTCACATATTCTTCGAGAAATGGACCATAACAATTTGTATATGAACTTATTGTCATGCTCTGACATTATCAAATTTATGTGACTCATCTCGACATCACTTTAAGAGGTCAAATGTACCAAATTTACTATCATTTTGTATTTCTTTATTTTGATGGAGAACCTAGAAATCTTTTCATATTTTGTTCATCAACAACAATGTGCACAATATTTTTTTAATACCACTTGATGGATAAAAATTATCCTCACATATTTGAAGGACCATTCTTAAGAATCATAATGTTCGTCCATTTTAATTACACAATTTTACCACACTTCATATAGACACATTCACTACTTGCATATTCCATACACATACATGTATGTATTTGTGCTACTACATCACATACGCAAAGAATGAGTGTATATTTAATGCGGGGGGGGGAAAAATTTTTTACTTCTAGTACAAAAAGTTATACAACTTTATGTTCATTCATCATCAATATCATCACCATAGTACATTAGGACTAAAACTCAATGTTTTACCCATATGAAGACACAAAAGCACCAAACCCAATTGGAAATGCACCATTGCTGAGAGTTAGTTGAGTTATAAAAATTCGTTGATAGAAGGAACATTTATCTAAGCGAAGAAAGCGATAAGATTCTTTTGCCTCATCCAACTGCAACCCCTCCCCACAAAAAAAATTATTTTGAAAAATATTTCAAAGCTAAGTTTTTAAAATGTTTTTACGCACTCTCCCAATTATCTATTTTAACCCAACCTAACCAGCTATACTAAAGAAACTCATACTATTCAAATCCCTAGTCCATGTCTTCTCCTGTTTAGCACCACTTCCCAATTTTCCTCAAATAATAACGATGCAAATTCACAAGACCAAACATTATTTCAATCTGATTTTTCAAGCTTAGTGTTTTATTGCAAAACAAAATTCCAAATTGTTTTTCTAAATGCAAAAAGGAATACATTTTTATTAGCATTGAATCAATATTCATAAATACAACAACCATATCCTTTTTCTAATACCATATATCAAGCACAAACACATGAATTATCAATATTGATATCCAATTCTTAGAAAATATCCAAACTCCAAGTTCAGAATGATACCGCAAGCACAATGTCGTTGACTGACATAACAACCAAAATAAACATATACCCAATTGCCGAATCGATCTCATAAAAGATCTCCGCAATGAATCTCACAGAGTTTCACTTATTGTCGACGGTTGGAAAAATGTAAAGAAGGGTAGAATTTACGGCAGTGTCATAGGGTAATTCCTGAATCATAGACGTCGATCTTCCATGTACTTGTCACGCCCCGAGCCTACACCTAAACGTAGCTGAAACTCGAAAACTTTTTCTAGTCCACAAGCGAAACGTTGGCCTAAATCATTACTTAACGGAAGACTTACTAAAGTGTCGATCAAGACCGACGTGATTTGGTACCCCCACTAACTCTCTGGTGGGAGAACCATCCAACTAAGCAATTTAACAAGAAACTAAGCATTTAAAGATAAAAAATCAAGTTTAAATGATAGAAAAATATGGAGTTCCCGTTAATACTTCGAAGCTTATACAAAGAACTAAACATAACTATTGCTTGAAAATCCACCTTAGAACTTTAACTTCAGATGTTACCAAAACCTCTACTATGACATAGTCAAAGAAAACCATTGTATGCTCATATACCGCACCACCAAATAAGCATATAATATACTAGTCTCAATTAGAAAATCTGAGTCCGAAAGGAATTGGGGGGGGGGGGGGGAGGGGGGGTCAAGGTTGGGGTGGGGTATGCGGGTTGGGGGTGGGGGGGGGGGGGTGGGTGGGACGAAATAATAGAAGATCCATGAAGCCTAGAAAACTGTCATCAACCCTTACTCTAGATGCGCAATCAACTACAATCATTTGAATTGAGGTCGGTTGTAGCATGCCTGAAGATTCTGGTACTTCAACAAATAAAAAACAAGTGTCATACAATACTACCCACACATTTATTGGTAGGATCACACGGCCTACTCTCATAAGCACAATACACAACGAAAAATTCATAGTAACACGTATTAACAACTACACTTTCTGTTTATTTACAAAGACTCATTACTCATTTGGATGCTACATACATTCCTCAATAGCAAGTATGACAGGTAACCAATAATGTAACAATCAATGTGGTCCTCTCATTGAACTCACACTCAAACGTTTAGTGTGTTGGAGAACGTGACATCAATCAAATATATATGTATTGGAAACGTTCACCTCTGAATCCAATATATGTGTCGAGAGGTGACACCCAACGATTTCATCGGGACAATCACATTCACAACCACAATCATAATGAACACTACCATACTCAAATTGAACAATCAACTAACATGTTCCTGGCATGTAATGTTCGCATGATCATCATTTGAAGGAAGTGATATCTGTTCTAGAATGAATTAGATTGTTCACATTCCCTATTCACCATACATTGCACTCATATATGCATCCAAGGCACATTACTTCATGCTATCTCACACAACCGGGAAATAAAATCCAGCACCTTCTCTCGAAAAGCCAATCTTGATTACTCCTAACACACTCGAATGCTTTCTTGTCCTTAGTCTTTAGCAACTGTTCTTGTCTATAAACAAGTATTTCAAATCTCCGTGTGATCAACAATAAGATTCTATTTCACCAGGAAATTAATAACAACGTCAATCACACCAAAATCATCCCATGATCATAACCTTCCCTAGGGCTTATCCCCCCACCCTCAACGTCCTGACACAACTCTCCTCCCAATATAAATTCCTAAGCTGTTAATTCTAGAAAGCAAATATGATTAGGGGGTAATTTTGGCTTACTTTATCGTTATAAAATCGTCGGAAAATTGTATAGGAAGTGCTCTGGGCCATCTCGCAATCTTAGATGCAGTTTTACATAAATAACGAAATTGAGGTCTTTCCCCAATCTTATTTCCTACTGTTAGCCACCGCACGATCCAGCCCTAGCGGAGAACTAACCTCGCCCGAAGTCTTGGCACGAAGACGAAACTCAAATATGAGTTCCAAGCTCCCATTTAACCTCACCTTTAAATTTTGGGATATTCTAAAACTATATTTTTTCGTGCCAAGGATCAATTTCGGGTAGTTCTACTCACCCGACTTCGATTTTTGTAAAGTTGTAGAGGCTCCTTAACATCTTGCATATCACTTATTTGATACAAATTCATATTAGCATATTCCCCATGCATTACGAAAATTTCCTGAACCTCAGATTATCTCAGCATATTTTCGTCTCATCGCCAAGGCATACGAAATTTTTTCAAGTTCTACGACATCTGGCTCAAATTCTCCCTATTTGCTTTTCCATATCGATGAAAGGTATGTGGTCAATTACTCACTAAGATGAAAATATCAAATGCAAATCTCACTACATTATAAAGATACCATTTATAGAAATGTAGTTTAACTTATGTTAAATACTCTGAAATACGCAAAACACCAATTCAATTTATTAATATGGTTAGCCGAATTCAATAACAACTCAATTGGTGTTAAATTGTGTGAAATATCCATTTGGCTAATATTGCTAATCTCATTGGTCAATCCTAGCTCAAATCCTATAATGCTACTCTTGTTCCACCCATTGTGAACCAATTTGTGTGGCTCTTATCCAAAAATTTTCAGACGGACTCACCCCTCTCCAGAAATCGTAATCCAGATCCCTCCCTATTACAATTCATCACCAGCCCACTACTTTTTTCCTGACCCGGCCCTTTCCAAAACAGAGAAACCCAGAACGCTACAACGTCTTCTTCTTCAAATCCTTGTACAAATTTACTGCAATTCCAATTGTTGCCCCGTCCTGGACAGCGAGAGATCATTCCACGTCAATGCCAAGGACACTGAAATTCATTCCAAGAGTCCTCCCCTTCGTCTTCCGAAATGGGTTGAAGCTTCAGGAAAAGGTGTTTAGCCTAAATGGGAAAAAAATTCAGAGGTTTGAATTTTGAATAGGTTTGATTTTTGTTCGAAAATTTCTGTTGATGAAAAAGGGTGGGAGATAATTATAGGGGTTGAAAAAAAAAAGAAAAAAAAACTAGAGGTTGAATGAGATATTGGGAAAAATAAATTGAACAAAAAAAGAGGTATGAAGTTAGTCTTAATCTGCCGATAGAAAATATAGCTTAAAAGAGTCACTTTTTCGGTTTCGCTTGAATTTTTATTGGGGGGTCTTGCTGTTTCAATCTGAGCTCCTGCAATAGAAGAATAGTGGAAGGTCGCTCCCCTACTCGTTCCCGTCTCAGTTCGTTGTCCAAAATGAGGTCATAATCTTGTTTTGTTTTATTTAAATTCGTTTTCTTCTATGTCGTTCGTGCTATAATGTGCTATCTTGAGTACTCTTTATTTGTTAACTTTGTAACAACTATTTTGTTTACGTCAGTTCGAGTCAGTATATTATTTTTGATAAAACCTAACTGGGCCCTACTTACCGACGGCACAGACCGTCATGGCACGACAGACCGTCATTGTTCGATCCTTCGTCGTCCTATACTTGTGTAAATTTCTTCTCTCTTCTTTCTTCCTCATTAGACCCTCGCTCACAACCGTTCCTTCGACTCTGAGGGGGGCGGTCATAGCCGACGGGCCATCGAGGGTCTTCGTTCCAAAACACTTAAACTCTGAAATCTGGGTACTAGGATCGACTCGCTACCCTTCCCCCCCCACTTTTGTGACGGACCTGCAGGACGGACCGTCGTATACTCTGACCGTCACAAGCTGCGTAACCCGACTTGGTCAACTTCCACTAAAAGTTTTAAAGGGTGTTTTGGACTTTCCATTATTATAATCCTGAAACTAGCGGGTAAGTGTAATAATTTATGACTGGGGGTTAAAGAAGATAATAAGGAAATAAATAGTGGGTTACTTTTATCATAATGCTTATATGATAATTAGGGTAAAATAAAGAATCTGCCCAAGAAAAATAAAAGAACAGAAAGGGGAACGAACGAGCGAGAGAGGAGAGAATGAAGAGGACATGCACGGCATTGTAAGGTATCTTGCTTGATCATTATTCTTTGGTAGAGTAGGTTATGGTTTATTTCCTGATATGATGATAAACTCTAAATAGAGATCGGGATATGTTATGGGTGTGTATTTGTAATTTCTTCTGAGGTTTGCTTGATTGTGTGTTTGTATGTTGTTGATTGTGTATTGTGGTTGGGGTTATGAATTATGAACTGGGCATCTTATACTCTTATTTAAGATGACGCCTTGATATAAGAAGACTGATGAAATAAAATAACGAGGTAATATGGATCGGAGTGTCACGTTCTGACACGGATAGTATACTTGGATCGGAGTGTCACATATGACACGGTAATATTGAATCGGAGTGTCATCATTCCGACACGGTAGTATCGGGATCGGAGTGTCACGTCCGACACGATAATAATAAAGATAAGGAATCTTGAATTAATTAATAAACTCAATCGAAGACCTATTTTCCAAATGAGTATGGTTGGAGGTTTGAGTCCTCATTGGTGTGCTATGTCTTGTTTGCCATGGTTCTTGTCTTTTGCTTGCCACCGTTAAGTATTATGGTTTGATTTTATATTATATTATTCAGTATCTATTGCTTTTGATTGATTTAGCCGATGATACCGTACTCAATCGTGTTCCTTGTACTGACCCCTACTTGTATTGTCTTTTTTTGTTATTTGTGGAGTGCACAAGTGGCCATCGAACTTCGACTCGCCTCAACTCTAGCCAGTCTCCAACACATCAGACTTAGGGTGAGCTATTATTCCTAGCTCGTGCTGGATTCTCTCCTTCACTTCTGATGTCTTTGAAGTTCGGACATGGACCATATTTTTTACTTATTTTAGCTTCTTAAATACTCCTAGACTTGGTAATTTGAGGTAGATGTTTCTTGATGTAATGACTTCCAGATTTTGGTGATAATAAGTATTAAACTTTTAGAAATCTCGTTTATTTAATTGATTACGTAATAAGTTTTGGATCTTCCGCATTATTTTTACTATCAAATTGATATACTGGTAATGTTGGGGTTTTAGATTTGTTGGTTCGCTCACCTAGTAGGATCAAGTGTGGGTGACACTCGCGGCTCGTTTTGGGTCTTGACCAACTTGGTATCAGAGCGTAGGTCGTTTGGTCTTCATCAACAAGAACGCGTCTAGGAGATCTTGAGAAACGGTAGGGGGACGCCCTTACTTTTCTGTTGAGATGCTATAGACTTTAGGACCACTCCATCTTTCTTTCTTCGTGCTATTACTGATCCCAATTGGTATCTAGGTGATACAAATTGGTATCGACATCCTCACTCTATTTCGCAGATGATTAGAACTAGAGCAACACCTGTGCCAACAGCATCACCGGCAAGACATGATGCGTCTGAGCCCCATTGAGCTGTAGGCCCGAGGGGGATATTGGCAAGCGACGTGGTAGGGTTCAGGAGGATGCCCTCTATGGTTAGGACAAACACCTGGTCCAACCTAGTAATAGGGCCCCAGTGACTCCTCCACCGATGATGAGGTAGTAAGAGAGGGTGAAGAAGGGGAAATGGCAGGTTCAGATGAGGAATTACCACCCCAACCTACCCCATAGATATTAATCAGCTTCTTACTTCTCTTAGCGGTTATCTGATCAGGGCCAGACACTCCAGTGTTTTGTCTGGCCCAGCCCCTCAGTTCATGGAGTACAACATGCGCTGCGTGGCCCCTGGCATGGATGCCTCATTGGAAGTAGGCATGTTTCCTCGATTGGCTACATGTTCTATAATGACAAGTGTGCACATGAACTTTTCACTAAATCTTAAAGTTGAAACCTCCAGTGTTTCAAGGGTGCTGATCGAAGCTGCCATGATTTTCTGGTTCATTGTCATGAACTGCTACTCGGATGAAACATAGTAGAACGATTCGTGTTGAGTTTGTGACCTTCAGTTCAGGGGATAACAAACATTCGGTGGCGGTCGTATGTTGAGTGTCAACCAGCACAGGCACCACCCTATGACTTGGGCATCATTCTCTCGCTTTATTTATGGAGAATGATATACCCCAGACTTTGGAGGGATAGAAGGAGGTATGAGTTCCTGAGGCCTATAGCAATGAGGATTCCGTTTTTTTTTGTGCTTCCTATGAGGATAAATTTCGTGCACTATCCAGGTATGCCACTCAGCTTTTATCATCCCACAAGAGCGGATTCGCCGTTTTGTGAAAGGATTGAGGTCAGATTTTTGGATCCCCAGCCTTAACATTAGCTGCTCAGCAAAATCCTTTTAGGAAGTGTTGATTTTGTGATAAGGTGAGGGGTGAGCAGACGACTTCACCGTAGCGTCCGACCATCTAAGAAGTTCCGTTAGGGAAGTTAGTTTATGGTTCTTAATCCAGAGGCAGAGTGTCAGGAGGTTCCCAACCCATCCTATTCAGTCTTCATTGCAGGTTCTTAGTTGGGGTCCATCGCAGGCCCAGTCCAGGCCTTTTTCTGAGTTTGGAGGTTATACCCCAGATTTCGTCATTTTCACAGGACCTATTCTTGACTCCATTAAATTTTATGATTTGGAGAGACTGGACATATAGGAAGTATTGCCAAACAGAAAAGGTTGACAACAGACCCCCAATAGTTAGAGGTAGAGGTGGTCATGTGAGAGGCCGCCATTCTGGAGCACGTGGTGGCCAAGTATGGTGTCACCAAATCAGTCGGGGTGGCGGGCAAGCTGGACTACTGCTGCTGCCCATGGGTAGGAGGCAATGTACAACAGGTGATAGTGACCCCATTATTATGCTTTCCCCTGGGGTCTGCAGCAGAGACATCTGAGTTATTATCACATGTACTCGTTTGGTCTGTGTATTGGCATGGCTTCTGTATGTTTGATCCTGTATCCACATTTTCATATGTATCTTCCTCATTTGCTACTGGTCTTGATTACATTGTGATTGCTGTGACATGCCTATTGGTGTCTCTACTCTGTGGGTGAGTCGGTGATAGTAGAAGGTGTATAGGTCTTGTCTTGTGACTTTTGTGGGAAGCATACTTATGTAGATTTGATTATTCTAGAGATGGGTTTGATTTTGAGGTAATTCTGGGTTGACTTGGATTTCTCCAAATTTTTGCAATCTTAGATGGCAATGTCAAAAACTTGACATGGCCAAGCCGGAATAATCTGCTAGTGTTGTAGGGTGGATTATATTTCCCCACCTCCAGTCTTATTATCCTTGTCTTAGCTCTAAGAGGATGGTTAGTAAGGGTTGTTTAGCTTTCTTGGGCATATCTTAGGATGATACTTCCAGTACGTTCGATTGAGTCCTGTTCGATATGTTCGTGATTTGCTGGATATGTTTCCTGCAGACCCTCCTGTGTATGCCACCGATAGGAATATTGATTTTTGTATGATCTGAGCCTGGTACTCGCCCCATTTCATTCCCCCTTATAGAATGGCTCCGCTGAAGTAAGGGATTTGAAGGCCCACTTCAGGTAATTGTCAGATAAAGGTTTTATATTAGACCGAGTGCATCCCTTGGGTGCTCCTGTTTTATTTGTGAAACGGAAAGATGGAATCTTCGGATGTTGCATAGTTTCAGGCATCTGAATAAGGAACTATTAAGACAAGTCCCATTCCTCGCATTGATGATTTGTTTGATCAGTCAAGGTGTTGTGTCTTCTCTAACAATTATTTGAGATCCGGTTTATCATCAATGAAAAATACGGGGCAACAGATGTGGCCAAAGCTGTTGTCGAACAGTATGGGCATATAATTCTTAGTAAGGTCTTTGGTCCTTACGATGCCCCTGCTGCTTTCATGATCCTGATGAACGGATTTGAAGCCCATATCTGGATATCTTTGTTTTGTATTTATGATATATACGCTATACTCAAAGAGCATGAAGAACATGAGGAACATTTTGAGACATGTATTGAAATTGTTGATGGAGAAAAGCCTTTATGATGCCAAATTCTCCACGTGTGAGTTTTGGCTTAGATTCAGTGTCCTTCTTGGTGCACGGGTTTCTACGGATGTATTATGGTGGATCCTTCTAAGTTAAAGCATTTAAGATTTGGGTAGACCTACTAATGTACAGAGGTAATGGATCTTTGTTAGTTTAGCTAGTTACTACCGTCGGTTTTGTCAAGGGGTTTTCCTTCTATTGCTTCGCAGCTGACAAATTTGGCCAGGCAGCAGAATGTTCCATTTGTATGGGTCGGATAATGTGAATAAAGTTGTTCATAAACGTCAGACCTTGTTGACTAGCTGCACAATTCTTACTTGGGGCCATGTGAAGGTAAGAATTTTTATTGTTATTGTGATGCATCTTAGTCTGGTTTGGTGGCAGTGCTAATGTGCGGAGAGAAATGTAATTGCTCTCTGCTTCAAGGCAATTAACATGCATTGAACGTAATCTATCTGACCCATGATTTTGAGTTGACCGCAGTTTATCTGCATTAAGCAATGAACTTATCTATATGGGGTCAAGTTGTGAAGTTTAACAGATCATCGTAGTTTTAAAATATGTCTTTCTCATAAAGACTGGAATTTGAGAGCAGAGAAGGTGGATGAACTTAAGGCCTATATATTACTATTTTTGTATAACCTAGGAAAAGCTAATGTGTGGCAGATGCTTTAAGTAGAAAAGCAGGGAGCATGGTAGTTTTAGCCCACTTGCAGGTTTCCTAGACGCACATTGGCTAGAGAGGTTCAGACTTTGGCTAATGGATTTTTATGAGGCTGGAAGTACTATAGAAAGGAGACTTTTGGCCTGTGTGGAGGCCAATCTTCTTTTATTGATAAAATTAAGGGAAGGCAGGTTTGCTGATGAACTGAGCCGAATTTGAGATATGGTATTACTAGGGAGGCAAAGAGCAATAATTGATGAGGAAGGTGTTTTGAGAATTAAGGTCGTGTATGTGTTCCCCGGTGTTATATTTGATTCACACATTCTTACAGAGGCTCAATATTCAAGGTATTCATAACACCCTGGTGCAACCAAAATGTTGTGACCCTAAATCAACATTTTTGGTGGAGTAGAAAGGAAGCGTGACATTGGGTTTTTGATTTTTTTGCCCAATGCCCAAATTTTTAGCAGGTGACGTATGAAACCAGAGTCCTGGAGGGACACTTCAGAAATGCCCATTCCTAATTGAAGTGGGAAATAATTGCAATGTGATTTCGTGGTTGGTCTTCCCAAGACATTGGGTAATTTTGATTCTATTTGGGTATTGTTGACAGGTTTACTAAGTCTTCTCACTTCTTCCGTTCAACATGGAATTACATGCAGAGCAGTGAGCCAAACTCTATATCTCAGAAATGTTGCGTTGCATGGAGTTCCACTTTCTATCAAGATCAGATAAGTACGCAGTTTTACTTCGTAAGATTTGGAGAACTTTCCATGCTGAATTAGTCCTAGCTGATCTTAGTACGGCATTTCACCCTTAGACCATGGCCAGTCTAAGTGAAACGATTCCGGTGTTGGAGTATTGCTTCGTGCATGTGTGATAGAATTTGGTGGTCATTGGGATAAATTCTTACCCTTGGTAGAGTTTCATACAATAGATATCTATCCTCAAGCATTGATATGGCCCCATTTGAGGCTTTGGTATGTGGAGGAGATGTAGATCTCCCCATTGGTTGTTTGATGCATTTGAGGTAGCCCTTGGGGTACCGATCTTTTGAGGGAATCATTAAATAAAGTAAAATTCATCCCGGAAAGCTTCTAGCAGTCTCAGAGCAGGCATAAAAAATATGCAGATCGAAAGGTTGGGACGTTCTATTTTATGGAGGTTGAACAAGTCTTCAAGGTTTCACCCATGAAAGGGGTATGCGGTTTTGTAGCGAGGTAAGCTTAGTCCTAGGTATATTGTTCCATTTTGAAATTCTTGAAGCGCTGGGGGAGGTGGCTTATGTTGGCATTGGACTCAGGACTTTCATGGTGCACCCGGTATTTCATGTGTCTATGCTGAAAAAATAACTCATGGGGATGGAAACTACATTATTCTTGGGATTCAGTTCTTCTTGATTAGAATTTGTCTTAGTGATGAAGAGCCTGTTCTATTTGAGATAGAGAGGTACGGCAAGTTGAGATCAAAAAGATTGCATCTATCACAGCTTCCAGTGGAAAATCGGCCAGTTGAGAGAGTCCCACTTGAAAGAATGAGGTTGATATGCCAGAAAGATTCCCACATCTTGTTACATATCAGGTACTCTTTCTCGTCCCTTACTTTCTTCCTGTGATTCGTTCGGGATGCACATTGGTAAATTGGTATCTATTGTAACAACCTGTTTAGTCGGTGCGAGCAGTAGAATTATTTTTGATAAAAATTGACTATACCAACGGACCACGCGATCGGACCATCATGTTCACTAAGGCCCGTGATTTGACTCCATCATCCCATACTTGTGTAAATTCTTCTGCTGCTCTCCTCATACCTCGCGACAATAGGACGAACGCGTCATAGCACGACGTCCGTCGATGGTCCTTCGTTCCAAGAACACTTAAACTCGAATCTGGGTACTTGGATCGATCGCTGACTTGTGACGGACCTAAAGGACGGACCGTCGTGATACGACGGACCGTCCAAGCTGCGTAACCCCGACTGTGGTCAGCTTCCGTCTAAAAGTTTTAAATGGGGTGTTTGGACGATTCATGATTATCATCTGAAATTAGCGGGTAAGTGTACTAATTTATTTACTGGGGTTTTAAATTAGCTATACGAACTAAATATTGGGTTACTTTTATCCTACTGTTTCTATGATCATTAGGGTACAAGAAAAGACTCTTCAGAGAAACATAAAAAGAACAGAAAGGGGAACGACCGAGCGAGAGAGAGAGAACGAAGAGGTACACCAATGGCATTGGAAGGTATCTTGCTTGATCACCCATTCTTCTTTGTTGGAGGTATGTTATTTTTTTATTTCTATGTGATAGATAAACTTTACATATGAGATCGATATGATTGGGTGTATGTAAATCTTTCTTGTGCTTGATTGTGTTTTTGTCTGTTTTCCTTGCTGTCTTGATTGGTGGTTTTCCGCCTGCTGCACCTGTATAGCCCTCTTCCTCCTCCGTTACCCCTTTCAGATGACGCCTTGACGTAAAGAAGACTTGATGAATAAAATAATGAGGTAATATGGGATCGGAGGTCACGTTCCGACACGGTAGTATTTTGGTCGGAGTGTCACGTTCCACGACCGATAATATTGGATCGGAGTTGTCACGTTCCGACACGGAGTATTGGGATCCGGATTGTCACGTTCTGACACTTGTAGTATATGGGATCGGATGTGTCACTTTCTGACATGATAATAAAAGAGTAAGGAATCTTGCATTATGTTAATATACTTAAATTCGAAAGGGGGGGGGGAACCTATTTCCGAAATGAGTATGGTTGGAGGCTTGAGTCCTCATAGGGAAGTGTGCTTGGTGTTGTGCCAATGGTTTCTTGTATAAAAACATTTCAGTTGATTGCCACCAATGTTTAAGATTATGGTTGATTTTATATTATTATTCAGTATAATATTGCTTTTCTATTTTGAGTTGGCCGATGAATCCTCTCAGTACTGTTCCTTGTCGACCCCTACTTGTATTTTCTTCTTTGTTCTTTGTAGGTGCACAAGTGTGCCATCGCTTCGACTCGCCCTCAACGCTAGCCAGTCTCCGTTCATCAGACTCATGGTGATCTATTTTCCTACTCGGGCGGATTCTCTTCTTTCACGTCTTGAGTCTTTGAAGTTCGGACATGGACGAATCTTTTTACTTATTTTAGCTTCTTACTACTCTTAGACTTGGTATTTGAGATATATGTTCTTGATGTGAGGACTTATCATTATGGGGCTACTCAGTATTAACTTTAGAAGTTAATTTCAATCTGCTTACGTAATCAATTGGGGTGGATCTTCCGCAATTATTTTACGATTCATAATTGATATACTGGTAAATGTTGGGTTTCAGATTTGTTGTTTCGCTCACCTAGTAGGAACGGGACACTCCGATCCAATATACTACCGTGTCGCACGTACACTTCGATCCAATATTACCTCCTTATTTTAGTTCATCAGACTGTCTTTACGTCAAGGCTCATCGACTAAATAAGAGATTTATATTCCACAGTTCATCATTCTAACCCACCACAATTACACAGGTCAAAACTACAAACAACACAATCAAGCACATAGAATATTTACATCCACCCCATACTATCGTCGCTATTTAGAGTTTATCTATCACTTAAAGAAACCATAACCTCTCCACCGAAGAATCGTGATCAAGCAATCTACCTCCCATGCCTTTGCTGTCATCTTCGTTCTCGTCTCTCTCTCTCGTGCGTTCCCCTTTCGGTTCTTTTTATTTTTCTTATGGCGATTCTTTTCTTTTACCCGAATTATCATATTACCATTATGATAAAAGTAACCCACTATTTAATTTCCCTTATTATCTTCTTGTTTATTTGTTGAGTGGCAGCAAGTGTGTCACTCCTTCGACTTGCCCTCAACTCTAGCCCATTCTCCAGCACATCAACTTCAGGGTGAGCTATTTTCCTAGCTCGGTCTGGATTCTCCTCGTTCACGTCTTGTATGCTTTGAAAGTTCGGACATGGACCATCTTTATACTTATTTTTAGCTTCTAAATGACTCTTATACTTGGTAATTTTGAGGATAGATGTTCTTGATGGCGATGACTTCCAGATTATGGGGATAATAAGTAAATTAACTTTAGAAGTTTATTTAATTGATTACGTCAATAAGTGTTGATATCCGTAACATGATTTTAACTATTCATATTGGGTATAACCTGGTAAATATTGGGGTTTAGATTTGTTGGTTCGCTCACCTAGTAGGATAAGTGTGGGTGCCATTCGCGGCTCGTTTTGGGTCGTGACACTTTATTTGGATTTTCATATGTTAGGACTTGGTTAACAAGTTTTAGCTAGTAATATCTTTTCTTTGTATATAAGTAAACATTTGGGTGTAAATCCTATTTGGAGTTGGTTTGGTGTTATTTACAAGCATGTTCGTTTTCAATCAAAAATATGTCACAAAATTGTGCTAAAATTATATGGTGTATTTTGTTGCCTAAGCTTGTTTTCTTCTCTTGCTTGAAGTTGTGGAATTTGCTTAAAAAAGAGATAAAGGAAAAATTTCTCTTATTGTTTTCATGCCTAGTTTTAGCAAAAACAATGATATTTATACTAATTTTAGGCTACTGCTTTGGCTCTAGTTTAAAATGTTTAATTTTATTCTAAACATAAATATATTGTTCTCTTTTGCTTGTATATGTGTCATCTTAATCCTAATGACATAAACTTTCCATTTAGCCATAGTTGCGTCACTCAGACATTTTAAGGCTATCACACTATCTTGATTATCGTACTTTAAGCATAATGGGGGGGAGATTTGGTTTAATTTTAAGTGGTATGCTTTCATGCTTGCATTTTTTTTGTTCATTTTTAGCATTAACATGGGTATAGTACTTACGCACTTTCTTTTTTGATCTATATTAGTTTGGTTTAAATTTTATTTTCTTTTGCTTTCTATTAAGGTGTAGGAATACTCTATCAAATCATGGTTCATCTCTACCTTTCTTATTTTCTAGTGTAAATGGGTTGATCGTTCTTGTGATATGGAAAGTGCTATCGATTATGTGTTGGCATTAATGAAAGATCTACAGAGTGTATGCTCAATGAAATGCCCACGATATCCCTTTGTCTGTTGCTTGCATTTATTTATTTTTTATATTTGGATTCACTATTTATTATTACTTGTATAGGCTTTGATGTTTACTTCCTCAACTCTTGTTATCATTACGTGTCCAGTTGATATACAGTAGTGCTTTCATGTTTGTTTCAAGGCATCTTTTAATTGTTGATTTAATAGTAATTTAGGTTTTCATCATTGATCTTAAATACATGAGTTATTTTGTTCTCATCAAAGTTTTCTCATTTGTTTTTATTTGAGTAATATGCGAATTTGTTTCTTTCCTTTCTTGTATGAATCCTTTCACGAGTCCATAACGGAGTTCTTCTCTGTTCCCTTTGCCTTCCCGGAATCGAGGCCATATGAGGCTCAAACCTCTTTGTGTCATCTGGAGTCAGCCGAAATCATGGGTTTACTAGAAAGAGTGTTAAATGCACGGGGTTGGAAATTGGGGAATTCCGACTTCCAAAAAATCTCGAAAGATGTTGTATACGTGAAGTATAATTCTATATACATGATTAGTGACCCAATAAGTGATATCCAGGTTGAGGTGCAGTTAACATGCTTAAAATTGAATGCACGTTGAAGAGGCTCAAGAGAAGGTTTTATATATTTGATATCTTCTAGTATACATCATCATAACAACTAAGTATACCACAACTTACTTTGGCACCAAATTGGGCCAAGATCCATTATTACACGTTGTTTTGATTCCAAGTAAACCCAATTAGATTTTAATCGTGATGTTTTTTTTTTTGTTTGGAAGTCTTAGTGTGGATTTTTGTTGGGCTTTTTTATTTTTCTTGGTTTTTTTTGGGGTTTTTTTTGTTTGTTTTTGTTTTATTTTTTTTTTTTTGTTTTTGTTTTTTTTTTTTTTTATTCTGTGTTTATTTTGTCTTTTGTTTTTTTTTTTTTTTTTTACTTGGTGTTTTTTATGTAGGTGACTGTGTCTTTTTATGTTCTTTCTTGTTTTTTGTTTTTTTTTGCCCTCCACCCCCCCCGCCCCGTCCCCCCTCCACTTTTGCTTGGTTTTTCTGTTTCTCTTTTTTCTCTTTGTTGTTTTACCCCCCCCCCCGCCCCCCCCCCCCCCCCCCCCCCCCCCCCCCACAACCCCTCCCCCCCCCCCCCCCCCCCCCCCCCCCCCCCCCCATCCCCCCCCCCACCCCCCCGCCCCCCCCCCTCCCCCCCCCCACCCCCCACCCCCGCCCGCGCCCCCCCCCCACCCCCCCCCCCCTCCCCCCCCCCCCCCCCCCCCCCCCCCCCCCCCCCCCCCCCCCCGCCCCCCCCCCCCCCCCCCCCCACCCCTCCTCCCCCCCCCTCAGCCCCCCCCCCCTCCCCCACCCCCCCGCCCCCCCCACCCCCCCCCCTTCCCCCCCCCCCCCCCCACTCGCCCCCCCCACCCACCTCCCCCCCCCCCCCCCCTCCCCCCCCCCCCACCCCCCACCACCCCCCCCCCCCCCCCCCCCCCGCCACCCCACCCCCCCCCCCCCCCCCCCCCCACCCCTTCCCCCCCCCCCCTTTCTCTGTTTCCTTAGTTCTTTATGTTAATTTATCTTCCGTAAGTAGTCGGCTTAGCGGTGCAGGTCGTTCTTCTTTTTACATTGGGGTTCCTCCGCCGTCCCCCACCGCGCCCCGCCCCCCGCCCCCACCCCACTCCTTGGGTAGTTTTTTTTTTTTTTTTTGTGTTTTTTTGTTTTGCGGTTGTTGTTGTTGTTGTGTTTTTTTGTTTGATTATTATGGTTTTTTTTTTGTGTTTGGTTAACTTGCTCTTTATGTTATAGTGGTTTTGTTCTTTTGTTTTATACTTTTATTCTCTTTGTTTCTTTGTTCGTATGTTGGATGTTCTTTTTTTTTTTTTGCTTATGTTGTACATTGTAGTAGTATAGTGAGTCTCTGTTGGGCTTTTTTTGCTCTGTTTTTGGGTGTTTTTTTTTGTTGGAATGTAATTTTGGTTCTTGTTTTTTGTTAGTTTAGGTTTTAGTTTTTTTTGTATAGGTTTTAGCTTTTTTCTTTGGGGTGATTTTTTTGTTTTGTTTTTTTTTCTTTGGGATATTATTTAGGTCTGTGTTTTGTTAGTTATTCTGTGATTGGTTAATTTTGGGGTGGGTTTTGTTTTATTTTTTTCTAGCAGCTTTTGTGGTTATTGGGGATTTGTTTGCCAGGTTTTTGTTGTGTGGTTGGTCGTGTGTGAGTGTTTGGTGTTGTTGGAACGTTAGTTTTTTTTTGGGTAGTTGATTTGGGGTGTATTGACGATACTTTTTTTTATGTTTTGTTGAATATCCCATCCGCCCAGCCCCTCGGAGCCCCCCCGCCCCGCGTCCCCACCCCCCCACACCTCCCCGCGCCCCCCCTCCCACCCCCCCTCCCCGCCCCCTCCCCCCCCCTCCCCCCAAGCGCCCCCCCCACCACCCTCCCACGCTCCCCCCACCCCACCCACCCAACACCCCCCCCGCACCCCTCCCGCCCCGCTCCCCTCCCCCCCAACGCGCCCCTCCCACCACCCCACTACCCCCCCCCGCGCCCCCCACGCCCTCCCCTCCCCCCCCCAGCCCCCCACCCCGCTCCCCTACGCAGGCGCCTCCCCCTCCCCCGCCTCCCCACCCCCCCCCGCCCCCCCCCCCCCCCCCCCCCCAAAACCACCACCCACCCACCCCCAGCCCCCCCCGCCTGCGCCTCCCCCTCCCTCCCACTCCCACCACACGCCCCCCGCCCCACCCCCCCCCCCCCCCCCCCGGCCGTCTGACCAGCAACGCACCGCTCCGCCCCGCGCCCCGCCCCCCCACGCCGGCCCCCCCCCCCGTCCTCTCCCACACGCCCCCCACCCCCCCCCCCCCCCCCACCCATTCACCACCCGCCTCCCCCCCCCCCCCCAAAGACCCCCCCCCCCCTCACCCCACACACCCCACAATACCCCCCCCCCACCCCCCCACCCCCCTCCACCCCCACCCCCCCGCCCGTCCCCCCCACACCCCCCCCCTCCCCCCCCCCCCCCCCCCCCCCCCCCGCCCCCCCACCACTCCTCCAACCCCCCCCCCCCCCACACTCATGACCGCCCACCCCCCGCCCACCTCCGCCCCTCCCCCCCCCCTCCTCCCCTAAACACCCCCCCCCTCCCCCTCCCCACCCCACCCCCCACCCCCACCGCCCCCCCCGACCAGATCCGCCCCCACCCCCCAATACCCCACCCCACCCCCCCCCCCCCCCCCCCCCCCACACCACCCCTACCCCCCCCCCCACCACATCCCCCCTCCACCACCCCCCCACGTCCCAAACCCCCCCCCCCCCCCCTCCCCCCCACCCCCACCCCCCCCCCCCCCCCCCCCACCACCCCCCGTCCCACACACCCCCCCCCACCCCCCACCCCCCCCCTCACCCCCCCCCCCCCCCACCCCCCCCCACCACCCACTCGCACCCCCCCCCCCACCCACACCCCTCCTCCCACCACCCCACCCTCCCCCACCCCCCCGCCCCCTCCCCGCACCCCCCCCCCCCCCCGCCCCCAACAAGAAAAATCACGATCACAGCTCAAGCATCATTTTGTTTTTTTTTGTGTTTTTGTTTTTTGTTTTTTTGTTTTTTGCTTTTTTTTTTTTCCCCCCCCCCCCCCCCCCTCACGCCCCCCCCCCCCCCCCCCCCCCCCAGCCCCCCCCCCCCCGCCCCCCCCCTCCCCCCCCCCCGCACCCCCCCACCCCCTCACCCCCCCCCCCCCCCCCCCCCCCCCGCCCCCCCGCCCCCCACTCCCCCTCCCCCCACCCCCCCCCCCCCCCCCCCCCCCCCCCCCCCCCCCCCCCCCCCCCCTCCCCCGCACCCCCCCCCCCCCCCTCCCCACTCCCCCCCCGCCCCCCCCCCCCCCCCCCCCCCCCGCCACGCCCCACCCCCCCCCCCCCCCCCCCCCCTCGCACCCCCCCCCCCCCCCCCCCACCTCCCCCCCCCCCCCCCCCCCCCCCCCCCCGCCCCCCCCCCCCACCCCCCCCCCCTACCCGCCGCCCCCGCCCCCCCCCGCCCCCCCCCCCCAGCCCCCCCGCAACCCCCCCACCCCCCCCCCCCCCACACCCCCCACCCCCACCCTCCCCCACCACCCCCCCCCCCCAACCCCACCCTCCCCCCCCCACCACGCCCCCCCCACCAATTTTTTACATTGTTATATTACCTCATTTTCACTACTTTTCATTGTTTTTGGTAAAATTTAAATTTTTAGTTATTGTATCTCATGTTATTTATTTTTTTATTTTTTTAATTGAGAGAATGTAAAATTTTAAGTTTATTGTATCTCATTTTATTTTTTGTTATTTGTTTTAATTGAGAGAAATAATGTAAAAACCAAAAGGGAATTGAGGTGGTGGCAACAATACTACAATATGACTGATTGACTAAAACCTTCAATCAGTTACAAAAATTCAAAAATCAAAATAATCAATCGACACACCATACTGATGAATTCTTTCAAAATTTTGATTGTTCAAGATTCTCATATAATTGAAAACCTCTTTTTAGTTTCGTTGATAGGAACATTTTAAGATCAAACCTGATAACAATGTACGGAGAAAGATTTTTCTAAACTATAATCGATCAAATTGTTTGAAATACAAATTTAACAAGGTAATTGTTGCTTCATAGTTTTTTTTCTATTGCTTTATAATTATGAATATGAAATGTTCAAAAATAATTGTAACACATATTGTTTTCAATCTGTATTCTGTTTTCGTTGTAATTCTAAAACTATGAACACTTCTGAATATTTTATTTGTTTGACTTTTGTTTTGGTTGTTTATTGTTTGTTTGTAGACATTAGTTTTTGTTTAATGTGGAGTTTTTTTTACTGTTTTAAAATTTAATTTTAGCCGTAACAGAAATAGTATGCTCAAGGGGAATGTATTTTGTAAGTGATGTATTCTGAATAAAATTTCAATATTTGTTTATATACATATATTTGGCAGACTACATTGAAATAGAAAAATTACGTTTTTGTTCATAACATGATTCAAGTACTATTATGAATACACACATTTGTTACTTGGTTCATGACAAGATGAAGTACTTTGTGAATATATCTATTTGTTTGCTTGAAAATACACAAAAACTTGATCTTTGCATGCAAATGCAGTTCCCTGATAAAATGAAATATAGGTTAAGAAAAAGTATTCAAACTGGCACAACATACAAGGGAAAAATGCACAAGTACCGCCCTCAACCTATATCCTGGAAATCCCAGAACCACTTATACTATACTACGGTCTATTACCGCACCACCACCCCCGTAACTTATTTTGAACTATTTTTTTTATAACCACTTTTTTAGCCTACGGCACTAATTTTTTTTAAAAAAGTCAACCCATCGTTGGGGCCCACAAGATAGTGTCGTAGTTTCGAAAGGGGGAAAAAATTATTAATAAAATAAGTTCAAGGGGGTAATAAGACCTTAGTATAGTATAAGTGTGTCTCTGAGATTTCAGTCATAGGTTGAGGGGGTACTTGGGCATTATCCGAACATAAAAATATAATAAGTATACATAATATAACTTAGAAACTACATCACATAAAAATAATTTAGATAATAATGTAACTTTGAAAACATTCAAATAGCATTACTATTTGTCAAAAAAATGTATAAATTTTAAATGTATATTTACTTTACTGATACAAACAAGACTCTCACAAACCATAATGAATACAAACACATCTATATACAAAATCATCAAAAATGAATTCATTAATAAAATCATACAAACACCAATACATGAAAATTACATAGCATACAACAAAAAATTACAACAAATACACCACAATGACTACAAAACCATCAATTAGAATTCATTAAAAAATATGATCTCATATTCTGTAAAATGTTAATTCTTAAATCTATTGAATATCTACCAATGTAAAAATAATAAAGGAATGATAAAAATTTGATACATTATCAAAATAAACATAATTGTCGGCAAATACAGAATAAAATAAAAAGGAATACAAATACAAACTAACAAATGGCAAACGGTCTACCTACGAAATTGTGTAATAGATTCAATAAACATACTCACTGGATTTTGGATACCATAAAAGAAATAAATCAACTACACAAACTACATTGTTGAAAAAAAAATTGTTCATTAACTTCAACTCAATAATGCCAAAATACTAAACATGAAAAATAATTAAAATAACCTTTTTTAAATCAACTATTTAGTTTTCTCCGTCCTTTCAAGTATCCCACGAGTAGATGAAGATACTAACTACATTTTTTATATATCTGATTTTAGGAAGATTTGTTCTGATCGTACCCCTTCTCGTTCTCTCTTTCCCTCATTTTGAAGTGGATCCTACCTACATATCCGCTATTTCTTGAATAATACTAGATTAAAGGATGAAAAAGCACTGGAATTTGGACGATTAAGTGTGAATAACTCTAATAAGTCTCTTATCTTAGATTCATCCATTGAATATTGTTAGTAAGTGGTCTAATAATCGAGAATTATTCTCTTTCAACAATTAATTTGATAAAATAAATCAGAAAATAAATCTTAAAACAAGAGATAAAGTGAATACCTTAATTATGGATTTGTGTAAATTCATTCTAACGATAAACAACCAAAAAATGTATGGTGGGATTAAATCAAGTAACTTTTTTAAAAAATCGTTGTGTGAAAACTGTGGCAATAGAGATAAAATAGGGATTTATTAGGAATACATATTGTTTTTCAAAATAATAATATTTTTGACATTTTTACTAATATTTTTAATGTAGTGAGGCTTTTTCTAATTAGTTATGGATTTGACTAGTTTGCATTTTTTGTCTTTTGGGAAAAGGGTTGATATACCCTTCAACTTTGGTCAGTTGGAGCTATATAAACCCCTCGTTATACAAGGACTCATATATGCCCTTACCATTATACACATGGCTCACATATACCCCTGCCGTTACAAATGGCTCAGCATATTACTTCTTATTTAACGGAATTAAAAAATTAGTTTTCAATTTATATTTATATTGGCTTCTATTTTTTTTTTAAAAAATTAATTTAGGGGTATATATGATTCTTCTATCAAAGTGTAAGTATGGGTTGTAATTTTTTTTTTCATACATAAATATTTTTTGACTGCTTTATATAATTATTTGAATTGTTTATTCTTATTTTGTTGTTTTCTTTCATTCCTTCCTTAGTTTAAAAGAAATCAAAAACTAAACGATTTTTTTGTGTGTATTGTTACATTTAATTTAAATTTCTGAGAAAAAATTTGTCATTACACTAAGTTTACAAGAATATTTAGTGACACATAAATAAATTTTATTATCAAAAATATAATTATAATAGTCATTTAAACACAAAATGTCAAAAAAAAATATTTGACAAGGATTAAATTACTCTATGGGATTATATTTTTTTAGAAAAAAATTAATAAAAATTTAGATAAAAATTATTGTTTTTTTCATTTCCGTTAGAGGAAAAAGGTATATGGTGATCAATTTGTTTTTACAGTAGGGGTAATATATGAGCCACTTTTATAACAAGGAATCTATCAGCTTCTAACTGAAGTTGAGGGTATAGTCAGTACCCTTTAATACCTTTTTCTTTAAAACATGGGAGTGAAACCCATGAATTTAGTTTAGGACAGGTTGAAAACAAGTTGGTCCCTCTATCTCATCCTCGAAATTTGGTTGGGCGAATGCCCAGTTATACCTCATCTTAAACCTTTTCTTATATTAGTTTATTTTTTGTCGACTACCTTTCCTTTGTATTGGTTTTTTATTTGATTAAAATTCCCCGAAAGAAATCATGTAAATCTTTTTTTTATGTTCAAAATTATAAGATTTATTCTTTATTTTACCTTACCTAGTGTTTGTTTTATTTCATTAGTTGTCTTGCAACTTGAAATTATTCCCGATCGAAGATTTCCCTTTAGTTGTTCCTCTTAAAAGTAAAATAAATAAAAAAATAAATTATATATCCTTAATTTATAAATTGGAAAAGTCCATTTTAGTGAAATCATCGTCAACAACGGCTAGTTAGACGGACATTTCTAGGGCTTAAGCAACATGAACACTTCTCGGATCAACTTTGAACACCTTTTCTCAACTGATTTTTTCTTTTTAAATTTTTTGAAAATAATTACAATTTGTCTTGATTTTTTACTAAAAATAAGGGGCGACTCTTCAATTTTTAAAAAATTGATTTCTCTTAAATCATAAATTAATTGATTTTTCAAAACTTAGATAGTCATTTTTTAAAATACATTTTTCAGTAAAAAACAGTTTCAAGAGAAGAGTAGAAGTAAATCTCTTATACTTTTGATGTCCAAGCAAATATGTGTCTTGTTTATTTGTCAAAGATGTACATTCATTCACTAAATTACATGGACTATCAAGTGTCTTTCCCCGATTCTACCTTTTGGTGTGACTAATATTCAGTCACGGATGATTTCCAAGAATACCCGTCGGTATTGACATTTTGTAATGAAATATCCTAGTAATAAAAATTGTACTACATAACTGTCAAATATATTTTTCTTTTATTTGTATTACAAAAATTTTATGGATTGTATTCCAATATAATCTAATCACTATATATGAATACGATTAAGGAATGATATATGATTCTTGAAAAAAAATAGAGTACATAATTAAAATACTAAATTCTATTGATGTTGATACAATATTCTAAAAAATACAAATTTAAAAAATGCAGTTTAATCGAATTCATTTCAACAGAAATTTAGTATTAGCAATGAAAATTTAAAAACCGATACGATAAATTTAATGAACAAGTGGTATGAGTTCATTGTGTTTATTTTTTTGAATTTGTATTTATTTTTGAATTTTTGTAATTGATGAGACTTTTAAACACTTGTCCCTGTTTTAAAAGAAATATGTCCCCCTAAATTTCTCCTTTTTGTTAGTTTTAACATTATATTCTTTAAATGTAAAACAAATAATCAAGAGTTTAATTAAAAATATATAAATTGCAAATTTTGACATTTTTAACTAAATATTTAATAGTTCCTATTAAATATTAAGAATATTGACATTTTGAAAATTTTTCCTTCCTAATTGTTTAATAGTATTTTGTAGCTTCTAAGACCTTTCATTTATACAACTACGTCTCCACCCAAAGTTTATGTTATTCATACCATATTCTTTTGTAAAACCAATTCATTGTAACTTGTGTATTGTGAGAATTTTCCATAAATTAACAAGATTATCACGAACAGCTTTCAAAAACAGCAATTTTCACAAGATATGTAACGTAGAATGTATTATTCCATTACTTCTCAACAAAAGAGGTCCTACCTAATAGCCTCTATAAATCTCAAAGTATGAGTAAGATCTCTGCATTATCGCTACTCGCTTAACTTGTTGAATTATACTGAATATGTTATCGTTGTTGATAATGGTCATTTCTAAATTATGAATACATTAATTTTTTCATATATATATGAACTTTTTGTCCACATGACCTAAAATGTTTTCTAAAAGAACCTATAACATGTCCATTTGGAAATGGTAGGCTAATCGAATCAATAAACAAGACAGCATTGAAACGTGGTTTCACTTCTCTAAACATGTATTTTGTATAATTGCTTGATCATTAATATGTTATTAGCTATTGAAATTTTTTAATATATGAGTCACTTATAATGTTATAATTTTACTTTTAATTTTTATTGAACAAAGATTTTCCTTTTCAATTACCTTCGTTGGTAGATAATGACACATTTTAATACTAATAAAGGTTGATATTTTTTTGTTTTTAGACAAGCTTACTCAAACTGAATATGAAAAACATGCTGCAAGAAATTCCTAAAAATAAAAGAAAATATCTTGATGTATGTTTAGGATTACAAACTTTCAATGAAAAAAACATTATTTTTGAAATACTATAACCAATCTTCAAAAAATATCAATTAAGCTTTCAAAATGAATTTATTATACGTACCATGTGCAAAAAAAGAATGCAGGTTCCATAGCACTCTAAGAAGGATTGCAGAATTTATCATGATTCTTTTTTTCATGCACGTTGAAAGTATTTGATAGTCCTTTGGACAAATATGTTTTCTTTTCGCGCTTCATTTTTCAAATATTATGTTTTTCAGATGCAAGCTGTAATTTTCAATTAGTTGTTCATCGAATTCTCTTCTAATTGAACGATTTGACTTTCATAAAGAAAGGAAGATCTTGCCTCCACACAGGCCAAAAATCGTCCCTTCTCATTTACTTTCTAGCCTCAGAAAGTCATTAGCCAGTCCAACCCTTCTATCCAATTGGGCGTCTGAAAACCGGCAAATGAGCTAGACTTCCCATGCTCCCTGTTCCTCTGCCTTTCTACTTACAGCTCTGCTACAACATTTGCTTTTCCCTGATTGATCAAGATAGTGGATATCATAGTCCTTTCAGTAGTTCCCCTCCATCTCCTCTATCTGCAATTCAAATCGTTCTGAGTAAAGACATACTGTAAACTACGATGAATCCGTATAGACTTCACATTTAACCCCATATAGAAATTTCCCCATACTTTATGAAAACAACTGCTGCAGCCAATCCAAAATCTTGGGTCCGGATATTACGTTCATGCACCTTTAAAATTTCCTCGAGGCATAAGCAATTACAATTCTTCTCTTGCAAATAATTCCTGCACCCAACCATAATATGATGCATTCCAATAACAAAATTCTTTACCTTCACTGGCAGGGTAAGAATTGGTGCATAGTCAACCAGGTCCTTGAGTTGGCTGAAAACTTTCTCACATTCGTCCGACCATACAAATGGAACACTCTGCTTGAGTCAATTTGTTCCCAGTCGGGAAGCAACGGAAGAAAAGTCCCTGACAAATCCGATAAGGTATAGCTAGCTAACCAACGAAGCTCTTACCTCTGTAACATAGTAGGTCTTACCAAATTCTTCATGGCTTCAAATCTTGGAAGGACCAACATCACCCCATCCCTTAGAAAATGACCATGCCCCAATCAGGGACACTGAATTGCCAAAACTCACACTTCGAGAATTGGCATAAGCTTTTTCTTTCTCCCTTCCTTCCCTCAACAGTTCAATACCATTCTCCAGTGCTCTTCTATGTTCTGTTCTTTCTCTCCTTCCTGCTCTTTGAGTATACAGGTATATCATCAATAAACACAATGACAAAGAATCCATTCTGGCTTAAAAAATCCCCGTTCATGCAACTCCATTAAAGCAAGCGGGGGGGGTGCAATTCGTAAGTCCAGGAATTACATTACTAAGAAAATTACAGAATGCCATACCGGTTTTCGAAACGCCGTCTTT
Source organism: Solanum habrochaites (assembly GCA_027704765.1). Classification (NCBI taxonomy): domain Eukaryota; kingdom Viridiplantae; phylum Streptophyta; class Magnoliopsida; order Solanales; family Solanaceae; genus Solanum; species Solanum habrochaites. Next base: position 56,386,086 of record JAKWJA010002498.1, read on the forward strand.
GGAACCTCTGCGTGCCCGTATTTTCAATTGAGGTTTTACCAGATCTCAAGTCGATTTTTGAGATGGTAAAGGCGCCCTTGTACTGGGTCCTAATACAAATCATCAATGCGAGGCGAGCATACTTGTTTCTTAACAGTAACTTTAACATTTATTCAGTTGCCTGTTAGTCTATGCACATCCGAAAACTCTCCCATCCCTTCTCTTCACAATAAAAAACCAGGAGCAACCCCATGGGGAGCCACTTGGTCTAGTCGTAAGCCCTTTCCCCTAACAACTCTTGAAGTTGTGCCTTTACTTAACCTCTCTTACTCAACATCGGGAGCCAAATCCTATAAGGGTAATTGAAAATGGGGTAGACCGCGGGTGGTGGTCCAGAGATCATGCAAAAGGTCCATATCTTCTATCTGGGGGTGGCATACAAGGAAGGTGGGCGGTGCAGGGAGAACAATCCAGAAACTCAACCCGGACATATCGCAACCGACTCCAATTGAAGATACTTGGGTAGAATCATCCCTTAGGGGTGCCGAAGTCCAAACGGGGGGGGGGAGGGCACCCTTTTACTAAAACCATAACCTTACACGAAGAAAGTAATTACGAACTGGGGGGGTGGGGAGGTTGGAAGGGGTGGTAGTCACCTCTCCCCCAAGCTGGTCCTGTCCCAGCTTGGCCACCGTTTACAGTTTTCTAGCATTACAATCTAAAGATTGCAAAATTCCGGAGAAATCCAAGTCAGACCCAAATTACCATCGAAATCAACCATTTCTAAACGATAACCAAGTCCCTACATGAGTATTGCTTCCCCCCACAAAAAGTCCAGACAAGACCTATATAAAAATACCTTTCAACTATCACAACTCACCCACCGGAGTAGAACTACGAACAGGCTGTCAAGCATTCACAATTAAATTAAGACCAGTATCAATGAGGAAGATACATATGAACATGTGGAGCCGGACAAATAAGACAGAAGCCATGCCTCACAACCAAAAGATTACCGGGGGGGGTGTGAGGTACAGCATCAATCAAGCTGTCTCCCGCTTGGTCGACCGCCCATGAAGCGTAACACATGGCCCTCTCACCTTCTGCCCTTGCCTACTCATGTTAGTGGCTGCGTCCGCTCTCGGCTTGCCCGCCCCGCAAAACACGGATTGGTTTTGTTTGTCCAGCCATTCACCTTGACCACCACACGTCCTCTAGAATGGCGGCCCTTCCATAGTACCTACCTCTACCCTCGGACTAATTGGGTTTTTGTGACACTCTGTTGTGGACAATATCTCTTAATAATGTCCCAATTTTCCTCCCACATTCCATAACACTCCTCTGGGTTCAAGATAGTGGGGCTGTGAGAGGGACGACCGGTCTGGGGAATAACCCCAAACTCCGAGAAATGTTGAACCGGTCTGCGGTGACCCTCAGCTACACAGCTCCAGCCTGTAGTGAAAGTGACTGAATAGGGTCGGGCGTATAAACCTACTGAACTCCTCTACTGAACTCTGCCCTCGGAGTAAGAACCACTAAACTCCCTCCCTATACGAAACTTCTTTCTTCTTAGTTGGCTGATGCCATGGTGAAGTCATCTGGAATTCACTCCCTCCCCTATAGGTCACAAAGTCTACCACTTCCTGAAATAATTTTGCTGGCAGTAGATCCTGTAAGGGCTGAATCTGCATATTGACCTCAATCCCTTCACAAAACGGCGCTTCTCCTCTTGTGACTGAAGCAAAGCTGGGTGCATACCTAGATATGCACGAAAACTTGCCTCAATACCAGTAACCCTACTCCTGCCTTGCTCTAGGCTGTCAGGAACTCATCTCTCCCCTCCTATCCCTCCCTCAAAGGCCGGGTAATACTTCCTCCATAAAAACAATCGAGAGATGTGGATGCCCAAGTCCCATCGGTGGGCCTGCCTGTGATGGTTTTTTGACACTCACATACGAGAGCCATCCACAGTTTGCGTTCCCCTGAAATTGATATGTCGGAGAGTCAAATATCTACGCCCAAAAATCTTTCTACTAATGCCCATGTTGTGTAGTACTCATGACAATCGACCAGAAATCCATAGGCAAATCCTCGGGATTCCATGCGAGGGGTCAGCAACCCTTGAAGACGTGAGAGGGGTGTTTGCGATTTTCAAGAACTTTCTGAGAGTTTGTTTTGTTTCACTTGTTCCTTATGGTCACCCTGTAGTCAATCGAGGAAACGTGCCCTGTTTCCATGAGGCATCCATGCGGGGAGCCACACAGCACTGCATGGTTACTCCCGGAACCTGAGGTCTGGTGCAGAAACACTGGAAGTTGTCTGGCCTGTCAGATAAGGGGCGGCGCGAACCGGGGGGGGGCGCTGAAAATAGCAAGCAACCTGATTAAAAATCACTCTGGGGTAGGTTGGGGTGGGTAATTCACTCATTCCTCTGCACTTGCTTCATTTCCCCTTCCTCACCCTCTCCTTACTACTTACTTCCTCAGTCGGTGGAGGATCAAACCGCCCTAGTACTCTATGGGCCAGGTGCTTGTCCTCTTCCTCAGAGGACGTCCTCGTCCGCGACCTCTGCCACGGCCCTTGCCACTCGCTCCTCTCTTCGAGCTACAAACAAACAAAACAACAGCCCCCCCCAGTGGCGGCTGCAGACGCCTCTTGTCTTTGCCGGCTGGTTTGGTTTTGGCGCAGTTGTTGCCTAACTGTCTAAAACCATCTGCGAAATAGAGTGAAGATGGTCCGATACCAATTTGTTCCACCTGAGACCAATTGGTATCCAAGTAATAGCACTGAAAGAAAAGAAGGAATGAATTTGTTTTTTCTAAAGTCCTACTAGCCTCTCAAGAAAAGTAAAGGCGTGCCCCCTACGTTCCTAAGACTCAATCTACTAGACTGTTGTCTTGTGATGAGACCAACGAACCTAATGCTCTGATCCAAGTTGGTCCGGACCCAAAACGCAGCGCGAGTGGGCACCCACAATGTATACTCTCTATGTGAGCGAACAACCAATCTAATCCCAACGTTCACCATAATAAACAGAAAATAATGCGAAGACTTTAAACTCATTAACGAAATCAATTAAATAAACTTCTAAAATTTTATCAATTCTATCCCCAAAACCTGAAGTCCTCATCGACAAGAACATCTATCCTCAAATTAACTAATCTGAGTTCATACGAACTAAATAATAGAAGAGATAGTCCATTTCCAACTTCAAACAACTCAAGACGCGAAGAAGAAATCCAGTCCCGAGCTCAGAACAATAGCTCACCCAGAAATCTGATTATGCTTGAAGTCGGCTCGAGTTTGTCGGTTGAGTCGAAGTCGATTGTAACGTTTGCTGCACTCCACAAATAACAAAGAAAAACAATTACAACGAGGGGTAGTACAAAAAACAAGTACTACCTGAGTAGTATCAATCATCCGGCCAACTCCAAATGCAAGCAATATAATCATATACATAACATAAATTTCGCTACCAGACTCACAGATAACAAAAACAAAGTACCATAAAACGATTGGCCACCACCCAACACAACTAGAGACTCATCCTCCACACCATACTCATTTGGGAAAATAGGTTCTTTTAAATCTGAGTATATTAACAATGCTTTAAAAGATTCTTCTTTTTCTATCCTGTGTCCGGAACGTGCCATGCCGATCCGTTACTCTATCCTGGTGTCGGAACGTGACACCCCGATCCATTACTACTATCCTTGTGTCCCCGTAACGTGTACACTCGATCCACGTACTACTATCCGGTGTCGGAACGTGACACCACCCGCAGCCATTACTACGATCCCTGGTGTCGGAACATGACACCCGATCCATTACACATCCTTGTGTCGAACGTGACACTCGATCCCTAACCTCTCATTCTTATTCGTTCATCAAAGCCTTCTGTTACTACCAAGGTCTCTCATTAACAGAGGGTTTTAGTTTTAAGCTGCAGCAACCTCATTCCTTTCCCACCCATTACAATTACATAATCACTGATGCAAGCATACAATTAAAGCCATATATAAGACTTTGCAATACGACCCAATACCTATTATTCGTATTAAGAGTTTACTATGAAAATAGCATAAACCATAACCTACCTCCACCGAAGAATCGTGTGATCGATCAATCTACTTCTTTCAAATAATCCTTGCTGTCCTACTGCTGGGTCCTTCGTTCTTCTCTCGCTCTCCTCCTCATCGCTCTTTCTCTCTGTTCTTTTCCTATTTTTCTTATCCAAACCCTTGTTCTTTTAACCACTAATAGTCCTATAATTAAGTAGCAAAGAATGATAAAAATAACTCACTTTTTCTTTAAAGGTTTCTCCTTTTAACCCCCACGTATTGAATTTCAATTAAATCCACTAAACTTTAATAATTATAAGCATGAATATCCAACCGCCCCTTAAAAACTTTTAACAGAAATCCGACCCAGTCACGGTTACGCAACCTGGACGGTCCCCCCGTCAAGCGACTGTAACGGTCCGTACTGCATGTTCCTCACAACGTTCATCAAGAGTAAATTATGTGGAAGATTTGTGGATGTTTCAGTCGTGCCCACGACAGTCCGTCCTACCATATCCCCGTCGTGACGTTCAGAGAGTCGATCTCCAGTACTTAACTCACCTTTTCATGATCTAAGTGTTTTTAAAGAACGAGACAACAAAAACCCTCGACGTCCGCGCCCCATGACGGTCCGTCTATGGATCTCCGTCGCCCCAGACAGTTTATTACAGAAATAGACTCTACTACTTCAAAACACTAACAAGGTCGTTAACAAACATTCCTCAATGGAACATTAATAAATGTCATTCGTTTTGTTATAACCAACACTTGATACAAATTCGATAAATTTATCATGATAACTCAAATTTAATGTGAACACGTACTGTTGAAGAATTATTATAATGTTCTTAGCCAGTGTAGTATATATACCACCAAACTTTGTAACCCAAAATAATTATTTCAAAATATTTTTTATATTTTTTATGTTTTAGAAGTCCTCTCTTTTATTCAGTTGCTGGAATACGCTTGTCTAATATAAAAAAATAATCCTTTTTATTAATATTTCCTATTAAGCACCTTTGTAACCTCGTTAAATACACAATGAAGCCTTTTTTTCCTTCTACACAATTCATAAGTATAAGAATAACAGTCTAACGTGACTCAACCTCAACATATAGTATGTTGTTTTCACCTTGTTTTCCTGGTAACGGTCTCTCTGCTTACCTTGACTTCCCACCCACATCATAAGTTAAGAATCTATACCTACGCAGTGATGTAGCCTTTACTCCTGTTCAATTAAACCTGCTATTTTCTAAATGTACATGTTGCAGGTTCTTTGAGAAAAAAAAATTGAGGTCTTACCTATGTTGTTATTGTTGATAATGATAATTTCTGATGGACAAATTAATTTCTATTATATATGTTTTTGTCCACATGACCTCAAATGTTTTCTAAAAGAATATATAACAGGTCCATTAGAAAAATGGTAGGTTGATTGAATCAGTAAACAAGACAACATTGACATGTGGTTCTAACTTCTCTAAACGTGTAATTTGTGTAATTGCTTGATCATTAGTACGTTCTTAAATATTGAATGTTTTTAATGTTGTATTACTTTTTTTTCTTATCATACGTCATTTCATAATGTATTATTTTACTGTAGTTTATACAAACAAAGATTTTTCCCTTTCTAGTAGCTTCATTGGTATATATTGCCACATTTTGATAGTGAATAAAGGTTTATTGTTTTTGTTGTTAGACAAGATTAGTCAAGATGAATATGAGAAACATAATGGAAAGAGAGTCCCTGGGAAATGAGAAGAATAATCCTCGAAATCTTTGTTTAGAATAGAAGTTTCATGATAAAACCACACCATGATTATTATAACCAATCTTCAAACCATGCCAAATTAAGCTTTTAAAAATAATTTATTATATATAGCCATGTGCAAAAAGGAATTCAGTTTCCTAACTCTCTAAGGAGAATTGCAAGGATCTATCATGATTATTTGGCTTATTTACGTTGAAAAGTTTGATATCCTTTTGACAAGTATTTTTTTTTTATTGGCTTATTCCGTTGAAAAATGTTTTGATATTCCTTTTGGACAAGTATTTTTGTTTTACACGCTTCATTTTTAATATTAATCTTTTTTCATATTACGCTTTAGTGTTCAATTAGTTTTCATATTAACGGAATCTCTTCTATTTGATCATTTGATTTTCATAATAAAAAGTTGTTATTAGGATATTACTATAGGAAATGATCTTAATAATATATTAAAATTAGACGTACCAATCATATTGATCGACTAGAAGAGACTGAACGCCTTTAATGATAAAACAACTAATTTTGAAAATAACTTGCTGCGTTAATAAAATATAAAAAATTAATTATGAAATACAACATACGTGTGCCAAATGAATATCTACACTCTCAATGCCATATGAGCAATACATCATCAGACATTCCCTCCTTAGACTTAATAGTGTGCATCTTTTTTTTTCTTATAACGTATTACAACAATGACTTTATTTAATATATGTGATTAGACTGACTTAATTGTTTGACAACTTATATAAAAATGTCCTTCAACCGCTGGTGTATATATTCACCGACACCCGAAATTTGTTAACATAAAACAATGGAGGCATTTGTCAAATAATTATAAAAATGGATATATTTTATTCAAAAGGAAAGGGGAGTGAAAGAAGGATGGAAAGCGGAGAGAGCAGGGATGGGGGGATGCTCAGTGTGTCTTTTTTGTCGTTTTTTGGTCTATTCGCTTTTTCTTTTTATTATTGTGTATTTTGTTAATTTTGTTGGGTACCCCCTCCGCAAGAGCAAAGGCAAAAAGGAATATGGAGAAGGGGGAGAGGGGGGGCACCCCGGAGGGTCAAAGGGGAGCGGAGCAAGGGGGGGTTAGGAGGAAACGTTGGGGGGGGGGTGGAGCCGCAAAAAAGAGAAATGAAGACATTTGGGGAAAGTGGAGGAGGCGGGTGAGGATTTTTTATTCCCTCCAAAAATTGACCAATTAAGCATCCCTGCATAACATCTAATGACTCAGTTTTGAGAAAAAAAAGATAGTAACTATTTTATTTCCTATTATTCGAATAAGAAGGCGAAACGGCATGGTGATTAGAAAAATAATAGTTAATAAATTGTATTCTAAATATAAATAAAATAAATGTAGACTTTTGTCGATGCTGCTTTTTTTAAAAACACAAACAAGGAATCACGCCGAGATCTAATTTTATAGAAACTACAACTTCAGTTATGGATCCCGGAAAACACCGGGGCGAGGATTAGAATGGGTGTGGGTGTGTGGCTAGTTCATCCCTAGTTTTTTACGACTTTCCGCAATAAAACCCACCGCCGCGGAACAAATCGCTGCTTCAGCACCTGCTCACGGGTGGGAAAAGGTTGGGTTTTTGGTTCTCCAACCATATGTTCTTTTTCATTTAGCGTTTCACGCAACTCCCATATTGACACACCTGACAATGATATGACAAACATATCCCCGCGCGAAAATAACTCGGGTCATTTGCTTAGTTTGTGCACTGAACAAACCAACCACAGTACATGAAGATACTCCAATGCCTCCCGCCACACTGCCCTAACCCCACCGAACACCCGACCCCAACCCATTAAGTCCCCTCTGCGGCGCCGTTAAATCACAATACCAAAGCACCGCCGCCATACCACTTCATTAGAGCACCCCCAACACTACACGACATCAACACCATCGCTAGAAGTAATGTTTTTAAAAAACCAAACTTATATATTCAACATAAACCCTTGTCAAGGGAAAAACCTCTTTTCCTTTATCCTTAACTAATCCACCTTTCGTGTGACCCAACTAACCCTCTCAGATTATTGAGAATGAACACTTATCAGTCATCAAATATTGAAGGCGTTGACTAGTGGTGAAAGTGTTTTGGTGGTAGAGGAATTTCCGTCAAGATTTGGAAATCTTAAGCACGCTAACGTGGTTCCGGTTTGTTTGAACTGCCGCTGTCGCCGGGAGAAGGGAAAAATGGTGTGGAATTGGTTCAAGCTTGGAGCTTTTCGAGTAACTATTGTGGACCTGTAAAAAAAGTAAAAAAGAAAATGAGGAAAGGGGTAAGGGGTCAGACTATGGTCACTTATTTTTATTAATTCAGGTTCATCGCGCTAAAGAGCTCCTCACCGTAGTTTTGTTATGAGGTCTTTTGGATCGGGCTGTGTTTATTTCCTGCTGGTTAGTAAATTTGTCAGAAGCGTGGTGGTGCAATTTTGGTTCTTTCGGTTCCGGTGTATGTTTTCGTTGTGGAAGTCAGGAGGGAAGAGTGCCTAGTTTTCTTATTTCGGCTTCTAATCCGCAGGAATATAGTTGGTGTTTTGGTTGGCTGCTGTGAGGCTTATTAGGAGATTGGGTGAAAACGTAATATTTTTCGCCACCGCTTCGATAGCTTAGCTTGACCTATAGGTGTATTATTTAAATAGTTGAATTGTTTTTGAATGTGGCTAAATTGTGGCCTTTGTAATTTGGGACTCAAATGATTGAAATTAATTTTAATGAAATCTTTAGACTATGCAAAGTACCAAAAAATATTAACAAATATAACAAAATAAATTAAATTCCAAAAAATATAATGAACCTAACATAATACGTGTAAAAAATACAATTTTAAAACTAATTAAATAAAATAGTCAAATTTTTGATAAATAAGGATAGTTATTGTAACTCAAGTAAAATTATAAAAAAAATTATTCTAAAATTAAATAAATAAACTTAAAATTACAGAATTGAAATGTTAGGTCCAAAAATTTAATGTCCAAACCATTACATAGTAATAAATGTCATTGGTAAAAGCATACTAATGATTAGGTGATCACAGACCAAAATACATGGCTCTAAGAAGCGTATACTCAAAGGTGGATGTCAGATTTAATTTGCCTTGTTCAATTGGAAACCTAACCATTTTTCAAATGTAAAATGTTGCAAGGTTTCTCTGAGTAAAACATTAGTCCCAAAAAAAATTTCACACATATATGACAAGAATTAATAAACGCCCCTTTATACTTTATTATATCAGTAATCGCATAATATAAACTCAAAGCGTAATTTTATAAGTGGGTCTCAACAAATATAGGTATGTAGACCTTTACCTCTTTGGGAAGATAGATCTTAAATAGATCTCAATTGATAAATAATAAGTACTGCATTAGTTCACTTCTCTTATTAAATTTTTTACTGTACTAAAAACAAACAATTAGTCAATTTATGATAGTCCATCAACAATACATAAATTCCAAATGGATAAGAAATATTAATGTTAGAAATTGAGATGTAATTGAAAGTCCGTTGCATGCTTAAATACACTATTAAAACTCACTATTTGAACACTATATTTTCTAATTGAAAACAATCAAAGTTCCTAATTTGATCAGTGGAAGAAAATTGTAATGCAAGTGGAAACAAAAGTTTTTCCTTTTAATATTAGCTTTTTGGTATGATATTGTCACACTTTTAATTCTAAATAAAAGTGGTAGAAAAAAATTCTAATAAAATGAATTTTTTTGTTAGGCAGGCTTACCTAATTGAATATGAAAAACCGCTGGAATAGAGTCCGAAAATAGAAGAAAAATATTTTAAATCGTTATGTTGGATTCCAAATTTCATTGGTAATACGCTTTACTAAATTTTCTACTAACCTTCAAAAATGTCAATATATAAATTTTATCATGCATAGCAGTGCAATAAAAGTGGCATTTTCCACGCCCACTAACTAAGGAGGTGGCAAATCTATTAGTGATTCTTTTGGGCCTAGGCACATTGAAAGTGATTTGATACGTCCTGTGTGACAAGTAAATGTTTTCCTTTCTCTTCCCATTATTTTTTTTTAACACTTGGGGCGGTGTATAAGAAGATGATAGTTAGACATTTTTTCAAATATTTTGGCAACAGCTATCTACGGAGAAGTTTTGTCAGGGGACTTGGCTAATACTCACCAAATGATTAGCTACCAAGAAATTGAATCTTATTACTTAAGTCGCAGAAATGGCAATGGGTGGATCAATTTGACTTTTATAGAGGGTGCAAGTAAATGATCTTAATAACAATGTATTAGAAAGTTATAAAATTGTTTTATCGAGCTCAACTAGAAAAAACTCTTTTTAACAGTAAAATAACTACTTTGAAACTACTTGCCTACTCAAAACATAATAATTCATAAAATTCAGCTTGCAAAAAAAATATGTTTGCAAAATGAATATCAAGACACTTTCTGTGTGTATTAGCTAATACATACATCATGGTTACATTTCTGCATGCTCTGCAGAGTATCAATGAATCTACATATTTAGATTGTTTTGTCTTTTATATAACCGGCGTACGGGGACCAGAGGGTGTTAATCACGAATGACTAACATTTTGTGATCCATTGCTACTAATTAAAGATTTTTTATAAAACTTGAGCAGTGTAGTATGGATACCCGATCGAAAAGTTTAATCATTAGGTCATATAGTCTATTGTGACAAATGAATGTTGCATTTTATTTTCTGGAAGACTATGCTCTTTGCATCATGTTCGGTAACAAAATTAAAACCGTAGTAAAAACTTGTTCAAAATCAAGGCGGGGGGGAAAGTAGTAATCTTTTTAGTGGGGCGTATTATTTGAAACATTTGTTCTCACTATAAAAGACATCTATCCAAATCATAATAAGAACATATATTTTCTGTTTCGTAAAAAAAAATCATAAGAACAAGTACGATAATAACATTCTAAATGACTCATAGATAAAAAAAATAGTATATTATGTAATTGTTTCAATAGGTAAAAGAACTCTAATGGTTAAGTGATAACACCAAAATGCATGTTTAAAGAAGCTATACTCGGAGGTGGGTGTGTAGACTAATTTACTTGTTCAACTGAACCAACCATTTTTCAAATGTACATATTACAGGGTTCTTTGAGAAGAATTGAGGTCCTACAAGAAATCAAATTTACACATATATGACAATATAATAAGGCATAATACATATATTGAATCCTAAAACTTAACTTCAAATTTTAACTTTGGTCTCAACTTTCATATGCACAAGCAAAGTTAACTTCCACTTTAAATAAATAAACCCTGAGTACGACTGGGCACAATACACGTAGGACACCACATATGGCAAAAAAATGACATGTAGGATAACATCCGAAGTTGTTCAACTTTATACAAGTTTAAGTGTCTACTTGTGCACATCCAATGTTGAAGGGCATAAATATGATTCAAAGCCAAGTTAAAAAGCATATTTATATATTATGCCATTAATAAATACGTCCATTAATACTTATTATTATACACAATACATTCAGTATGATTTTACAAGTGAAGTCTCACAGAATATAGTAGATAGACCTTACTTCTTTAGAAAGATAGGTAGATAGTCCAATAGATCTCAATTGAGAAATAATAATAATGTATTAGTTCACATCATGTGAAATGTAACTTCTAAAACAACAATCTAGTCATTATATGAAAAGCATCACAACACATACTATGAAAAGCATCACAATACATAAAATGCAATTGGATAAGAAATATTTATGTTGTAATTGAGATGTAGTTGAAAGTTATTACATGCTAAATACACTATTGAAAGTCACTATTTAAACTCACAGAATTCTATTGAAAACTGTCCTAGGCTATTGTAAAAAAAATTCACTTTGATAGTGAAGAAAGGAAACAATAATGCTTTCATGTGGAAAAATTAGGATGCTTTTCACTATTGAGTGATTTTTTTCTCACATGCATTTTTTGATTAGCTACTTCTATGGACATCAAGTGAAAAAATTAGGAATCTTCTCACTATTTAGTAATGATTTACTTTTTGCATGCATAATTTAAATGGAATATGATTGATCATGCCAACCTATATTTATGTAGGAAATATGGAAGGAAAATATTATCTTTAGAGAATGCTCAAGTTTATTATGGGCTACTTAAGATTACTTGAGATGAATCATCAACTATATCACTTTTTGTACTACTCAAAATAGAAAACAAAAAGTCTTTCACAAATAGCTAAATACATGTATCACAATTTACTAGATACAATGTACTATGAATTCTACTCTCCAGAGACTTTTGAAAAAACTATGACACAAATTTGGAAGACTATATTTGATGCATTAATTTCAACACTCTCTCCCTTCCAGTGCCTTTTTTCGATAACTCCATGGATTGAGCTCCGGGAGGAAGTTAGCAAGAAAATTTCTAGTGAAATTTCTTTGGGTGAAGATGTCCGGAATTTGTTTCGTTCCTGTCTGACAAATAATGCAACTGAATTTCGCCTTTTATCTATTTGGGGAATTGCTTCTCGTATAAAATGAGTACTGTTTGGAAATTGCATTGATCTTTCATGCTGACTGGAATTCTTGCAAATGTGTGCAATTGTTTGATTGTGTGTCTCACCATAACAAACAATTCCCCTTTTTTTGTTTTTTTCACACAGATAGGATCTCAAAATATTCCTCCTAAGCAAATAGCTTGTGAAGTAGCGATTGAATTCTGAGACATAGTTCTATTTCGCATGGATTGAAGCAACAACGCATGCTTTTTTTGATAACCAAGAATAACTAACTTGATCCAAATAAGAAGCATACCAAGAAGTACTCTTATGTCATCTATACTTCCAGCCCTATGGGTCACATATAGATAAAAATTAGTTTCAAATTTTCCAAACCAAATTTGTACATAATCCCTAATCCATTGTTCCTTACATAGAGTAGAACACGCTTTGTCAGCTCTAAAATGCACTTGGCTTGGTTCTTGCATGAAGCTTTGATAATAAAACTAGCAGCAACATAATACTAACCTTGTTGAATCAAATAATCGCAAAACTTCCAATCAAGCATCCCCTACAAGTTGTCCTATTAAACTTTTTTTTCTCCATCATCTTTCTAAAGTTCTGCATTTTGCCTGCTAATTGTATGGCTCAGACCTGGCATCCATCATTTTGATTTTTTGAAGAAACTTTTTTTTAGTATAACTATTCTTTTGAGAAATGAAAATTACTTTCTCACTTGAGAACTTTCGATGCCCAAGAATAATTTCGCAACCCAATAATCACTCATTCATAAGCTTGCATCATATTCTTGCTTGATGTAAAGCAAAGTGGCTTTAACTCTTTAGGCTGCTTCTCTGAAAAAAATTAATTTTTCAGTAAATATGTATCAATTTCTTTGTACGCTACTCTTGGATCTTGTTTAGTCCCCTAAAGAGCCCTTTTAGCCGTTAACACCTTCTCATTCGTTCCCCCTTGGAACAAAAATGCCTTGAGGTTGCTCACTAGTTCTCTTCATCAACGTTTTTCATTCACGAAATGCAGATTTAACATCAAGTGAAATACTTTCATTTCTTTTTGCAGCAACAACAATTAATAGTTCTAAATGTCTCAAGACGAGCAACTGGAAGCGAAAGTTCCATAAAAATCACTAGGCCTGATTTTTTGCGCGAAACGCATCTAAGCAAACGAACCTTGCTTTGTGATTTTGAATATTCCTATCCTCATTGAGGTTTTGATTTTGGTAATCCTTTTAGAATTACACTTCTCTTTCTTTGGTTATAAGCGCCAACCTCCCAGATATTTTTTTCAATCATCCAATTTCTTCTTCCAATGGCTTTTTACAAACATCAGGCGTTAAAATTGCTTTTCTTCATAATTTTTCTGGCTCAACACCAACAATTTACATATTTGATAATGTCACTCGAATATGTTTTGTCATCTTGAAGGCGGTTCTTCGCTATCACCAGGCACCTTAATTTGGGATTTCTAACCCCTTGAGAGACATCTTCATCTTTTTGGTGTCTCAATTTTCCTCAATCCTCTCGTTTGATTATTTTGAGATGGATGAAGTGAGCAGAAAAAAACAACCACCTATTCTTTATTTTCTTATACTTCAATGGTCCCAGTGGTTTTTTTTACACCACATACAAACGGAATGACATGACAGGACGTGCGTTATGGGGGGGGTGTGTTTAACTCTCGGGTACTATCTACCCACAATGTAAGCCCAGCTTGTTTGTTAGTTTTTATACATTGTGCAAAAAAGGCTTGATACTGGAACCGTTCCTATTTATGCACAATCACTATAACCAAGAAAATACATTTTTTGACTTTTCATCAAATTTTGTTCTTTTTCCTCGCACGTAAATGGGCAGACAAATACACCGAAAATTTTATAAATACTTACCCGAAGGTTTGATTTCACTCGAAGCTCGTCAAATTTGTGTCTAGTCCTTTAGTGACTTTGTTTGGACACATTTAGGATGTAATGTTGTATCCATACTCTATCCAAAAATATTTTTGGCAACTTTTCTCATTCATCATAGTGTCTGACCATTTTCAACAATTGTTCCTATTTCTTCTTTCAGATTACATCCCATTTTGTTGAGGATAATACCCTGCTGTAAGTTTGCTTTCTGCATACCTTTATATTTCAATATCTCGATTCTCGACTTGTGTATCACCTCTTCTATAACTACGAATGGGTTTTTGATGTTGCACAAACAGTCTTCTTCTTCAACCAGCGCTTTAAAATTTCTGATATAGCAAATGGCTTATGACTTTTCTTTCTTTCAAGAATAAACCCAAGTCCATTCTTGAGAAACATCAATAAAGATTAGAAAATACCTTTGACGTCCAAGAATGAAGCTTGATTGGTCCCGCAAATGTCGGTATGGATTAAAGCTCCAAAAGCAACACTTGCTCCATCCAAGACACCCCCTTTTGAAAAAGAACTTCCTATATTGACTTGGCTTTCCTCTTTATACAACGTTCACATGGATCACCTCAGTATGTATCTAAGGAAGGCCTTGCAACCAGGTCCGTTTTGCTTGAGAAAGCTTCAAACCATGAAAATTCAAGTGACAAAAGTCTTTTCGTGCCAAAGCCATTACTCATCTCCAATTTAATTTTTTAATGCAATTTTAATGAATCTGCAAAGAGAAGTTTCGTTTTAATCTTTTTTACTGCTTCAACAATGATTGATGTTGACTCCAATTTTATATATATCCTCCCATAGACTCTTCTAAATACAAAGAAGAAACCATTTTCCTCTCCCATTAGTTGACCACAACACTAAGAAAATTTCTTCCAAGTCAAGAAGATAAAGAACATCATGAATTTTCTTACTAGCTTCTTTTCATGTTGGATCGAAATAGTATCTTAACCTTTCGCATCAACGAAGGCGCAGTTCCATTCTCACTTTTATTATGATGCTATTTTTAAATTGAGAGAAAAGCCTTTTCATCTCCAGTCATGTGATACTACAACCACTAATCACTACCAGTCATTTATTTTTTTGTTGAAGCATCAGATTTAGCAGCAACGAAAAGGTTTTTCTTCCCTTTCTTCTTCTTGTTTTTTTACCAAAAAATTACTTCCTACTTCCTGCCTCCCGTTTCTTTTGCCAACAATACCTTTTTCAAATGTGGCCAAACTTTTTAAAAGTTACTTGGGCTTGCCTTTGTGCCAACATTTTTTCTGCAGTGGTCCCATTAGTCTTTTGCAAACTTACAATGAAGACAGAGTTTTTTTCACCTTTTTTATTTATCAACCTTCTTGGAAAAACCATCATAATCCTTCTTCTTTTTTGGCTTGTGTAATTCCTTCCTTTCTTTTGATTTTTTGAGAACTTTTGAGAATTCTCCTCATTTGTTAGAAGACGGAAAGTCGTCTCTTTGGGTTGCCATCATTTCACGAAAAAAAATCTTCGCTTTTCGTGTGCACGAAATGAATCCAACTAGCTTCTTTGATGGAAAGCTAGATAGATCTTTTCGTCTCCTCAGTGATAAAACAACGTATTCATAACTTCTGTTTGACCCTAATTAGAATCTTTCCACAACTTGTTGGTCAGAATTGTCATCAACCGTGAGTTATATCATTTCATTACAAATTCATTAACTTTTGTGCAACTATTTAATCAATTTTTTCAGATTTCATCATCTTTAACTTTAAAAAATTTTGAAACTCTCGACTAAGAGTTGTGAAGATTTTAAATAGTGCTACCTTTTTCGTCACCATAAACACCTCCGCTTTTCACAGGCAGAGATCCAAGCTTCCTTTTGCAGTCTCACATGTAGCAAATTTTGTAAATTATGCTCTTGAGACTCCCATTTGGATTTTGCTCAAGGGCTTTTTGCACCTTGACGATATTAGCCCATGATTTTAATCTTTGCTGGTGTAAGATCACCATCGTTTGCCTATCTCTTCAAAGCCATTTGCAAAATGTAGTCCCACGAAACCTTCAGCTTTTCAAATGTGTTTCTCATTGCTTATCTTCCAGCATTCAAAATCAATTTTCCATAAAAAAATGGAGTAAGAACAATTAAAATCAACACATTTCATTTGTTTTGGAGGCCATATATTTTTTCTTCACCTAACACCATATTAAAACGACGAACCTGCTCTATACCAATTTGTAGAAAATATGGAAGGAAAATAGATATCTTTAGACAAATGCTCAGTTTAATTATGCTACTTAGAACACTTGAGATGATTACAATCATGAACTACATCACTATTTATACTACTCAAAATAGAAAACAAAAAGTTTTTCACAAATAACTAAAAATACATGTATCACAATTTACTAGATACATGTACTACGAAATTCTAAAGAGAATTCTTGAAAAACTAAGAGACAATTTCAGAAGACTAAACTTTGATGCATTAATTCCAACAATTTATTGTAGTAAACTTCTAGTTTATCTTTGCATGCGATTGCATCATCATGCTTATATTTGTATACAACAAAAAAGAGAAAGGCGGGTAACCTTTTATTTAAATATTCATAACCTATTTTAACTGTAGTAATTCGAAGACATTTAATCTTTCAATAATTTACAGATCTCAATATAATATGTCTTTCAGTTCCTCTGAAACTTATAAAATTTTCTTTTGAGACTTACTACAATCTCAATATTATGAACTAATTTTTTTTTTTATTCTCGATAGTACAACTAAATTTTTTTTATTTTCGGAATTCTTAATTAATTTTTGTTGTAATTGCCAAAAATTTCTATCGCAATTGCCTATTCTTATGGGTTATGACCACTCTTTTTTCAAGAAAAAATTATTATTATGTTATGGTTAATATTTATAGTGTTTTTTGCCAAAAACATCCTTAAACTATATCCCAACTTTAAACTACATCCTTAAAGTATTATTCTTTGCAAAAAACATTCTTCGAGCATTTAAATGAAAAATTTTGATCCTTCTGCTAATATATTCAATTAAGAAGAAACACATTTAAACCTACAATATTTTTAATATTAAATTAATCCTAAACTCAATTTCAAGTTCACAATAGTATTTTGATGTATCTAAGAATAATAACTATGAGAAATGAATTGATTTTTTTGGGAATTTTCTAATAAATTCAAGTAGAATGATGAAAATTGTTTACTTTTAAATACTTGAAGGACACTTTCTGCTAACAATGATATTTTAAGAATGTCGTTTATGTTTGAGGTATATTTGAACGATGATTTTTGCCAAAAACGTGCTAGACTTATTTCTTGATGACTACTGACAAATTAGTGTTGCCACAACAACATTTATTTTTGTCATGACCACAACCTTTATAGGAAATAATTTTGTTTTTGTCCTCCAATAGTTCATAATAAAATAATGATCACACTCTCATAGAGGTGAATTGGACTTTAGCTAATAATATTATGACCTCTTCTTGTCCGATGACCACATCACTATTCTTCTAGAATGACCATAAACATTTGTAATATGAACTTATTGTCATGCTCTGACATTATCAAATTTATGTGACTCATCTCGACATCACTTTAAGAGGTCAAATGTGCCAAATGTACTATCATTTTGTATTCCTTTATTTTGATGGAGAACCTACAAATCTTTTCAAATTGGGTTCATCAACAACAATGTGCACAATATCTTTTCATACCACTTTGATGGATAAAAATTACCTTCACATTTGAAGAACCATCTTAAGAATCATAATGTTCTTCCTTTTAATTACAACAATTTTACCACACTCATAATAACACATTCAACTACTTGTCATTTTCCATACATATTATGTATGTATTGCTACCACAATCACATAAAAGAATGGAGTAAATTAATTGGAAAATTTTTATGACTTTCAGTAAAAAAAAGTATACAACTTTATGTTAGTCATCATCATATCATCACCATAGTACATTAGGACTAAAACTCAATGTTTTACCCATATGAAGACACAAAAGCACCAAACCCAATTGGAAATGCACCATTGCTAAGAGTTAGCTGAGTTATAAAAATTCGTTGAGAGAAGGAACATTATCTAAAGCGAAGAAAGCGATAATACCGACCCCCCCCCCACCAATACCCCCCTCCCCCCCAACAAAAAAAAAAAATTTATTTTTGACAAATTTTCAAAATCTAATTTTACAATTTTTTTTTAACGCACTCTCCCAATTATCTATTTTAACCCTACCCAACCACTATACTAAAGAAACTCATACTATTCAAATCCCTAGTCCATGTCTTCTCCTGTTTAGCACCACTTCCCAATTTTCCTCCCAAAATAACAATGCAAATTCACAAGACCAAAGATTATTTCAATCTGATTTTTCAATCTTAGTGTTCTCCTGCAAAAAAAAATTCCAAATTGTTTTCCTAAATGCAAAAAAGAATACATGAATTATTAATATTGATATCTGATTCTTAGAAAAATATCCAACTCCCAGTGTCAAATCCAAGCCTTTGAAACTAAGTGAAAATAGTCGTCACGTCTGAGTTCCTTCCCCCTGTCTTTCAACGAGACTTTTCTTTACTTGTCAAACTTTCCTCTCCTCACCAGGAAAGTTATCCGGTAAGCAGATCTTTGATTGAGTGCCTGAATAAGGTTGAATCAATTTAGCTGTTGCTATATGCAGATCTTCATTCCTTCACCGGAGGTAGCAGCTTGTCAAAAGAGCGGACTCCTGTTCAACAAAGCGGTAAATGGTTCTAGTTTTATAAAAAACTATAGCTTATCGCGAATCGCTTATACCCGTCCGTCCTGATAGTGAGCTCCTTTCAAAGTTGCAAACACAATCCCTACTGTAAGTCGCAATCAACTTAAGTTCAGAATGATACCGCAAGAACACTGCCATTGACTGACATAACAACCAAAATAAACATATACCCAATTGCCGAATCGATCCCAATAAGATCGCCGCAATGAATCTCATAGACTTTCACTTATTGTCGACGGTTGGAAAAATATAAAGAAGGGTAGCATTTACGGCAGTGTCGGAGGGTAATTCCTAAATCATAGATGCCGATCTTCCATGTACTTGTCACGCCCTGAGCCTACACCTAGACATGGCCGAAACTCAAGAACTTTTTCTAGTCCACAAGCGAAACGTTGGCATAACTCATTACTTAACGGAAGACTTACTCAAGTGTCAATCCAGACCAACGTGATTGGAACCCAGACTAACCCTCTGGTAGGAGAACCATTACTATAATCCAACTAAGCAATTTGAGAAGAAACTAAGCATTTAAAGATAAAATAGCAAGTTTAAATGATAGAAAAATATGGAGTTCCCATAAACTCCGAAAGCTTAAACAAACAACTAAACATAACTATTGCGGAAATCCACCCTTAGAACTTGAAAGTCAATGTACCAAAACTCTACTAAGGACAAGTCGAAGAAAAATGGGTGCAACCCCAAAACTAACATATATATAAGTCTAATTATAAAATCTGAGTCCGAAAGGAATGGACGAAAAAATAGAAGATCCATGAAGCCTAGAAAAACTGTCTCACCCTTACCTCCGGTCGCAATCAATAATCATTTAACTGAGGTCGGTTAGTAGCATGCCTGAAGATGCCCGGTACTCAACAAAGAAAAAACAAGTGCAGTATCAATACACAAACACAATGTATTGGTAGATCACACGGCTACTCCCATAAGCACAATACACAACGAAAAATTAAAACATAGTAAACACGTATTAACAAATTTACAAAGATTAGTTCTCATTTTAGGAGCAACATACAATTCCTCAATATCAATATGACAGGTAACCAAGAATGTAACAATCATAAGTGGTCCTCTCATGGAACTCACACCCAAACTGTTAGTGTGTTGGAACGTGACATTCAATCAAATATATATGTAGTGGAACGTCACATCTGATCCAATATATGTGTCGAGAGGTGACACACGATTCAATCAGGACAATCACATTCACAACCACATCATAATGAACAATACTCAAATTGTACAGTCAACTAACATGTTCATGGCATGTAATGTTCGCAGATCATCATTTCATTAGATTGATTCACATTCCCTATTCACATACATGCACTCATATAATGAAGCAATTATTCAGCATATATCACACAACAGGAAATAAAATCATCACCTACCTCGAAACCAATCTTGATTACTCCTAAGACACTCGAGCTTTCTTTTCCTTAGTCTTTCAACTTGTTCTTGGTCTATAAACAAGTAATTTAACTCAAGGATCAATAAATAAGATCTAATTTACCAGAATTATAACAAACTCAATCACCCAAAACCAATCCCATGATCTTAACCTTCACTAGGGCTTTCCCCCCACCATCAACTTCATGCCAAAACTCTCTCCCAATGATAATTACCTAAGCTATTAAGTTCTAGAAATCAAATACGAATTAGGGGAGTAATTTTCTTACTTTAGCGTTAGAAATCGTGGAAAACTGTTAAGAAGTGCTCTGGGCCATCTCGCAACTCTTAAGAATGAAGTTTTACAGAAAATAATGAAATTGAGGTCTTTCCCCAACTTATTTCATACTGTTCAGCCACAACGATCCAGCCCTAGCAGAACTAACCTCGCCCTGACGGCTTGCACGAAGACGAAAACTCAAAATTTGAGTTTCAAGCTCCAATTTCACGACACACTTTAAATCAGGGATATTCTAAAACTATATTTTTCGTGCCAAGATCAATTTCGGGAGTTCTACTCACCCGACTTCGATTTTGTAAACAACTGTATAAGGGCAATTCCTACGTCTATGAATATCCTACTGTATTGTGAGTGAAGGAATTCTTAATGTATGATGCCCCATGCATTCACCAAATTTCCGCTAGACTTCACATTAACTCAGATTTCTCTCATCTGTGCCAGGGCTAGAAATTTTTCAGGCACTACTTCTTGCCCAAATTTCTTTCTTGGGGTTCTTGCCCCAATTGTCTTTTCCATAACGATGAAGAAGGTCATTAAATCAAGCTAAAATGTAAGAAATATCAAATGGCAATCAACTATACTATAAAAGATAGCCATTTATAGAAAATAGTTTACGCTGTAGTATACTCTGAAATACTGCAAAGTTTAATTGTTCAACTTATGTCATTAAAATATTAAACAATAGAGATGGGTAAAACCCTCCGCCATCAACTAATTGTCTGTGAAGCCTCTAATGACTATGATGTAAATTCGGGGACAAACCCCGACTCCTAAATACTTGAGAGAGTCAATGTTGAAAAACCCATCCCTAAGCCGAAATTCAGAGACTCACCAAGATGCATGGGGACTGGGTAATTAGATATCAATGGAGCAGGGCAGGTTGATGGGACCCTTATTAACTTTTATGTTGGCATATGGAAAACATCTAGGTGGGCGCAAATCAAATTCAAAAGGTTACAAATTAAAAGTACAGCATGCCAGTTGCATGTCTGAAAATAAACACTAGCTTAATTGATTAAAAAGGACAATATACACTCACACAGTTTTCGTCAAATTCCAACTAAAGAGTGCATGGGCCCCGTTTGTTAATACTTACGAGATTATGACCAGTACGAATTATAATCATATGACTTTTTCTCAAAACATAAATCTATGATTTTTTGATAATCCTATGACTTTTTACTTAATACGTTTTAACTAAATTAATATTTGTCGGTACATTGTTAGTTTCCATTTTTTGAGTACATATAGTTATATTGAAGTTAACTATTTGTCTTGTTAAAAGTAAGAAGCTCGGAATTAACCAACTCAAAAATTACGCCAATTCAATTTGATATATAAATTTTACTGAACTTATAATCAACTGCAATTTTGTCAATTTGAATCATTTTTCCAAGATTGTCAATTCCATGGTCAAAATCTAATCCTTCTTTCAACCCATTGTGGAAACCAGATTTTGGCTCTTTATCCCTAAAATGTTCATGGGACGGCCCCACTCCCCTCGTCCGGAAATCATTAATCGCATATCCCTCCCTATCTCCAATTCGTCCCACCGCCCACCACTGGTTTTTCCGTTACCCGACCCCGGCCCTTTCCCAAACAAAAACCCAGACGCTCCTCTCCTCATCAAATCCTTGTGGCAATTTACTGCAATTCCATTTGTTGCCCCATCCTGGCCAGCGAGAGATCATTCCACGTCGATGCTAAGGACGCTGAATTTCATTCCAATGTCCGATGCCCGTTCATCTTCCGGATTGGGTGAAAGCTCGGAAAAGGTTTGGCCTAAATGGCCAAAATTGCCATAGGTTTTGAATTTTGAATAGGTTTGGTTTTGGTTCGAAAATTTCAGGTGATCCCCCCCTTTTTTTCCAAACCCTAATTTTCCTTCTATATACAATTTCTTATCTTTTTATTGTTTGAGTGGAAGAAAATATTGGAAAGATTTACAGAGAGTAGAAATATATATAGATAAGAAGAAAAGGTAAAAATTAGTCAGAAAAAACAGGCAAACGTAGGCGGAAAAAGAAGACAAGTTAATAGAAAAGGGTGGAGATCATTACAGAGACTACATACAGCAGGTTGAAAAAAAAGATAAAAAATAAAACTAGAGTTGAATGAGGATATTTGGAAAAGAATTGAACAAAAAAAGATGATGCACGTGTAGTCTTAGATCTAACGGATGAGAAATATCAAACAAAATCAAAGAGTCACGTTTTTCAGTTTCGCTTGAAAATTTTTTTTTGTGTGGGGGGTCTTTGCTGTTTGAATCTGTGATCTCCTGCAATGGAAATATTGGAGGTCGTCTAACCCTACTCGTGTGTCCCGGCTGCGTTTTTGTCCAGAAAGAGTACTCTTTCTTGTTATAAACATTTAATTCATTCTCTATGTCTTTCTGTTTTAATATTGGTGCTATCTTGAGTTCTCTTTTATTTTGTGTGAGAGGACGTTTGTTTGAATTGTTCGATGGGGGGAGAATGTTAGGACTTGGTTAACAATTGGTTTGATGCTAGTAAATCTTTTCTTTGTGATGATTAAACATTTGGTGTAAAGCCTGTTTGGGATTTGGGGGTGTTGGTTATGGTTACCAGCATGCTCATGGTTTCTGAATCAAAAATATGTCAACAGGGCCAGGGCGAGGGACAGAAAGGGTGTTAAATCATATGGTGTATTTGGTGCCTAAGCTGTTTCGCTGTCATCTGCTTGAAAGTTTGTGGAAATGTCTTAAAAGAAAAAAGATAAGGAAAAATCTCTCTCATTGTTTCGATGCCGTAATTTAGCAAAACATGATATTTGTACGAAGTTTTGGCTACTGCTTGTCTCTTTTAAAAATGTATATTTTAGTTCTAAAACTTAAATATAATTGTATGTCTTTGCTTAGTATTATGATGTGTAGTATCTTAGAGCCTCATGACATACACTTTCCATTGTCACGGTTCTCGTCACATTTAGCACTCACTATCGTTGATTATCTTGCGCTTTTTCTATAAAGAGGTTGGTTTTAATTTTAAGTTGGTATGCTGTGTCAATTCAATGGGTTGCATGTTTTCTTGTCATCTTTAACATCACATGGGTATATTAAATTAAGCACATGTCATTCGATCTTATATGAGTTTGGTTTAAATTAATTTTATTTGCCTTTACTATGCCATTTTTAAAGGTGTATGATATCTACAAATCATGGTTCATCTCTACCTATTCTATTTTTGTCTAGGTAAACTTTGAGACTCGTTTCTGTGTTGATATGGAAGTGGTAATCGAATTTAAAGGTGGTGCATTACTGAAATATACACAGATGTATTCTCAAGCAATTCCCTACATTCCGCTATTGTCATGTTGCTGTGCCTTTATGTTTGATTTTATTTGTGTTTGGAGTCACTGTTTAATTTATTATACATTGTATAGGCTTAGATGTTTACTTCCTCACTCTTGTTGATCATTAAGCTGTTCAGTTGTATATTAGTAGTTCATTCATGTTTGTTTCGAACATCATCTTTTAAATTGTGATTTTAATGAATATTTGGGTTTTTCATCTGAATCTTTAAAATACATGCTTTCTTTGTTTCTCAAAATCAAACTTATGTCTCCTTTGTTTTAATTTGATTTCATATTGCAAAATATTGTTTTCTTGCCTTTCGTGTATGCAATCCTTTCCGAGTCCAGTAAGGGAGTTCTATCCCTTGCATTTCGAAATCGAGCCATACAGGCTCAAACCTCTTTTTTCCCCTCACCGAGTCAGCCAATCATGGGTGTCAGGAAAGATTGAAGAAAATGCTTCGGGATTGGAAATTGTGCGGTTTCAGATTCCCAAAAGAGCTCACAAGGTAAAAGTTGTATAATACGTGAAGTATACATTCTAATATACATATATATGGACCCCATTATTTATA
This sequence comes from Solanum habrochaites, assembly GCA_027704765.1. Taxonomy (NCBI): domain Eukaryota; kingdom Viridiplantae; phylum Streptophyta; class Magnoliopsida; order Solanales; family Solanaceae; genus Solanum; species Solanum habrochaites. The sequence goes on from JAKWJA010002498.1 coordinate 56,410,672, forward strand.
TCCCTTGTTGAGGTCAGTGAACCAATGGTCTTTAAAAATTGAAATGAGGTCGAAGGCTTCAAGATAGAGGTTGTTAAGGGCAATCGATAGACGACTAGTATACCGTACATTAGGACAACTTGTAATAGCACACTACTTTGGCCAAAATTGGGGGCCAAGAACCCAGATACAACGTTGTGTTGTTAATTCCAGTAGACCTATTATATTTTAAAATGGGGAAGTTTTTTAAAATGTCGCAATTTTTGACCATTCTATAGAACCTACTGTCAATAACCTCATTATTTGGTAAAAATGTCAGAAGTTTTTGAGTGTTCTTGGTAGTCGCATTGTATTTATTTTTTTATATTTTATTTAAATTGAAGAATAATGTTAAAAAAAAGGAAAACTGAGGGGGGGAGCGGGGAAAAATACTAGCAGGATGAATATTGACTAAAACCTTCAACAGTTAAAAAAATTCAAAAATACAGAATAATCAATCGCACTAACGACCCATACTTAGAATTCTTTCAAATTTGAATTTTCAGAGATTCCATACAATTGGAAACATCTTTTTATTTTCTATTTGGTATACAATTTTAGATCAAAACCTGATGATACAATGTTTGAAGAAAGATTTTTTCTACTACAAGTTCGTCACATTGTTTGAATACAAATTAACAAGGAATGTTTTTCATATTTTTTTTTCTAATTGCTTATAATTTTGATATGATAGTTTGCAAGATATTGTAAACCGTAAGTTGTTTTCATCGGTATTTCTGTTGGTGCGTTGTAAATTCTAAGAAACCATTAGACAACATAATGAAATATTTTATTGGTTGACATGTTTTATATTTTGGGGTGTTTATGGTGTTGGGTTTGAAGCATGATTTTCATGTTTATTTAGAATGTTTGGTTTTATAATAGTTGAATAAATTGTCTCGCGTGAACGGCATACACTCGGTAAGCAATACCTTTTATAATGACAATCTTCCATTTTTTTTTTGTTACCTGGTATACACTTTCTTTAAATCGCTTGTAACCTTGATTGAAATGACATTGATCATATTAATTTATTGTTTTAAGTGAATTATTCTGAATCACCGATTTCATATTTGTTGGTAGTATACATACATATTTTGGTCAGACGCGTACATTAAATCTGCAAAATGACAGTTTTGTTCCTAACATGCATCTGTCGTATTATGAATACAGCACACGGATTGTGTTCTTGAATACAATTTTGATCATAACACGGATGTACAAAGCTACGATTTTAAAGTATAGATATATTTGTTGCTTGGATACAAAAACTTGATTTTTTGCATCAAATGCAATTTCCTGCGTAAATAATGTTATAGAAGAAAAAGGGTATTCAAGCTGTGGCCAGATGCTAAACATATAATAAGTAAAGGTCATAATATCGACTGAGAAACTACATCAGCTGCGAGACATTTAAATAATAATGTAACTTGGAAAACTTTCAAGTAGCAATATTCTATTGTTAAAAAAAATTTATAAATTTTAGTATGTATTTTAGGACTTATTGTACACCAGATCTTGGCCTCACAAACCATAATGATACAAAAACAGGCCTCTATCTACAAAATCATGGACAAATGACTTAATTAATATCTAGCATACAACACAAATACATGAAATTCATAGCATAACAAGCACAACTACAAAACAAATACAGGGACCACACGAAGTACAAATCCATCCAGTGCCAATTCATTAAAATCTGAATATCATATTCATGTAAGAAGGTATTCCTTGAATATTTAAATATCTAACCAATGTAAAAATAAAATAAAGGGAATGATTAAAAATTTGAAGTACTTATCAAAATAACAATAATTGTCACCAATCAAAGAATAAACTAAAGAAGGCATAGAATCAAACTACGCGCAATTGCCGTCGTACCTAAGAAGTTGTAAGATATATTCAATACAGCATACAAATTGTGTTTGTGGATACCTAAAAGACATAAAAGCAAAACTACATTGTTGAAAAAAATTGTTTTTAACTTTAACTCAATAGCCGGGAAATTACTAACAGGGCAGAAATAATTAAAAGACTTTGTTTTATCAACTATTTGGTTTGTCTCCGTCCTTTTCAGTACCGCTTATGAGTAGGGATAAGTATACGTTCATATTTTTAATCGGAATTTGGAGATAATTTGTGTTCTGATCGTGGCTCTCTTCCCTCATTTTCAAGAATGGGAATGCAACTACATTTCACGCTATTTCTTCAATAAATACAGGGGTATTGAAAGGATGAAAAAGGTCACTAGAAATTTGAGCTAATTAAGTTAAGTAGAAGTCTATAAGGGATCTATTAGATTCATCCATTGAAGATTGTTTATAGTGGTCCTAATCGAGATTTGGTTCTACTCGTCAAGCAATTATGTTAGCATAAAAGTACAAATCAAAACTAAATCTTAAAAAAAAAAGAGATACAAGGGATGTAATGACATTAATGTAATGGGATTTCTGTGAATTCGCAAATTTCTGACGATAAAAATACAAAAGTTTCGGTAGAGAATATGAAAAGTGTTGAAAGTTGTGAAATGAGAATATTAAATTGGAGAAAAGCAGACATAGAGGAGAAAAACTTTTTTTTTGTTTTTTTTATATATGAACCGAGCCAATTGGAAGAAGAAGAGATAACTTAGGGAAACATTAAATAAATGGCGAACTAAAGATGTTTATTTTTTTAAAATCTAAAAGTGTGTAACATATATATGGGATTATGAAGCGCGTGAGAAACATTGAAGTGCAAAATTGGGAGTTTTACATGCAAGGTAACTATTTTTTTATAAAATTGAAGTTGGCTACATATTTGAGGGCAAGAGGATATAATATAGGATTTAAGATTCAGACATAAACAATATTGTTTTCAGAGAAATAAGGATATTTTTTGAGTATGTTACTAATATTTTAATGTTGTGATGGTTTTATTAACGTAATTAATTATGACATTTTGGACGTAGGTTTGCTAATGTGTTCCTTTAAAATGGAGAGGTTGGTATATGAAACCCATGGGAATCTAATTAGGGGGAGCAAGTAGGAAAAAAAGGTTGGGGGCCTGCTATCGCCGTACCATCAATGCAATGAAGGGGGAAAGTTTCATATATGGCAACTTAATTGGATTAAATAACAAAAATTAATACATAGGTATAGTTTACCTAATTACATTCTATGGGTATAGTTAATTTTTTAGGTATCTTTAATTTTGCTATAGTGAGAGGTGTTTTTTGTTTGTTGTGTTTTTATTTAATAGGCAGGATTTGTAGTTTTAAAAAATGGTTTGTAACTGAGCAGTAAGATATGTAACAATAAATTGAGATAATGGGGCCGACAATTTTAGGGGAAACTCCCTTTGTTTCAAGTGCTAAATGTTCAAATTCTATTTTTTGGGTTAAAAAAATAAGAGATGGTATACAGACAAGTTAAGACGATAATATAATTTTTTTTGTTGTTTTAGAATATTGGATTGTTCGAGGAAAGGTGCAGATTTTTTTTTATTATGTGATTTGCAACGAATACTTAAGTTTTTCTTTGATGAACTTCATGTTTTAATATGGCAATAATTAGTAGCAGATGTTCAAATTGATTTACCAATTTTTGATGTTTGGATGCGTTCGTGTTTATGTTGTGGTCGTAATTTTTTAATTTTTTAATTGAAACTGATTTTCAAATATGATTTAGGGTTTTTAAGCTGAGGATTTTTCGTATTTCAATTATATACTTTGTGTTGAAGAAATATTTGTATAGTATAAAGAAATATCAGTGTAGCGAATACCCGTAATCGTTGTGATAATTTTATATATCTATAAAGTAAGTGTTTTATCTTTTGAATACATTATACGTTGTTTGATGTTGTATCTGGATAATCCTCAGAGATGAACTAGGGATCATTCATGTGGTGACCAAGTTTGAGATCTAACAACCCCAAACAATCGATTGTTTTCATCGAAAAAATGGATGAAAAGGACATCAGGAAGCACAATACAGTATACAAAAATGTGAATAAGGGTCGCATCAAAATGAAGAAGAGGTAAACGACTAAATTTAAAGGTAGTACTTACGAATGGGGGAATTCAAGCTTCGGGGAGGGAGTAATTTATTTTGGAAAATTTGAAATTCAAATCTTAGATAGCTAGACAGTATTAATTGTAGAGAAAAAGGTTGAAATGTGAAAATGGAGAGAGAATATGGGGATTTGTGGTATAATTAAATCTACAAAAATTTTAACACAAAAGTGTTTTTATGGGGGGTAAAAGTATATTACTATTGGATTATATAATAGGTGTTTGACCCTCGCCATTAATTAGTAGTCACAAAAAGCTATAATTATCAAGAGAGGGGTAAGATAAATATATAAAGAACTATCCCATTTAGTATCAGTTATTTATGAATGTTTGTTCATTCCCTCAATAAATTTTTTGGAGAATGCCGCAAGTTTATAAGCCTCATCTGACCTTTTGTAATGGTGTATTGATTAATAATTTTGTCACAACTAACTTTCGTTCATTGTTTTTTTATTTGATTAAATTTCCCACGAAGAGAACGTCATTTATATACCTTTTTTTGTTCAAGATTCTAATATTCATATCTTCTTTTATTTACCTAGTTTTGTTTTTATTTCATTGTTGTCTTGTCAACTTTAATTTTCCCTATAGAAGATTTGCCTTTTAATGTAGTTGTTCCTCTTAAAAGTAAATACATACAACTAAATTAATATATCATTAGTTTTAGGTAATATTGAAAAGTAGTCAGTTTTTAGTAAAATCGTCGGTCAACCGCGATTAGCGTGCACATTTTGAGGCCGTATAACGACCTCTCAAGGAAATGTATCTTTGGAACTTCGAACCCTTTTTTCACAACTGATTTTATTACTAAAAGGGGGGGTGTTTAAAGGAAGGGGAAGATTTTTTTGGGAAATACATTATAAGGATTTTCTTGCTTTTTGTTAACATAAAAAATTAAGTGCCGGACTCTGTCAATAATTTAAAAATGAGTTTCTCGCGGGTTAAAAAAAATCATAAGATCAATGGAATTTTCGAAACTTTAGAGTCTTTTTTTAAATTCAGGAGAGTCAAAAAATTCACATTCTGACTTATGGATTTTCCAAGCAATATGTCTTTTCTTATATTTTGTAAGGAGATTTGCGATCATAGTATCAGCCTATGAACATGGACTATACAGTCTTTTCTTGACCCGAGTCTCCACTTTTGGTGTGACGTCTCATTCAAAGATCCGCGATGCATCTCCGAGCTGCACACTTGGTTATTGACGGGCTATTGCTAATGATTTATCCCGACATTTTTAGAATGAGACTCGAAATATTGAAACTTTGTCAGAAATATATACTAAATATAAGTCTTTGCAATTTAAAAGAAGACAGGATTTCAGTACTGGTGTGACATGTTACGAATCGAATCAGGGTCCTATCAGATATATATCTTTACCTTTATAGGGTAAGGACGCATGTTGTTATAGTAATTTAAAGATTGCACCATTTGGTTTTCTATTATTGACTTAAACGGGCGAAAGGTTTATTAAACTTATGTTATGAAATTTTGTTTGATAATACCACTGATAGAGGGGTTTAGTTAATTAGTGCTTTGTAAATGGCAGGGATTCATTTCCACTATTGACTGATTGGGTCGTTTGAGCAGGTGACAAACAAGTATTTTTGTTGAATCACTGCCTCAATTGCAAGAAACACTTGTTTTTTTTTTCACGACGGTTAAGAGGGGCCGCAAATCAACTGAAAAATTTTGATGTGACGTAGAATACCATTTTATCACTCTATATTTCACTTAAAGTACGCTCCCTGAAAGACTATGCGGTGATGTGAACATTTTCCTCATTAAATATGATGAGGAGAAAATTTCTTAAGGGTGCGTGCCGATATTGACCGGATATTACTTTGTGGATTTTGGTAGGATCTCTTACTATTAACCAAAATAATATTCAGGGAGAAAGTTACCAAGCGTAGAAATAGTATTTTAAGAGGGAACAGATTAGGCATAGTGCAAATACCTAGAATGAATTAGTTAGAACTGGTCTCTATACTGATAAAATATTAGTAAATGTCATTAGTTTTACTTCCTATTGTATCTCATTTTAAATTACAAATTTTCCAACTATCCTCGTCGTTGGATATATTTTTAAAATGAAATATTTTTCTCTCATATACTATATAAACGATATTCTAAAATCTCTTTTTTGGAAAATAATGACGATGTAGTTTATCTGTTTTCTATAATTTGTTTTTAATGATTTTATTTTTGGTTTAAATCGTTCAAAATTTGTTGTTTTGTAGTGAAATCATGCTTTGGGTTTTAAAACTCCAAAAGTCACCTAGGCCATGGCAGAATCCAAGAGCATTAGGTAGAGTGAATTCAACTGTAATCAACAGATGTTTTAATTTTTCAATATATAAGTTTCTAGTTGGAACACGAACTCAACGATAATTATTAATTTTAGAATGGTTGAGTTGGTCCCTATTTCAATATCCTAAAGAAGGAATTTGTTAACAACAAGTTCTATTTTTGTTTTAATTTTGTATTTATTAATCATGTGATCCCACCAATTTAATTTGTATTTCAATTGAAATGTGCGTATGTTATTGTGCTCATTTTGTTTTCAATCTTAATTTTGATGACAACAAGTTTGTATTTCTTGTGGTATTAAGTTATTCATTATAATTGTATGCCATCAACTTTTATATTTGTACTGTGTTCACTTTAACAATGTCAAATTAGAATTTGACATATCATATTGTGGGTGGGTGAGGGTTATTGTGATCATTTTGTATTTAAGCATCCTCACATTGTTCAGACAAAGTTTGTAAAAATTGTTTTTGTTTTATCATAATGTGATATATCACCAAGTCAAGTTTTGTATTCGGCAACTGAGGGTGAGTGAATGTTAGTTTTGTGCTCATTTCGTTTTTGGTCTCATGGTCAATGACGACAAGATCTGTATTTCTTTTTATCTTGTTTTTTCGTCATAATTGTATATCAACAATTTTAATATTTTATGTGCTCAGTTTAACCATTTAAATTAAAATCGGCGTTTTACTTTGATAGTGATCCTAAACTTGTATCCCATTGATCAAAAATTTTTTATTACATAGCGTGCCGAATATCTATTTCTTTTAGTGTGTATTAACCCAAAATTTTTAAAGGATTGTATTCCAATCTAAGTCTAATCTTTACATATGAAGACGAGTGGTAAAGAAAGATACATTATTCCTAAGAAAAACAATAGAGTACATGAATTTAAAATACTAAATTCTATTGTCTGTTGATACCGATATGTGTTAAAACTACGAATTTAAAAAAAACAGCAATTTAATCGAATTCAATTTCAACTACATTGAGTATTATCTATGACTTTTAAAACCTATACTGGAAATTTAATGGAAGCAAAGTGTGATGATTTCCTTGTGTGTGTTAGTTTTAATTTGTGATTTATTTTGAATTTTTGGTAACTGATGAGACCTTAAACACTTGTTCCTTTTTAAGAAATCTCTCCCCTAAATTTCTCCTTTTGTAGATTAATAATACTATTCGGTTGAAATAAAAGCAATCCCAGAAATTTTAACTAAAGGTACAATATGGACATTAAGGAATTTTGACATTATACTAAATATTAAATGTTGTACGAATTTTGGTTTCTTGTTCAATAAACTACAGTAAATCATTGACATTTAAAATTGTCGCCGTGAATTTTAAGTAGTGTTTGTAGCTCTAAGATACTTTCATTATATCCCTAATCTCAATCCCAGCTTTATTTTATGTCTTATCCATCTTTTGAGTAACCGGAATTGGGTCAATTGTACTTGTGGGGGTCTTTGAGTATTTTCGAGAATATTAGCTCGATTTATCACTTCAAAAAGCGAATTTTTCCACAGATATGTAAAATTAAGAATTGTACTATTGCCCTACCTTCTCAACAAAGAAGTCTAACCATATAGCCGCTATAAATCTCAAAGTATAAGTAAGATGTACATGCATTATATCTACTCCTTTAACAGCGTTATTGAGTTATACTGATATGTTATGTGTTGTTGGTGGTAATGGTGATCATTCTAAGTGTTGGAACACATTATTGTTGTCATCTATATATAACTTTTTTTCACATGTACCTCACTGTTTTGCTAAAAGACTATAACATGTCCATTTGCAAATGGTAGTGAATCGAATCAATTAGACGAGACAGCATTGAAAGGTGGTGTTCACTTCTCAAACACAGGGTTGTATTTTTGTATCATGCTTTATCATGACTAGTGTTAGGGGGGGTAGCTATTGAAATTTGTTATCTCATGAGCCTATATAGTTATATTTTACTTTTAATTTTTATTGAACAAGATTTTCCTTGTCCAATTACCGGTTCTTTGGTAGACATTGACACAGCTTTGTATAACTAATGAAAGTTGATATTTTGGGGTTTGTTTTTTTAGACAGAGCTTACTCAAACTGAATCTGACAAACATTTGCAAGGAAAGTCCTTACAAGGCTAAAAGAAAATAACCTGCACGTATGTGACAGCGATCTTAATAATATAATTACAAGTTCTATAAAATCAATACGGTCAACTAGCAGATGAACTCATTTAAGATAACACTAACAAATTTGAAAATTAACTTTGCATGCTGGTATAAAATATTTGTAAAAATCAATCATTAAAATAATAATACCTGCCAAAATAAATCGGTCAATACATCTCCAATAAAAAACGCATAGCCAATAAAATCCTGTTACAATCTACATCCTCGCTGTGAACAAATTTCATAAGATGTATCAATATCTCTTTTAGCACTGAGTACATGCGATAGAATTATCATGATTACCAAAATTTATGTGATCCCCTACTTATTTGAAGACTTATTATAAGTGATTAGCAGCGTAGTATAGGTGGCCACGCAAAACGTTTTTAACCAAAAATAAATAATTCAAAGGAGGGTTTTATTATGTTCTAGAAGTTTCATCTTTTGGTGCCTTTGCTGGAATAAGCTTGTCTAATAATAAAAATAATCCGTCTTAATATTTATAATATTGAATAACCTGGTCAAATAAGTTAGCGGATACAAATGAATATTTTTTATTTAAGAAAAAGTTCATAAGTCTAATAATAACAGTTCTAAATGACGCAACGATAGAAAAAGTAGGTATGAATTTGGGTTTAAATTTGTTTCAATATGGTAAAAGTTATTATGTGAGTAATTGAATATACATACACCAAAATCATATATTTTAGAAGCTATACTTATAATGTGTAGTACTTTGTCCTTTTTTCGAATTAAACCTGTCTATTTTCGTAAAGGTTACATTGTTGCAGGTTCTTTGAGAAACAAATTTAGGTCAATTACGTTGGTTTTATTGTGGGTTGATAATGATAATTCTTATGACAAATTAAATTTCTATATATATGGTGTTTGTCCATATTGACCTCAAATGGTTTTGCTAGAATAACCTGATAACGAGATGTCCAGTTAACAATGGTAAGTTGATTGAAATCATAAACAAGACAACAGGGACATGACATGGTGGTTTTCATAAGGACTTCTCTAAACATTAATTTGTGTTGAATATGCTGATCTTAGTACTGTTCTTAATATTGAAATGTTTAATGTTGATTACTTGTTTTTCTTATCATAGTCAATGGTTATAAATGTTATTATTTTACTTGTAGTTTGGGTAGCGGAAAAACAAAGAGTTTTCCTTTCAATTACCTTTAATTGGTAATTTGAACCGAAAAAACATTTTTGATATTAAATAAAGTGTGTTATTGTTTTTGGTTGTGTAGACTAGATTATTCAAGCTGAATCTTGAGAGACATAGGGAAAGGAGATCCTATGGGAAAATAGAAGAATAAAGCTTGAATCTTTGTTTAGAATAGGAAAAGTTTCAATGATAAACCAACACTAATGATATATTAGGTGAACCATCTTCAAACAATAGCAATTTAAGCTTTCAAAATAAATTGTAATAATATGTACACTGCGCAAAAAATGTGAAATGGTATAGGTTACCATAACACATCTGAGGAGATCCAAGATCTATCATGATTTCTTTGGCTTAGTACGTGAAAATGTTTGATATTCCTTTGACCAGTAGGTTTGGTCATTGTCCACGCTTCATTTTTTTAATATTATCGGTTGTTTCATATGAGCTTTAGTTTTCAATTATTGTTTTTTTTTTCATATAGACAATCGTCTTCATTGATCAATTTTATTTCCATAATGACAAGTTGTGGTGGTATTAGGATCACGTTCGCTAGTAGTAACTGATCTTAATATATATTAAAATTTATACAGAACCATAGGATGTGATCGACTAGAATAGAACTCCTTTGTAAATAAACAACATAATTTGAAATAACTTGCATACTTTAAAATAAAATATAAAAAATTAGTATGACAATAAAACATACGTGCCAAAATGAATATCGACACAAAGGGGAAAAAACTTCCATGCCATAAGCCCATACATCAAGTACGATCCCCCTTAGACATAATGAGTGGGGCTTGGCAAAATTTTTGTTTACTTCATACGGTATTACAAATGCTTAATTTCTGTGATGACTGACTTCTTTGAAGACATATTATAATGTGCTCAACAGTGTAGTATATATAACCAAAACCATTGTACCCATAACAGAATGACAAATATTTAGTGGAGTCCGATTTTTTAATAGATACTCTCGTTTCTTCTGGTTTCCGGGGGGGGGGAAGTGATTCCTTGTTCTACATAATGAAGATAATCCTTTTATTAGTGATTAGAATTGGTAATCAGTTATGTCAATAATGTTTTTAATAAAAATGGATAGTATTTGTATTTAGTAAAAACATTACATACAAGTACTAGAAATAACAATTCTAACTGAGCTCATGTAGAAAAAAGAGAGGTACTATTTTTAGTTAATTCACTACTTTATCAAATAAGCGAAACGTCATATTGGGTATGGTCGAAAAGAATTATTATTAAATTTTACGAAGGTATAATAGGGGGGAGAATAGAAAACTTAAGGAATCGCCATCTGAATTTTAGGGGAAATTAGAAATTCGAATTAGTAGGAATGAAATTCGACCGAAACTTAGATCAGTTAGGTATGTGTCGAAGGGAAATGTGGTTAAGCAGTTTTTTTCTAATTTTTTTTATGCGACCACCTTTGACCATGATATGGACAACATTATCTAAAATAACTCAAGCACAACATGAATTAACTGGAAACATTACAGGAAGTAAACTAGCTTTTAAAAAAATACAATCCTAATTAAAAGCAAAGTCAGAATTACATCAATCTGCAGAGGTTACCATATAGATTAAATAATTTTTTTAAACTAAAGACTTATATTATCAAGTAAATAACACTTCAAAGAAAGAAATATTAATTTAGAAGTGACCACGTCCCAGGTCGAAGGATCTTTAAGCGTGAAAACCTATGGTGAAAGTAAGTTGGTGGTGTATTAGGGAATTTTCCGGTCAGATTGTGGAAATCGTAGCACGCCACCATGATGCCGAATAAGGTTTTGTTGAGTGGGGTCGTTTGAGTTTGGACCGGGATGGATGGGAGAAATTGGGGTGGTGAGGTTTGGTTTCACCTTGGAGCGTGCGCTACTATGGTGACCCTGCAAAACAAGGAGAAAAAAACTGAAATGAGGAAGAGGGTAATGGGTCCTGACGATGTCACTAGGGTATTTTTTATTATTCAGGTTCATGTATACTAAGAATCCCCAGCTCCTGAGGTTTGTAATGAGGTTGTTGGTGATCTGGCGTTTTTGTCCGGCTGGTCTGAATAATTGAGCAAGTCGTGGTGGCATGTTTGGGTTTCTTGAGTTCGCTTGGATTTTTTCGGGTGTGGAGCAAAGGAAGAAGATACAGGTTCCTGTTCGCGTTCCTGTCGGAGAGGGAAGGGAATAGTTGGTGTTTGGTTGCGCTGTGATAGGCTTATTAGGGGAGGAGTGAAAACCTAAATATTTTTCGGCCACCCTTTGTGCTGGTTGACCTAATATTATTTAAGTAGGGGGGTGGAAGTTGTTATTAAAATGGCCTCAGAATTAGGGCTGGTATTTGTGGAATCAATAATCAATCAATTGATTAATGTTGTTTAATGAAGTTTTGGGAGACTGTGGGGCAATAATACCAAAAATAAAGTATTAGGACAAATATAATGAAAATTCCAAAAATATATGAACCTAACTGACTGAACGTGTAAAATACATTTAAAACGTATTAATAAAAGTATTCTAAATTTGATAATAAGGATAGTCATCGATAAACGGGTTATTGTAAAATTATAAAAAACCTTTTTTAGCTATTAAATAAATAAAACTTAAATGACCAAAGTTTTGAATGTTAGATCAATTTATGTCACAATTACCAATAGTTGAAATTATTTCAATGGGTAAAATCATGAACTAATGATTAGGTTGATCACACAGAAATACAAGCAGTGCTAAGAAGGAAGCTATACTCAAAGGTGGGTATAGATTTATTTCCTTGTTCATGGTTGGGAACAGCCATTGTTTTCAAATCCATATGTTCATTTCTTCGTAAATAGTTGTTAGGGTCCCCAAGAGAAAAATGTCACACCTATATGACAATACTTAAATAATACTGCCCTTTGTACTTATTATATCATATACATATATCTTAGTGTAATTTTTATAAGTGAGGTCAACACAATATAGTAGAGTGATGGTCACCCTACGCTCTTTGGGTGATAGATATTAGATGATCTCAATTTAGAAATGACTAAGTACTTGCATTAGTTCACTTCTCTTCTGAAATTTTACTTCTTAAAACAGACGAGCTTCAATTTATGATAGTCCTCTAGGGCTATTCAATAATGTTCTTTCCTTTATGGAAGAAGCTCTCTTTCATCATGTTGTCTGCCAATGTAACTGGATAAAACTTTTTCAATAATGAAATGGCATATCTGTTTTTAATTAGTACTTACTATAATGACATGGCTATCACATAGGCGATATACGAAACATATATTTTGGTCTGTTGGTCGAAAAAAAATCAGAGAGCAAGTACTATCATACCCTTCTAAATGACTCAAATAAAAAAAAAATTATAATATGTAATTGTTTCAATAGGTTAAAAGCCCACTAATGGTTAAGTGATTTGACAGGGGGGTACACCAAAATGCTGTTTTAAAGAAGCTCACTCGGGATATGGATGTGTAAGAACTAATTATTACTTGTTGCAATTGAACCGACCATTTTTCAAATGACTATTGCGGTTCTTTGTGAAAGAAATGAGGTCCTAAATAACAAATGTTACACATTATGACATAATTAAGTAAAGCCTAATACATATAATTGAAATTCTAACATTGACTTCAAATTTTAACTTTAATCTTCCAACTTGCAATATCCAACAGACATGTTAACTTATCCAACTTTTACACTAAATAAACAAATTAGTCCTACATGGCACAATTACATGTAGTGAAACACCACATATGGCAAAAAAATGCATGTAGACATGTGGTGTCTGTTTGATTGACTTTATTACAAGTTTAAACGTGTCTACTTGTTGCACATCCAAAGTTCAAGGGCATACATATGATTCAAAAAGCCAGTTAACAGGCAATATTTATGTATTATGCCCACTTAATAATACAGTCATCATACTTATTATTGACACATACATTCCATTGATTTACAAGTTAAGTCTAACCTGAATATAGAGAAATAGAGAACCTTACCTCTTTAGAAAGATAGGTAGATAGTCCAATGATCTCAATTGATAAATAATAATAGATGTATTGCTTCAACAGGGTCGTTTGTAAAATGTAACGTCTAAAACACAAATCTATCATTAGATGAAAAGCATCGACATAGACATAGCTATGAAAGCATCCCAATTCATGGTAAATGCAATTGGATAAAAAAATTACTGTTGTAGATTGAGATGTGAGTACTGGGAAAAGTTTTACATGCTAAATAAACATGGAAAGTTACTATTTGGAACTCAAGATTCCCCTGATTACAAACTGTCCTAGCATTGTAAAAAAATTCGCTTGGAATCAGGGAAGAAGAAACAGTAAGTTCGGTTCATGGGGGGGAACAATTAGGATGCTTTTCACTATGTGATGGTGATTTGGTTATTCACATCAATTTTTTGATTAGGCTACTTTTATGGCATTAAATGAAAAAATTAGAACTTCTCACTATGGTTAGTAATGGATTTACTTTTCGCGAGTCATAATTTAAATAAGAGAACGAGGTGTTCAGACATGCCAACTGATATTTTTGTAGGAAAGTATGAAGGAAATAGTATCTTGTCATAATGCTCAGCGTGTGTATTAGGGATGCTAGGAAGATCACTTGAGATGATTACAATCATCAACTATATCAATCACTTTTTGACTACTTAAAATAGAAAATAAAAGAGTCTTTCACAAATAACTAAATAATGTATCAACAACTTTACTAGGTACAAATGTAACTATGAAATTCTAAGAGACTTTTTGAGAAAATTAAGTAGACAATTTTGGAAACTAAAGTAGGGTTGATGCATAATTCCAGGACACTCCCCTTAATGCATTTGCCTGATAACTCCAATCTATTCCTCGAAGATAGCAAAAAAAAAATTCTAGAAATTGCTTTGGGTGAAGATTTCAGAAGATTTGTTCTCCTGTCGTGAGTAATAATGCAACTTTTGAAAAAAATTTTTTTTCGCCGTTCTCTTTTGCTTATCAACGATACACTAGATACTGTGGATGGAATCTCTTCTGGTTGAATCTTCATGGCTGACCTGGGTGTTTCTTTGTGCAGGAGTTGCCATTGTTGGATTTGATAGTCACATACAAAAACAATTCCTCTTTTTTTTTTTTCAACCTAGTCTTCAGGTTATTGTCCTAATGCCAAATAGCTTGGAAGGTAGTCCTTGGATTGCTAAAACATATTCTGTTTCGACAGTGTGATTGAGCAACAACACTTTGGTTGTTTTTTGAAATAACTAGAGCAATACATTGAGTCCAAATAAAAATCATGGAACCAGGGGAAGTAACTCTTCATGTCATCCGACTACTTTCCAGCCCAATACTAATGTAGAATAAAAAATTGATGTCAAATATCGCACAATTTTTTACATTAGTTCCATAATCGATGTCCTTACAAGTAGCGTAGAACGTGGTGCTTTTCAGCTAAAGGCACTTTTACTTGGTTCTTAGAATGAATCTGGATAAAAATTAGCAACACTTATAATATCTGCCTGTGTTGAAGTAAAATATAGGGCAAACTCCAATCAGAGCGGTTCCTATAAGGTGAGCTATAACTTTCTTTTCTCGCATTCGGAGGGTCATCTTGGTTGCTAAACTTCTCATTGCTGGGCATGCTACTAATTGGTAATGGCTACAGACCTGCACTCCAGATCATTTGTGTGATTTTGAAGAATATGATTTTAGTATAGTTCTTGAGAAATGGAATATGGGGGTCCTTCTGTCACGGTTTATATACGTCTGAGGCAAGAAGATCATTTGGCAAGCGCCCAACTATCACCAGGTCATAAGCCTTGCATCATATCTTGCTGGTTAATTTTGCAGCATCATCTTTACATCATTTTCCTTTAAAGAGCAGATATCCATATTGAAGACAAACATCATAATGCTAAATCCCATGTTCTTTTCACATACAGACAGTGGCTTCACTCTTACTGGGTGCTGGTTGAAATTAATTTTCAGAAAGTATGGTATCAATTTCATTTTACTGAGGCTCCTTGGGGATCTGTGTTTCAAGCCCTGTAAAGATTTCAATTCTTTGAGTCTTTTAGTCTGTACAACCTTATCTTTGCTCCCCTTTGAATTGGGACACCAAAAAGCCTTTGAGGTTGCTCACATAAATCCTTATCAAGGATAATGTTCAGGTTCGCAAATTCAGATTGTAACATCAAGTTGAAGGGTATCTTCCATTTCTTTTGTGGGGCAGCACAACAATTATAGTTCTAATTGTCGCAAGAATGGACAACTGGAAAAAAGGTTCCATAAAATTACTTACCTGATTTTGCCGTGGACCTCTATCAACGAACCTTGCTTTGTGATTTTGAATATTTCCTTCCTGATTGAGTTTGATTTTGGAAATCCATGGTTAGAAAGTACAACTTCTTTTCTTTGGTTAGTCGGCCCAAGCTTTCAAATAATTATTTTTTTTAAATCATCCGAATTTCGTCTTCCTGGATTTCTTTCTTCCAACAGGGGTCATGCGTTTATTGCTTCTTTAATAATTTGTGGCTCACCACCGCAAAAATTGGTACTTTTGTGATAAATTTCAATCAATATTTTTTGTCATCTTGAAGGCGGTTCTCAATCATCTGAATTTGGGATTCTACCCCTTGAGAGACATCTTCATCTTTCTCATACTCTTCTTGATTTGAAGATATGATAGCAATATTCTTTATTTTTCTTATTATCCCAATTCCATGTTGTTTTTCATCAAAAATGACATCTCTACTAACAACAAGTTTGTTAGTTTTGACATCAAAAAGCTTATATCCTTTTGTCACATCACTATAACCAAGAAAGATACATTTTTTGACTTTTTTAATCAAATATTGTTCTTTTCTCAGCAAGTTCATGAGCATAACAAATACACCCGAAAATTTTAAAATGACTTACAGAAGGTTTGATTTCACTAGAAGCTTCAACTGGTGTCTAGACCTTTAGTGCCTTTGTTGGACACCTGTTAAGGATGTGAATTGATGTATCCACTTCTTCTACTAAAAGCCATGAGTCATCTATAATTTCATTTTTTAATGCATTGTAATGAAATTACAAAGGGAAGTTTCTTTTTATCTTCTTTACTTCAACAATGACTTGATTTTGACTCAATTTTATCATAAATCCTACAATAATTATCTCTAAACACAAGAGAATAACCATTTTCCATGAGTTGACCAACACTAAGAAAATTTTCTTCCAAGTCAGGAAGATAAAGAACATCATGAATTTGCTTACTGCTTCCTTTCATGTTGATCGAAATAGTATCTTTACCTTTCGCATCAACTAAGGCGCCATTTCCCATTCTCACTTTAGTAGTGATGCTATTATTAATTGAGAGGAAAGCATTTTCATCTCCAGTCATGTGATTACTACAACCACTATCAACATACCATTCATTGCTTTTTGTTGAAGCATCAGATTTAGAAGCAAAGAAAAGGTTTTCTTCCCTTTCTTCCTCTTGTTTTTCACAAAAAATTGCTTGCTCCCGTTTCTTGTGCCAGCAATCCTTTTCAATGTGGCCAAACTTTTTACAAAAGTTACATTGGGCTTGCCTTTGTGCCAATATTTTTCTGCAGTGTGATTAGTCTTTTTGCAAACTTTACAATAAAGACTAGAGTTTTTTCACCTTTTTCTTCAACCTTCTTGGAAGAACCATCATGATCCTGCTTCTTTTTTGTCTTGTAATTCTTCTTCTTTTGATTTTTTGAGAAATTTTGAGAATTCTCATTTGTTAGACTGGAAAGTCGTCTCTTTGGGTTGATCTTCACGAAAAAATCTTTGCTTTTCGTGTGCATGAAATGATCCAACTAGCTCTTTGATGGAAAGCTTAGAAAGATCTTTCGTCTCCTCAGTGATAACAACAATGTAATCATACTTTTCTGTGACACTAATTAGAATCTTTTCCACAA
The DNA here is from genome assembly GCA_027704765.1 of Solanum habrochaites. Taxonomy (NCBI): domain Eukaryota; kingdom Viridiplantae; phylum Streptophyta; class Magnoliopsida; order Solanales; family Solanaceae; genus Solanum; species Solanum habrochaites. The sequence goes on from JAKWJA010002498.1 coordinate 56,428,313, forward strand.
CTTGTTGGTCAGAAATTGTATCACCATGATTTATCATTTCATTAACAATATTCATTACTTTTGTGCAATATTTATCAATTTTTTCAGATTCTATCATCTTTAAATTTTGAAACTCTCGACTAAGAGTTTGAAGATTTATAGTGCGTACCTTTTCGTCACCATACACCTCATCTTTCAGAAAATTCCAAGCTTCCTTTGCAGTCTCACAAGTAGCAATTTTTGTAAATTATGCTCTTGAGACTCTCATTTGGATTTTTCTCAAGGCTTTTGCATCTTGACGATACTTAGCCTCAAAGAAATTTTATCCTGTGGTGAAGAGCACCATAATTGTTAGGCTCTTGAAAAGTATTGGGAAAATTAGTCCACAAACCTTAGCTTTTCAAATGGTTTCTCATTCTTATCTTCCATCCTCAAAATTCAGTTCCATAAAAAAATGAGTAAGAACAATTGAAGAATGAACACATTCATTGTTTTGATGCAATATATTTTTTCTTCACGTAACATAATAAAACGAACCACTGCTCTTACCATTTTGTAGGAAATTTAAGAAAGAAAATATGGAAGGAAAATAGACTTTTTAGAGAATGCTCAAGTTTATTATATGCTACTTACGACCCAGTTGAGATGATTACAATATACACCTAACATCAATATTTATACTACCAAAATAGAAACAAAAGGTCTTTCACAATAACAAAAAATACCTGTATAACCAATTTATAGCTACATGTAGGTACGAAATTCTAAAGAGAATTCTTGAAAAACTAAAAGGACAATTTCTGAAGTACTAAACTTGCTGCATTAATTCCAACAATTTATGTAGTAAACTTCGAGTTTATCTTTGCATTGGTGTGATGCATCATCTTCTTAATATTTGTATACAACAACAAAGAGGAGAAAGGCGGGTGAACCTTTTATACAATATCAAACCCATATTTCTTGTTAGTAATTCCGAAGAGAAGACATTTAATATTTAAATAATTTACAGATCTCAATATAATATGTCTTTCAGTTCCTCTGAAACTTAAAAATTTTCTTTTGAGAGTTACTACAATCTCAATATTATGAACTAATTTCATTTCTCGATAGTAACAAATAATTTTGTTTGAAACTCTTAATTAAGTTTGTGTACTGCCAGAAATTTCACAACGCCATTCTTATGGTGACCATCTCCTTCAAGAAGAAAATTATTATTATTGTTATGGTTAAAATTATTAGGGTTTTTGGCCAAAAACATCCTTAAACTATACTCCAACTATAAACTACATCCTTAAAGGATTATTCTTTGCAAAAAAAATATTCTTCGAGTATTTAAATGAACAATTTTCATTGTTAGATATCATAAAAAAGCTAAGGAATCCTACAAAAACATGAGCAGTTCACGTGACTATCAACAAAAGTTTTCCTGCATAATTTAATTATATGCTATAAGAAGTTCTTTAAAAAAATATTAAAAATTTAGACTGGTTAAACGACTGTTTAGTCGTTTTGAGCAAACATTTTATTATGGAAAAAACTGGCAGAGGTGAAGGAGGCCACGAAGGACCGTCACAGGCACGACGACCGTAGTGGAGAGTTTAGTCTCAAAAACACTTGGAGATCTGATGAAATTGGGTGGTAATGAAAATCGACTCTATGAAGTCGTGACGAAGGGGCAGGACGGACGTCGCAGGCTCGACGGCCCCGTCAAAGGCCAACTTGAAAACCGCCTATGACGGCTTGCGACGGACAGAAGGAAGGACCAGTCGCAGGCGGCGACGGCCCGGTCACGGGATACGCATCCCAAGTTCGGGACGGATTTCTTTACACGTTTAAGGGACGTTTTTGATATTCTGCTTTAATTATAAAGTTAGAGGGTAATGTTAATAAGCAATTACTTGGGGGTTAAAAGAGGTAACCTTAAGTTAATTAGTGGGTATTATTGCCATCTGTTAGTCTTAATTATTATAATTAGGGTAAAAGAAAGAGGGTTTGTAATAAAGAAAAATAGAAAAAGAACAGGCAAGAGAGATGAGAGAGAGAATCGATCAGAGAGAGAGACGAAGGATAGCAAGGATTTTGAGAAGATGCTTGTTGAATCTTATGAATTCTTCGTGGGAGGTATAGGTTTATGGTTATGTTACACGCTATTCGTAGTGACTCTTAATAAATGATATTATGTGTTGAAATATTTGTAAACCGCTGCTATGTGCTACTGTTATGCTTGCTGATGTGATTATAAATGTGATGAATTAACAGAAGATGCAGAAGTTTTGATCCAAATCTTGAAATAAGAACCCTAATAACTGATGAATTATATAATGAGAATGATGATGCCTTAGTGTTAAAGAAGCTTGATGATTATAGGATCGGGTGCCACGGTCCTGGTTACCAGGAAGAATGGAATATGAGGATCGGTGCCACGTTCGGGTACCGGATAGAATATGGAGGATCGGAGTGTCAAGTTCCGACACAAGCGATTAGAATATGGATTCGGGTGCCACGTTACGTGTACCAGGAGAATATGAGGATCGGAGTGTCAGTCCGACCACCAGGATGAATAGGGAAAACTTCGGGGTGCCACGTTCGGTACCAGGATAGAATATGCGGATCGGGAAGTGTCCACGTTCCGACACCAGGAGTTAGAATATGGATGGGTGTCACGTTCCGGTACCAGGATAGAATATGAGGCTCGGAGTGCCACGTTCCGGCACAAGGATAGAAATAGAGGTCGGAGGTAACGTACCACACAAGAGGAAGAAAAGATAATGAATCTGAAGATAATGAATATACTCAATCTGATTGAACGTAATTCCCAAATAAGTACGGTTATTGAGGGCTTGAGTCCTCTGGTGAATGGTTGTAGTTGTAGTTATTGCTGAATCATTTGTACTTGCTACATGTTGAGTTATGTAGTTGATTAAATTATTGATTGATATATTTTTTCCCTATTTTGAGTTGGCCAATGATTATGACTCAGGACGTGTGGTTGTACTGACCCCTACTTTTTAGTTTTCTCTTTGTTATTTGTGTAAGCCGCAAACGTTCAGTCAACTTCACTCAACAGCAGATCTAGCCCGCTAATTATCGAAAAATTCAGGGTGTGAGCCTCAGCGTATAGCTTGGACTGGGTTTCTTCTTCAAGTCTTGATGCCTTGGACCTTACGGGCATGGACTAGCTTAGCTTTTAGTATTGTTCTTAGAAATTCTTAGTTAAGTTAAAAAAAAAAAATTTGAGTAAAAGATGTTCTTGTGATGATGACTTCCAGATTTTGGGGATAAATAATAATAGTATTGAATTGTTTTTATTAATGAGTTAAGGTCGCTCAGCCATTATTTTCGTTGATTTGATATATCTTGAAATGTTAAGTTTAAGAGGGTGGTTCGCTCACATAGGAGGGTAAATGTGAGTGCGGTGCAAGTCGCGTCCCTGATTTGGGGTCGGGACAAAACTTGGTATCAGAGCATAGGTGGTTGGTATCATCACACAAGAACAGGTTTAGTAGAGTCTTAAGAACGGTAGGGGACGCCCTTACTTTTTCCTTGAGAGGCTATTAAGGACTTTAGGAAACCTTTCACTTTTCATTCTTCTTTTGTGCTACTCCTGAGTCCAATTGGATCTGTGGCGATAGAATCTGCGTATCTGACCATCTTCACCTCTATTTGAGATGGTTAGAACTAGAACAACGACCCGCACCTAGCAGCACAACGGAAAAGACAAGAATACACGAAGAAACGAGAGCCAGCCACTGGGGCGTGTAGCTCGAGGAAGAGCAACGGCAAGAGGACGTGGGAGAGAGGGCGTGGGGAGGAACGTCCTCTCGAGGAAAGCGGACAGCACCTAGCCATCTTGTATACAGGGCGGTGACTCCTCAGACGACCCGAGAGGTGGATAAGACGAGGGGAGGAAGAGGGAGATAATATGAACAAGGGAAGAATGAGGAAATGCCACCCCAACCTACCCCAGGATGATAAACCAAGTACTTGCTTTCTTAGCGAGGTTATCCGATCAGGGTCAGGGCAAACCGCCAGAGTGGTTCTACATCCAACACCTCCGTTTCAGAGGTACGACCTGCGATACTTATGGGCTCCCCGACATGGATGCATCATTGGGACATAGGCAATTTCCACGTCGCCTACTGGGACCTATTATGACAAATGATCAGCATGATGAACTTTCAGTAAGTCTTGAATTGAAAACCTCCAGTCTTTAAGGGCGCAGAATCAGAAGAATAAGCGGATTGCCTACGAAGTTTCTGGTGATGGCATGAGCTACTACCACAGGATGGTATAGTATAGAACGGTTTTGGCGTTGAGTTCGTGAGCTACAGTTTCAAGGACGACAAAATGTGGTGGCAGGCACAGTTGAGTGTCCAACAACAGAGGCACACACCTCTGACTGGGAATCATTCTCTACCTTGGTTTATGGAGAAGTATATCCAAGGACTTTGAGCGATAGAAAAAAATGGACGGGTGTTTGAGTCTAGAGCAGGGAGGATGACCGTAACGCGTAGGAGGCTAAAATTTCGCGCACTATCCAGATACGCCACCCAACCTTTGTCTTCAGTCCACAAGAAGGGATTCGCCGTTTGGTGAAGGGGTTGAGGTAAGAGTTGAGGATTTCAGGCCTTACAGGAAGAATGAGGATACGGCAAACATCCTTCCAGAGGTGTGGGTAGACTTGTGATAGGGTGGAAGGAAGTGAAGCCGACGGACTTCAACCAGACATCGACATCGAAAAGGTTTTCGAAGGGGAGCGAGTTCTATGGTTTCTCACTCTAGGGACAGAGCTCCGGAGGTTAATCAAGTCGACCAATTCAGTATTCACTACAGGACTGTAGGTGGAGGGTCCACAGCAAGAACGGTCAAACCACTATTCCGAGAAGGACCTGGCATGAACCCCGAGAGTGTTATGGATTGTGGGGAGGTGGACACATCAAGAGGTATTGGCAAACCAGAGTTACAGAAACCCCACTAGCTAGAGGTAGAGGTGGTTCATGGTAGAGGGCGCTTTTCTGTGAGGAGTGGTGGTTCGCGGTGGTAATGGTAGTATCACAACGGACAAGAGGGTGATGGCCAAAAATGGGAGCATACTACGCAAAAGGGTAGGGCAATGGAAGACAAAAGAGAGGTGTCCAGTGGTAAGCGTTCCCCTGGGAGATCGAAGCGGGGATAGCGTATGATGCTGTATCAAAGGTAATCTTTTGGTTTTGTGATTGATGGGAATATGTATTATTTTGACCATGGCTCCACGTTTTCATATGTATCTCATAATTTGCTAATGAGTATAAAATTGAATTGTGGAAGTAATTGACAATGACATATTTAGTAGTTTATACAACGGGGGGAGTTGGGGTGTGGGTGAGGGCCCCCACTAATCTTCTTCTCTTGGTTGGGTGGTCTGCGTAGGGTTGGTAGTTGAAAAGGTAAATAGGCTTTGTTGGTGAACGTTCCCCTAATGTGGGGAGCAAACAATTATGTGATTTGGTTATTTAGAAATGGTGACTTTGATGTAATTCTGGGTATGACTTGGTTTCTCCAAATTTTGATCTTGGATTGCAATGCTAAATGAGACTATTGGCCAAGCTGGGACAACCGTTAGTGTGGGAGGGTGGACTTACACTTCCAATCCGAGATTGGTAGATCTCATTTCTCGTGCTAGAAAATGGTTAGGAAAGGGTGTTTAGCTTTCTTGGTCCCATCTTAAGGTGACACTACCAAGTACCTTCGATTTTGAGTCGGCTTGCGGTGGTCCGTGAGTTCCTTGAGTTATTCCCTGCCCGATCTTCCTGGTCTGCCACCCGATAGGGATATTGGACTTCTGTAGCGATCTTGAACGGCGCACACGCCCCATTTCTATACCCCAGTATAGAATGGCTCCGCGGGAGGTTAAAGAGAGTTTAAAGTTCAACTTCAAAGGTGTTGGCAAGGGCTTCATTCGGACCAAGTGCATCTCTTGGGGTGCTCCGGTGTTTGTTTGTAAAGAAGAAGGATGCGGAGTTTTCGGATGGCATAGACTACCGACAGTTGAACATTGGTAACTATTAAGAAAAGTATCCTCTCCTCGCATTGCTGACGATTCGATCAAGTACAAGGTGCTTGTGTCTTCTCTAAGATTGACTTGAGATCCGGTTATCATCCAATTGAAAATACGGGCAAAGGATGTGCCAAAGAACTGCTTTCGAACAAGGTTTTTCAGGACATACGAATTTGTGGTGGTGAGGTTTTTGGTCTTACGAAAGCCCCCTGCTGCGTTCATGGAGCTTGATGAACGGGATATTTAAGCGTATTTGGACCTTTTGTATCGTATTTATAGATGATATAATGGATACTCCAAGAGTAAGAAGGAACAGCGGAGCATTGCGAATGGTATTGGAAACGTTGAGGGAAGGAAAAAAAGCTTTACGCCAAGTCTCTAAGTGTGAGTTTTGGCTAGAGCAGTGTCCTTCTTGGGGAGTGTGGTTCGAAGGATGGGGTGGTGATGGTAGATCTTCTAAGATCGAAAGTAGTGAAGAATGGGTAAAGACCTATTAAGGTGCAGAAAATAGAAATACGGAGTTTTGTTGGTAGCTTAGCTAATACGCCGCTTTGTCAAAGGAGCTCTTCTTATTTGCTCCCAATGACAGCAGAAACTTGACTAAGCAGAATGTTCCATTTGTATGGTCAGATGAATGTGAGGAAAGCTTTCAGAAGCTTAGGACTTTGTGACTACCGCCACCCTCCTCACCTTGCAGGGTATAGCGTAGAGGGTAGAACTTCATTGTTATTGTGAGCATATATTCGGGTTTGGGTGCAGTGCTAATGCAAGAGAAGAACGTGAGTGCTATGCCTCAAGACAATGTTTAAAAGTTGCATGAAGTAAACTATCCAAATCAGGAATTTGGAATGTGGCCGCGGGTGGTGCCGCGGTAGGGTTGCATTTGAGCAAGGAGGACACTATTTTATGGGTTAAGTGTGGAGGTAGGATACGGATACATCGTAGTCTACAAGTATGTCTTCATAAGAGAGATTTGAAATTTGAGACAGACGGAGATGGATGGAACTACTGACGGACTAGACATCACTAGTTGGTATCATAGGGGAAGGCAAATGTCTCCCGCCTGTGGCGGATGCTTTAAGAAGAAAGGCGGGAAGATGGAGTCTAGCTCATTTTGCAAGCCTCTAGACGCCCCATTGGCGAGGAGAGGTTCAGACTATGGCATAAGACTTGATGAGGTTGGAAATAAATAGAAGGGAGGATTGTTGGCTAGTGTGGAGTAAATATTCTTATTGACCAAGAATTAAGGGAAATCTTTATATCAGTTTGATGATGAGAAACTAAGGCGAATCCGAGATTTAAAGTGTTGCGAGGAGAGGCTTCAAGAGCAACAATCGACGAGTGAAGGCGTACTGTTGCGGATAAGGGAAGGGTATGTGTACCCCATGGATGATTTGATCAAACACTATTTCTGGCAGAGAAGCTCATGAGTTCAAGCGTCTTCTAACACCGCGGATGGGGGCAACCAGATGTATTTCGCGACCCTACAACAACACTTTGGGAGTATGAGTAGAATGAAGCGCAATATTGTTGACTTATTGCCAAATGTCCAAATGTCAACAAGTGAAATATGAACACCAAAGGCCCGGAGGAACACTTTAAAAGAATGCCATTCCGGAGTAGGTGGAAGTGGGAGAGAATTGCAATGGACTTTTTTGTGTTGGTATTCCAAAGACATTGGGCAAGTTCGACGCCATTTGGGGTGATGGTGGACAGATAAACTAAGTCTGCTCATGTTATTCCGGTTAAGGTGATGTACAATGAAGGATGAAATGTTGCCAAAATCTACATCTCAGAAATCCGTGAGATTGTGGGGTCCACTATCCAGTATATAAGATAGAGGTACGCAGTTTACTTCATGGTTTGGAAAACATTGCATTGCAGAATTGGGGACTAGGTTGGACCTAGTAACGACGTCCATCCGCAGACCGATGGTCAGTTGATGCGAACGATTCAAGTGTTGGAGGACAGCTTCGCGCATGCGTGATAGAGTTTGGTGGCATTGGGCTAGTTTATGACGCTTTGGCAGAGTTCTCGGAAATAATAGCTATCACTACGTATTGATATGGCTCATCTTGAAGCATGTATGGGAGGAGGTGTAGAGCTCCCATTGGTTGGTTTGATGCATTTGAGGTTAGACTTGGGGGATCGGTACCGATCTCTTGAGGGATTCGATGGAAAAAAGTTGAAAATTTATCAGAGAAGCTTTCTAGCGGCGCAAAGATAGACAAAAAGAATATGCAGATCGAAAAGGTTAGAGACTTACGAGTTCATGGAGGGTGACAAGTCTCTGTTGAAGTTTAGCCAATGAAAGGGAGGTGATGCGGTTTGGGTTTGGTTAAAAGAGGCAAGCTAAGCCCAAGGTACATTGGCCCTTGAAATACTTAACGAGTAGGGAGGTGGCTTATGAGCTGCCTGCCTCCAGGGCTGTCCTGAGTACACGGTATTTTCATGGGTCCATGTTGGAAAAGATACCATGGAGACTGGAAACTACATTATCCGTTGGGATTCAGTTTTGCTGATGAGAATTTGTTTTATGAGGAGAGCATTGTTGCTGATTTAGATAGAGACGGTTCGGAAGTTGAGGTCAAGGGAGGGTTGCATCCATCAGGTGCAATGGAAGAATCGAAGGTTGAAGAAGTACTTGGAGAAGGAGGGCAGATTATGCGAGAAAGATACCCAAGCTGTTCACAGATCAGGTATTCCTTGTCGCCCTGGTTTTCCTTCTTGTGATAGTTCGGGGACATACGGCCGAACGGATGGGTAAATTGGTATCATTTCTGTAACGGACCTTGTTTAGTCGTTTTGAAGGCAACAGAGTTTATTATGGAAAAAACTGGCAGAGGGAAGGAGGGACACGACGGACCCGTCACGGTCGACGACCGTCGTGAGAGTGGTCGTCTCAAAACCTGGAAAATGCTGGAAATGGGTACTGAATGGACTCTTCTGAAACGTTCGCGTGACGATACTGCGTGGAGGACGGGACCGTCGCAGCTCGGACGGCCCGTCAAGGCCACACGTGAAAACAGCCTATGACGGCCGCGACGGACAGCTAGGACAGGACCGTCGCAGGCGGCGACGGCCCCGTCACGGCGATAGATACGCAATCCCAGTTAGGGGGCGGAGCTGTACACGTTTAAGGGACGCATTTTTGACTATTTCTGCTTTAATTTATAAAGTTGAGGGTAATGTAATAAGTCTAATTATTGGGGTTTTTAAAAGAGGTGGTACCCTTAAGTTAATTAGGGGTTATTATTGCCATCTTTTATTCTGTAACTAAGATTAATTAGGGGAAAAGAAAGAGGGTTGAATAAAGAAAATAGAAGAACAGCAAGAGAGAGAGAGAATCGAACAAGCGAGAGAGACGAAGAGGGATAGCAAGGGATTTTGAGAAGATAGCCTGTTGATTAATTCTTCGGTGGAGGTAGGTTATGTTTTATGTACGATATTCGTTAGTGAAATCTTAATAATGAATATTATGTGTTGATAATATTGTAAACCCTGCTTGTCCTTAAGTTGTATGCTTGCATGATATGATTATAAAATGTGATGAATTAACCAAAGCATGCAGAAGGTATTGATCCCAAACTTTGAAAAGAATCCATAATTCACTTGGATGAATTATATAAGTGAGAATTGATGAGCCTAGTGTTGAAAGACGTCTTGATGACTATTAGAGGATAGGGTGCACGTTCCGGTACCAGGAATAGAATGAATTGAGGATAGATCAGGGTGCACGTGTCCGTTTGGTACCAGGATAGAATATGAGGATTCGGACAGTGTCACGGTACGACACCCAGGATAGAATTGATCGGGTTGCCACGTTCAGGTCCAGGATGTAGAATATGGAGGATCAGGAGGGTCACGTTCCGACACCAGGATAGAATAGGATAGGGTGCCACGTTCCGGGTACCAGGATCGATATGAGGATCGGAGTTGTACGTTCAGACACCAGGATCGATATATTGTGATCGGGTTGCACACGTTCCGGTACCAGGATAGAATTGAGGATCGGAGTGGCCACGTTCCCGCACAGGATAGAAAGAGGAGATCGGGATGTGTCAGTACCGACACAGAGGAAGAAAGATATGAATCTTGAAAGATAATGAATACATCATCTGATGAAGTAATTCCAAATAAGTTATACGGTATTGAGGGCTTTGAGTCTCATGTGTGAACTCGGTTTTTGTAGTTATTGCTGATATCATGTGTTAGTTGCACATGTGAGTATTGTAGTTGATTCCATTATTATTGATATATATTGTCCCTCATTTTGGAGTGGCCGATGAATTCTACTCAGTAGTGTGGTTGTACTGACCCCCTTTGTTTTTTTTTTTTTTAACTTTTTTTATGTTTTCCTCTTTGGTATTTGTGGAAATGCGCAAAGGTTCAGTCAACTTCAATCAACAGCGATCTAGCCAGTAGTCTTCACGTTATCGAAATTCTAGGCGGTGAGGGTGATGAGCTAATGGTCTAGCTTGGGAGGGTCTTCTTCTTCAAGTCTTGAGCCTGGAACTTCCGGCAGACTAGCTTAGCTTTAGTATTTGTCTTAGAAATCTTAGTTAGTAATGTGAGATACGATGTTCTGTGATGATGCTTCCGATTTTGGGATAATAATAATAGGTATGAATTGTTTTATTAATGAGTTTAGTCTCCGCATTATTTTGTGATATATCTGAAATGTTACGGTTTCGATGGGTTGGTTCGCTCCACATAGGAGCGGTTAAATGTGGGTGCCCAGTAGCGTCCTGATTGTGGGTCGTGACATATAGACACTATTTCTTAGTGAAACAAAAATGTTGGAAGGTGTTGTGGCATTACATGATCTACTCTTTTTATTTTTAGTAATGGAACGAGGGTGTGGACCTTACTATCTTTACCTTTTCATAGTCAAACTGTATTTAGATCAATAGTTTTGGGATCAATATTACTAAAAAGTGATCAAAATATTGATGAGTCTTGTATTTGAGTTTCCCATTCTACATTATTGAAAAGGAAGTCTCCAACAAGTGAAAGCGGGGGGGGGGGGGGGTTTTTTTTCTAAGCCTATTCGATTAGGAAGAAACATATTTCTGCTAATATATTCAATTAAGAAGAAACAAATTTCAACTAACAATATTTTTAATATCAAATTAATCCTAAACTCAATTTCAAGTTCACGATAGTATTTTGATGTATCTAAGAATAGTAATTATGAGGAATGAATTGATTTTTTTGGGAATTTTCTAATAAATTCAAGTAGAATGATGAAAGTTGTTTACTTTTAAATACTTGAAGGACCTGTTATGCTAGAATGATCCTGTAAGGAATGCGGGATGTTTGAATGGGATATCTGAACAATGATTTGCGCCAAAAAACATGCTTCGAATTATTTTGACAAACTAGTGACAACTTAGTGTCGTGTTCCACACAACAGTTATTTGGTCAGACCACAACCTTATAGAAAATAATTTGGTTTGTCCTCCCAATTTCATAATAAAATATATGAAACAACTTTCATTAGAGGTGAATTGTGACATTTATCTAATAATATATGAACATCTTCTTGTCTAGATGAACGCAAGGCACATATTCTTCGAGAAATGAACCATAACCATTTGTATATGAACTTATTGTCATGCTCTGACATTATCAAATTTATGTGACTCATCTCGACATCACTTCAAGAGGTCAAATGTACCAAATGTACTATCATTTTGTATTCCTTTATTTTGAAGGAGAACCTACAAATCTTTTCAAATTGGGTTCATCAACAACAATGTGCATCATATCTTTTCATACCACTATGATGGATAAAAATTACCTTCACATTTGAAGAACCATCTTAAGAATCATAATGTTCTTCCTTTTAATTACAACAATTTTACCCCACATCATAATAAAAATTCATACTAACTTGTCATTCCATACATTATTATGTAGGTCTGCTATCCACAATCCACATAAAAGAATGGAGTAAATTAAATTAGAAAAATTTTATGAACTTTCAGTAAAAACAAGGATACAACTTTGTTAGTCATCATCATATCATCACCATAGTACATTAGTTCTAAAACTCAATGTTTTACCCAAATGAAGACACAAAAGCACCAAACCTAACTGAAAATGCACCATTGCTGAGAGTTAGTTGATAAATATTTCAAAGCTAAATTTTTAAAATATTTTTAGGCACTCTCTCAATACACTTCTATTTTTAACCCCACACCAACCGGCTTGTACTAAAGGAAACTCATACTATTCAAATCCAGAGTCAATGTCTCTCCTATTTAGCAACACGTCCAATTTTTCCTCCAATAACGATGCAAATTCACAGACAAAGATATTTCAATCTGATTTTTCAAGCTTTGGTTTCTTGCAAAAACAAAAAAATTCCAATTGATTTTCGGAAATGCAAAAAGAGAAATACATTTCATTATCATTGGATCAATATTCATAAATACAACTAACAAAATCCATTTCAAATTGATAATCAAGCAACAAACACATGAATTATTCAATATTGAGAATCCGATTCTTAGAAATATCCAAACTCCAAGTTCAGAGAATGATACCGCAGGACCACTGCGTTTGACTGACATACACTAAAATAAACATATTACCCAATTGCCAAATCGATCAACAAGCAATTAACAAGAACTAAAGACATTAAAGGATACAAAGCAAGTTTTTATGATAGAAAAATATGGAGTTCCCGTAAACTCCGAAATCTTAAACAAATAACTAAACATAACTATTACGGAAATCCACCCTTAGAACTTGAAAAAGTCAATGTACCAAAACTCTACTAAGGACAAGTCGAAGAAAAATGGGTGCAAACCCAAAACTAACATATATATAAGTCTAATTATAAAATCTGAGTCCGAAAGAAATGGACGAAAAAATAGAACATCCATGAAGACTAGAATAACTATCTCACCCTTACCTCCAGTCGCAATCAATAATCATTTAACTAAGGTCGGTTGGTAGCATGCCTGGAGATGCCCAGTACTCAACAAATAAACAAGTGCAGTATCAATACACAAACACAATGTATTGGTAGGATCACACGGCTACTACCATAAGCACAATACACAACGAAAAATTAAAACATAGTAAACACGTATTAAAAAATTTACAAAGATCAGTTCTCATTTTAGGAGCAACCTACAATTCTCAATGTCAATAGAAGGGGTAACCAAGAAATGTAACAATCAGAAGTAGTTCTCTCATGGAACTGACCCAATGTTAGTGTGTGAAAGTGACATTCAATCAAATTATATATGTGTTGGAACGGAAAGATGATCAAAAACTCCGCCAATGACATATTACCTAAAGATATTAAGTTCTTGAAATCAATACGAATGTAGGGGAAGTAATTGTCTACTTTAGCGTTAGAAATCGTGAAAAACGATTAGAAGTGCACCTGGGCCATCTCGCAAACTCTTAAGATGAAGGCAAGTTTTTACAGAAAATAATGAAATTGAGAGCGTTGTCCCCAACTTATTCTGACTGTTCGTGCCACAACGATTCAGCCCCTGGGAAAAACTAACCTGCCCTGACGGCTTGCAACGCGACAAAAGCTATAAATTGAGTGTTTCAAGCTCCATTCACAAACACACTTACAATATGGGAGATTCTAAAAATAACATTTTTCATGCCAAGATCAAAATTTCGGAAGTTCTAATCCACCCGACTGAGATTTTGAAAAGCAGTAGTATAGGTCCTTAAATCTTGGAATATCAATCAGGTGATAAAATCATAATGATTCCACGATGCCTGAACAAATTTCCCTAGACCTTCACTATGACCCATATTCGTCTCAGTTGGCCAAGGCTAGAAAATTTTTAAAGTCACTACTTAAAAATTCCTGGCCCAAATTTCTTCCCCATTGGCTTTTCCATAGAGATGAAAGCAGGTCATTACATCAACTAAAATAGAAATATCAAATGCAAACTCAACTTATCAAATACCATTATGTGAAATAGTTTAACTTAGTACAACGCTGATTACTCAAAACTAATGTTCAACTGTTGGTCTTTAACCTATTACAAAAGAGATGGGAAAATACTCGCCAACAACTAATGTTTGTGAAGCCTCTAATAACTAATATGGAAGTCGGGACAAGACCCACGACATCCTAACTAACTGGAAAAAATAAATGTTGAACCCTCTAAAAATAAGGAGACTCACCAAAGCTAACTAGGACTGTAATTGATATCAATGGAGCGCAAGTTGATCACCCTTATTACTTGGATTTGCATCATGAAAAGATGTAGGCCAAATAAAATTCAATTACATTAAAAGTACGAGCATGCAAGGGAATTCTGAAAATAAACACTAGCTTGAATTGATAAAGAAGGAAAATATACTCACCTTGTCTCAAATCAACTAAAAGTCAACCCTTTTGTTTACTACGAGATTTTAAAAGTACGGAAATTATATTATAGACTTTTTCTCAAAAAAAAATCCTATGAATTTTGATAATACTAGGATTTGTTACTAATCCTTTACTAATTAAATTTTTCTAAATTGTTTCGTTTACATTTTTGAGTGCATTAGTTATAAGAGTTAATTATTTTGTCTTGTAAAATTAAGAAGATAGGTAATTAAACACAACGCCAATTTAAATTTATTTAAATGTAGCTGAATTATAATAAACTCAATTTTGTTTGGGCTTAATTTTGAAATTAATTGGCCAAGATGCAACAATTCGTCAAAATCTTAGATCAAGTCTAATCCTTCTTTCAAACCAATTGGACAAAACAATTTGGGTTTATCCTAATTTTAAGACGGGCCCACTCCCTCTCCAGAAATCAGTAATCCAGATCCCTCCCTATTCCAATTCATCACCAGCCCACAACTTTTTCCCTGACTCGGCCATTTCAAAAACAAAGAAACCCAGAACGCTAAAACGTCTCCTTCTTCAAATCCCTGTACAAATTTTCTGCAATTCCAATTGTTGCCCTGTCCTGGCCAGCGAGAGATCATTCCACTTCGACGCCAAGGATGCTGAAATCCATTCCAAGAGTGCATATAATTCACACAATGACATGGATTATCAAGTGTCTTTACCCGAGTCTACACTTTGGGTGGAATATATTCAAGATTCACGAATGTGATACCAACGGAACTCGTGGATTGACATGTTGTTATGATTGATCCGACAATTTTATGAATTGAGATTGGAAATGAGACTGTGTAACGGGAAATATATACTAAATATAAGTCTGTGCATTTTAAAAGAAGACAAGATTTCAAGTACTTGTGACATGTTTACTCGAATCGAGCGTCTATCAGATATAGTATCTTTACCTTTACAGGGTAAGTACAAGCATTGTTGTTTATATTAATTTGAGTGATTGCACCATTATGAGTTCTATTTATTGGCTTTAAAGAGGCGATGTTTATTAAACTTTTTATAATTTTGTTTGATAATATACTGATAAAGGGGTTTAGTTAATTAGTGCTTTGTGAAATAAGATTAATTTCAATATGACTGATGTCGTTTGAGCATGTTGACAAACAAAATAGTTTTGTTGAACACTTGCCTCATTGCAAGAAACAATTTTTTTTCACGCCAAATCACTGAAAAATTTTGTGATGTAGAATACGATTTTATCACTCATGATTTTCACTTAATTACCTCACTGAAAAGGTATCGTGAAGAACATATTCTCATTAAGATGAGAAGAAATTTCTTAATTCTGCCGTATGAAAATATTACTATTTTTTTTCCTTCTCACCAATTAAACAAAAATATTTCAGTAGAAAAGTTCAACGTGAAATTAGTAATTTTTAGAGAAAATTAGCAAATTAGCCAAATAACCTAACTTAATTAGTACAAATCTCTATACTTTATAAATATTAGTAAAAATGTCAAAAATGTCATTATTTTAGAAATGATTGTGTATTTTAATTTACTTCCTATTGTATCTGTAACGACCTGTTAGTTGTTTTGAGCAGTAAATTTTATTTCTGGTAATAACTGTGTGGGTCGACGGATCCCACAGGCACCGTCATGGGCGCGACGGACCGTCGAGGGGGGTCTCGTTCCAAAAAGACTTGGGTCTGAAAATTGAGTACTGCGATCGACTCATGAAAGTCACGACGGAAATGGCAGGGACGGACCGTAGTTGGCCGACGACCGGACCCGTCCAAATCTGTCCACATAATTGAGTTTCTGAAACTCTGTGATCGACTCACAGGGACGGACTGTCACGTAGTGACAGACGTCACAGGCATGCGTAACCCTGGCTGGGTCGGATTTCTGTTATTAAAAGTTTTTTTTTAAGGGGGCGTGTTGACTATTCATGCTTTATTATAAAGTTAGGGATTAATGTAATAATCAATTTCTTGGGGTTTAAAGGGAGATAAACCTGAACTAAAAAGTTGGTTATTTTATCATCTTTTATACCAATTATATGACAATTAGGGTAAAGAAAAAAGGGGGTGTTGAATAAGAAAAAGAAGAGAGGAGAACGAGGAGAGAAGAGCAGAACGAAGAGACAACAAGGATTTGGAGAAGTAGATTGATCGATTAACCGATTCTTCGGTGGAGTAGGTTATGTTATGCTATTTCAATCGTAAACTCTAATAGAGAATAATATGTATGGGTACCCAGTGGATTATAAAGTCTTCTTATGGCTTAATTGTATGCTTGCATGATGTGATATGTAATTGTAATGGGTTGGAAGGAAAGATGAGCTATGAATTTCTTAACCTAAAACACTTCTTGTTAATATGATGCCTTGGTATAAAAGAAGGCGGGATGAAAGTAAAAGAATAGGTTTAGGGATTCGGGTGTCAGTTTTTCGATTCCCACCAGGATAGTAGTAGTTGATCGGTGTCACGTACGACAACTAGTTTCTAGTAGTAATGGATCGGGTGTCACATTAAGACACCAGATAGTAGTAGTGGATGGGGTGTCACGTTCCGACACCAGGATAGTAGTAATGGACGGGTGTTCCACGATTCCGAACACCAGGATAGTAGTAATGGATCAGGTGTCACGTTCCGACACCAGGATAGTAGTAATGGATCGTGGTGTCACGTTCGACACCAGGGGATAGTAAAAAGAATGAATTTGAATCATGTATTATACTCAGGATTTAAAGAACCTATTTCCGAATGAGTATGGTGTGGAGCATGAGCCTCATAGTTGTGATTGGGGTGGTTGGTTTAATGGTTATGGTTACTTGGTTGTTTGTTATTTGTTGAGTATGTAGTCGATTTTATGTTATATCTGATATATATTGCTTTTGATTTTGAGTGGCCGATGAGACCTACGCAGGACTTGGTGTTTGGTACTAACCCTACCTGTATGTTCTTTCTTGTATTTGCTGGAGTGCAACAAACGTTGCCAACGGACTTGACTCAACGCAAACTCTAGGAGCTTCAGCATTAACAGATTTCAGGGGGAGCTATTGGCTCTAGGCTCGGTGGATTCTTCCACTTCGCGTCTTGATGTCTTTAAGTTAGGACATGGACCATCTCTTTTATTATTTAGTTTCTTTAGTACTCTTAGTTTGGAATTTGAGGATAGATGTCTTTGGGATGATGACTTCCAGGTTTTGAGGATAAGTAAATTGATTAAATTTTAGAAGTTATTTAAGTGATTTCGTTAATGAATTTTAATTCTTCCGCATTATTTCTGTTATTATTGTTGAAATGTTGGGATTGGATTGGATTGGTTGCTCACAAAGCGAGAGTAAATGTGGGGGCCATACTCGCGGCTCATTTTAGGGTCGTGACAAAACTGGTATAAGAGCCATGAGGTCCGTTTGGTCTCAGTCACACAAGAACGAGTATATTTATAGTAGAGTCTTGAGGCAACGGTAGGGGGGGGGCGACGCCTTTCTTTTATTTGAGAAGCTAAAGGGACTTTAGGAAAAATTCCATTCCTTTTTATTTCGTGCTATTACTAGGATCCATTGGTATCTAGGTGGGATCACAAATTGGTATCTAACCATTCTTCACTATTTTTGCAGTGGTTGTAGAACAAGAGCAACAACTGCGCCAACACCAACACCGGTGGTAGACAAGATGCGTGAGCCAGCCACGGGGTGTTGTCGCTAGAAGAGGAGGCCGTGGCAAGAGGCCATGGTGGTAGAAGGTTGCGGTGAGCGAGGAGTCCTCTAGAGGATAGAGGGAACAGCACCTGGCCTCATCTAGTACTAGGGAGGTATCCTCCACCGACTGAGGAAGGAAGTGTAAGGAGAGGGTGAGGATAGGCGAAGAATGAGAAGTGCAGAAAAAAGAGGGAGACTTACCACCCCAACCTACCCCAGAGATGATTAATCAGGTCTTGCTTATCTTTAGCGGGTTTATATGGATCAGGCCAGACACCTCCAGTGTTTTCGGCATCAGCAACTTAGGTTACGGGAGTACAAACAGGCAGCTGTGTTGTCTCCCGCCATGGATGCCTATTGGAAAATAGGCACGTGTTCATTAGATTGACTACATGGCCTATAATGACAAGTGATCAGCACAACTTTTCAGTAAGTTTTTAATTGAAACCTCCATCTCAAGGGTGCTGAATCTGAGGAGCCTACTGATTTTCCGGCTCGATTGTCATGGAACTACTACAAAGAATGGGCAAAGTAGAACGATTTGGCGGGTCGAATATGTGACCTATCAATGTCAGGGGAACGCCAAAATGTCGGTGGCGATCGTATGTTGGAGTGTCAACCAGCACAAGCACCATTTATGACTTGGGCATCATTCTCTAGCTTGTTTATGGGAATTAATAACCCGGACTTGAGGGATAAGAGGGAGAGAGAGTCCTGAGGCCTAGAGCAAGCGGAGGATGTCGGTTAGGCGTATGGGCTAAGTTTTGTGCATTTTCTAGGTATGCCACCCAGCTTTGCTTAGTCACAAGAGCAGAATCACCGTTTTGTGAAGGGATTGAGGTCAGATTGCCAGATTCAGCCTTACAGGATTACTGAAGCCAAATCCTTTCAGGAAGTGGTAGACTTTGTGATAGATGGTGGAGGGGGGAAGTGAAGCAACCGGCTGACGTCACCATGGCATCAAGCAACTAAGAAAGTTCGTAAGGAGGATTTTTAGGTGTTATTACTCCAGATGGGGAAGAGTTAAGGAGGTTAGCCAGCCCGACCTATTACGTCCTCAGTAGCAGGATGTAGCTAAGGGTCTACAGCAGACCGGTCAAAAATTTCCTGAGTTTGGGGGTTATCCCCAGATCGTTGTTTCACAGAGATTTTTTTTTTCCATTTTCTTGATGACATGTTTTGGGGGGGGGGGGGGGGAGAGGGGGAGAGCGGAGGGGGGGGAAGTGTTTTTTTTTTTTTTTCCTTTTTTTTTTCGTTTTTTTTTTTTTTTTTTTTTTTTTTTTTTTTTTCTTTTATGATGAACCCAGTTTATGGTGTGGGAGGAAAATTGGGACATATTAAGAGATAGTGTCCAAAAACAGAGTCACAGACACCCCCAATAGTCAGAGGTAGAAGTGGTCATGGAAGAGGCCACACATGCTGGAGGACGTTGGTGGTCAAGGTTATGTGGTCACCAAACCAAACCGGGGGTGGCGGGCAAGCCGGGGAGCGACAGCGACTGCAGCACAACATGGTAGGGGCACGGGCAGACAAGTGATAGGGCCCATTGTTACACTTTCCCTGGGCTGGGGTGGGAACGGAGACAGTTGGGCTGTTATACAGGTAATTTTGGTTGTGATGCATGGCTTCTGTATTATTTGATACTGGCTCCAATTTTCATATGATATCTCCCATTTGCTACTGGTCTAATTGTACGTATGAATTGATTGACATGCCTGTTCTTGTTCTACTCCGGTGGGGGTCGTGATGTTGAAAGGGTAATAGTCGTGTCTGGACTTTTGTGGGGGAGGCAATACTCATGTAGAGTGGTTTGATCTTAGAAATGGTTTGTTTCGATTGGTAATTCTGGGTCTGACTTGGCTTTCTCCGAAGAATTTGACACTCTTAGATTGTAATGCAAAAACGGAACGTGGCAAAGCCTGGGACAGACCGTTAGTGTGGAAGGGTGACTGAACAATTCCACTCCATGTTGCGTATCACTCCTTGCTTCGTGCTAAGAGGATGGTTAAGTAAAGGGTGTTTTAGCTTTCTTGTCACACCTCAGGATGATGCTACTCCCAAGGTAGTACCTTCATTGAGTCAGGTTTGATAGTCCGTTGTGAGTTGTCTGATGTGTTTCCGCAATACCTCCTAGAGGCCACCAGATAGAGATATTGCTTTTGCATTGATCTGGAGCCGCCGGTACTCGCTCCCATTTCAATACCCCTTATAGGATGGCTCCCCCGCTGAGTTAAGAGAGTTAAAGGACAACTTCAAGATTTGTTAGGAAAAGGCTTCATTAGGACCGAGCGGAATCCCCTTGGGGTGCCCGGTTTTATTGTGAAGAAGAAGGATGGGAGTTTTCGGATGGTATGGACTACAGACAACTGAATAGGTAACTGTTAAGAACACGTATTTCTTCCCGCGATTGAGATTTGTCGACCAGTTTATAAGGTGCTTGTACCTTCTCAAAAATCGGGACTCTTGAGATGTGGTTATCATCAACATTGAAAATACGGCAGCCGATGTGCCAAAAGATGCTTTTCGAACCGGTATGGGCATATGAATCTTAGTAATGTCTTTTGGACTTACGAATGCCCCCGCGCTTTTCATGAGACTTGATGACGGGATTTTTAAGCCATATCTGGATCTCGTTGTCATTGTGTTATTGATGATATACTGGTGATACTCAAAGAGCAGAAAGAACAGAGGAGCATTGAGAAATGGTATGGAAATGTTGAGGAAGAAAGAAGCTTTATGCCAAATCTCTAGTGTGAGTTTTGGCTAGACAAGTCATTCTTGGGGCATGTGGTTTTAAGGATGGAGTGATGGGTGGACCTTCCAAGATTGGGCAGTGAAGAATTGGGTAAGACTACTATGTTAAAAGAGGTAAGGAAGCTTCGTTGGTTTAGATAGCTACTACCGTCTCGATTTGTCAAGGATTTTTCTTACGTTTGCTTCTTCGACTGACAAATTGACTAAGCAGAGCTGGTTCCATTGATGGTCGGACGAAATGTGAAAAAAGTGCCTTCGCAACTCAAACCTTTGTGATACTGCACCATTCTTACCTGCCAGTGGGAAGGTAAGAATTCATTGGTTTTTGTTGATGCATCCTATTCTGGTTTGGGGTGCAGTGCTTATGCAAAGAAGAATGTATTTGCTTATGACTCGAGGCCAATTAAAGGTGCATCGAACATGAATATCGGACCCACGATTTGCGGTGGCTGCCAGTGTAGTGCATTAAAGAAAATGAGAGATTATCTATATGGGGTTAAAGTGAAAGTCTATACGGATCATCGTGAGTTTACAGTATGTCTATACTCAGAAAGTTGAATTTGAGACAGAGGAGCTGCGATGGAACTACTGAAGGACTATGCTATCACTATCTTGTATCATCCGGGAAAAGCTAAGTGTAGTAAGCTTTAAGTAGACAAGGCAGGGAGAGGGCAGTCTAGCCATTTGCAGGTTTCTAGGACGCCCTTTGGCTTAGAGAAGTTCAGATTTGGCGAATGACTTTAGGAGGCTAGAAGTAAATGAGAAGGAGGATTTTTGGCCTGGGGAGGCAAGAGCTTGCTCTGCTATGATAAGATTAAAGAAAGGCAGTACTTGATGAGAAATGATCCGGATCGAGATAAGGTGTTGCGAGGAGAGGCTTAAAGAGGCAAAAATCGGATGAGAGGTTTTTTGAGAATTAAGGGAAGGGTATGTGTACCCCGTGTCGATGATTTTTTGATTCAAAAACTATTCTATCAGAGGAGCTCATAGGTTCAAGTATTCATTACCTTCCTGGGCAACCAAGATGTATCGTGATATAAGCCAACATTGTTGGTGGCGTATGGGTGAAAGCGCGGTACACTGTGATTTGTTGCTTATTGCGCCGAATGTCAGCAGGTTGAAAGTTATGAAACACCAACAGTCCTGGAGGGACACTCAGAGATGCCATTCCTGAATGGAAGTGGGAGAGAATTGCAATGGACTGCCTGGTGCCCCATGGTGGTCTTCAAAGACAATGGGTAAGTATGACTCCATTTGGGAAGTTGCACAGATAACTAAGTCGCTCATTTCATTCCGGTCAAGGTGACTTATAATGACAGAGAAGTTAGCCAAACTTTACATCTCAGAAAATTGTTCGATTGCATGGAGTTCCACTTTCCATATATACAGAGATAGAGGTAACGCAGTTACTTCTAAGTTTTGGAAACATTGCATGCCGAATTATGGTATAGGTTGGATCTTAGTACCACATTTAAACCCTCAGACGATGGTCAGTCTGACGACGAAACGATTAGGGTTGAAGATTGCTTCCACGCATGTGTGTGTAGGAATTGGTGGTCAATGGATAACTTCTTACCTTCGCATATTTTCATAAACAATAGTATCATAAGATTGATATTGCCATTAGGCATGTATGGTATCATAT